>CM042158.1:81807481-81907341 GCA_023376005.1 Doryteuthis pealeii | reverse complement strand
CATCTCATATGGCGTGATCTAATCTGCCTATGCTTATTTCTCTGATCTTGAAGATGATAAAATCAACCACTAGTCTTACTGAAAGGATAAATTACTCAAATATCAATGACTGCTTAACACTATATATACAGTTTGTCCTGATATCTTGTTTATAATATTCAAGAAAGAAAAATCCTGAAAATATTGATTATTTTAAAAAAAAAAACGATGTAGATATTTTATTGTTTCAGATTAAGAAAGGTTTTGAATAAGTAAAAGCTTTGGTCATCAAACACTTTGGAAAAATTATTATTATTATTACTATTATTATTTTTTCACTCCGTGTGAGTCTTTCACGCCAGCATAAGCTAATGATTTTTCACTGGAGTCTGAGTGACAAGTCTCCTCAGGTCTCCAGATTATTATTATTATTTACTCCTTTTGAGTTTTCACATCAGCATTAGCTGATGGTCTTTCACTGGAGTCTGAGTGACAGCAAGTCTCCTCAGGTCTCCAGGACTCTTCTGAGTATTCTGGCAGATTGCAGCAGTGCAGTGTTCTGAATGGTTTCAATTCTTCCTCTGATTTCCAAACTTTCCAAACCCTTTTCCAATCCTTTTAGGACCGTTCCAAGAGCACCAACTACAATTGGTATAACTTTCACTTTCATATTCCATAACTTTATCAGTTCTCTGGCAAGGTCCAGATCTTTGTCAATTTTTCATTTTCCTTTAGCTTTACCCTGTGATCTGCTGGAACTGCAAAATCCACCAGTTGACAAGTTCTTTCTTTTTTGTTTATCAACACTAGGTCTGGTCTTCTTGCTGGTATTATTTGAGTTTTCACATCAGTGTTAGCTGATGGTCTTTCACTGGAGTCTGAAGTGACAGCAAGTCTCCTCAGGTCTCCAGGACTCTTCTGAGTATTCTGGCAGATTGCAGTGCAGTGTTCTGAATGGTTTCAATCCTTCCTCTGATATCCAAACTTTATTATTATTATTATTATTATTTATTATTATTATTATTATTATTATTATATATTATTCACACCCGTCTTAGCCGGTGGTTCACTGGAGGCTGAGTGACAGCAAGTCTCCTCAGTCTCCAGGTCTCTTTTGGAGTCCAGCGATCTTAACAATGCTGTAGTCTGGATGGTCTCGATTCTTTCTCTAGTTTCCAGTTCATCTAGAGTCTTTTCTTGACCCGTTCCTAGGGCACCAATTACAATTGGAACGATCTTCACCTTCATGTTACATGTCTTCTTAGTTCTCTGGCAAGGACCAAGTATTTTTCTATCTTTTCGCTTTCTTTCACTTTTACTCGTGATCGGTCACGAGATGACAAGTTTATTATATTTGTGCTCGTCCATATGTTGCAATCGTTTTGTTTTTTTCTGGCTTTTTTGCATATTCATCGAGTGCTCGAAACAATTTTCAATGCTGGTGAGACCTCTTCCTCCTTCTTTTCTTGATACATATAGTCTGTGTCGTCTCTCGGTGTAATTCTTGTGCAATTGTCATAAATTTCCTTGTCCTTTGGTCCATCTGTTGGAGCTCCTCTCTTGTCCATTTTAAGAATGGTCCAGTGTATCTTACAATGGGAACAGCCCAGGTGTTTATGCCCTTGATGAGATTTAGTTTCTAGAAGTTTTCTCATTCTCCTAAGGTACTCTTTCCTTACTCTTTCTTTCATCTCTTCTTGTTTGATTGTGTCCGCCTCCAGTACTCTCAAGTATTTATAATTTTCCTTTTCTCCCTTATTCTTCCCTATTCTGTAGTTCTATTCTCTCCGTTATTTCTTTTTCCCTCTTTTTATAACTATCATTGCACATTTTTCCATCCCTATGTCCTCACTGTAAATTCTAATTACTTGTACAAGTGTTCTAGTTCTTTTTCATTTTTTGCAAAAATTATGATGTCATCCATGTACAAAAAGGTGATTTATTTTCTCCTCTGATTTGGTAAATTTGGAGCCGCCTGTACATTTTCTAAGTATAAAGTTAAGAGGCATCATTGCTATAACAAATAGAAGTGAACATAGGGAGTCACCCTGGATTATTATTATTTAATCCTTTTGAGTTTTCACATCAGTTTTAGCTGATGGTCTTTCACTGGAATTCTTAGTGACAGCAAGTCTCCTCAGGTCTCCAGGACTCTTCTGAGTATTCTGGCAGATTGCAGCATGCAGTGTTCTGAAAACTCAAAAGGAGTAAATAATAATGTGTGGGGAAAAACGAAACGGTTAATCATATAATAAGCGAATGCAGCAAACTAGCACAGCGAGAGTACAAGACTAGGCACGACTCGGTGGGAAAGGTAATCCACTGTGGAATTGTGCAAGAAATTCAATTTAACCATACAACTAAATAGTATATACACAAGCTTGAACCTGTCCTGGAGAATGCGACGCATAAAATCTGTGAGACTTCGAGGTACATACGGATCACCTAATCCGCGTCAGGAGACCGGACCTAGTATTGATTTACAAGAAAAGAACCTGTTATCTTTTTGCCGTCCAAGTGAAAATAAAAGCGAAAAGATAGACAAATATCTGGATCTTGCCATAGAACTGAAGAAACTGTGGAACGGTGAAGGTCGTACCAATTGTAATTGGTGCCCTTGGAACGGCCCCTAAAGCACTGGAAAATGATTTGGGTGAATTGAAAATCAGAGGATGATTCGAGATCATCCACACTACAGCATTGTTAAGATCGGCTAGAATTCTCAGAAGAGTCTTGCAGACCTGAGGAAACTTGTAGTCACCCAGCCTTCAGTAAAACACCAGCTACGGCAGGTGTGAAATATTAATAATAATAATAATAATAATAATAATAATAATAATAATAATATGTATACTTCAAGCGACGGATTAGAGAGGTTGCACATGAGAAAAGCTGGATATGGATAAGAAACGGAAACCTCAAGAGAAAAAATTGAATCTCACATGACTGCAGCACAAGAAAATGCCATGTGGAGGACAGAGACGAAATGGTAAATCATGAAATAATCGAATACAGCAAAATATGCACTACGTATTGTACTCGAAAGATTACACAGACACACCCTATGTGTCAAGGGAAAAGGAGGAAGAGCATTCGCTAGCATTGAGGATTGCGTTGGTGTGGCAATCCGGAGACTCGAAAAATACACAAGAAAGAACTAAGAAGATGATTACAGCTGCCAGTTACAGCAGTTGCAACATATGGATAAATTAAAAGCAACAAAAACTAGAAAACAGAAATGGGAAGAAAAATAACAGTATGGATACTTGAAGCAGCAATAAGGAAACCTTCAGAGAGAAACTGAATCTCTTATAATTGCAGCTTTAATAATGCCATGAGAACCAATTATTTCAAAGCGGAAATAAATAAGATGCAACAGAATAGCAAGTGTAGGATGTGTGGAGACAGAGACAAATTATCAATTATGTAAGTGAATGTAGCAAACTAGCACAAAAGGGGTACAAGACTACATTGATATATCAATAATTGTAATAATATTTGAGCCTTCAATATAAATCAGAATTCTAGATAATATGAGATATTCTTACTCCAAAATGCAAAATCTTCTCAGTATTTTCGAAAATCTTTTATAAATTCTGTATTTCAAGTAATCATGTTTTACAAAATCAAAGTATGAACAATATTGCAGCAGTTATGATTAACTGTCAATGTTCTCTACATTTTGTTCGTCATAGGGCGAGAAAACACGATTTGTATTTCCCTCATAAATGAAAAATAAGACATAATAAGACTACAATAGTTATTATTTCTCATTCTTCCATTACAATTGATTTTAGTGCACAATATTTTCTCATTACTGTCATATAAAGATAGCAAATTACAAAATATTGCACTTAAGTTCGATGGACTAAATCAATTATGTTTATTTCTTTTGCAAAGTTTTCAACGATATATGTGCTCTTTTTATTTTGTATTTTTCGAAACTTGTTTCAGTCTTTCACTGATTACTTCGTTTTTATATCACATTAGTTCAGGTAATTAGAAGTGAAAAGCAGAATTTTCTGAGTTATTGAAACAAAACAATTAACTTTTAATCATACTGGAATGATATGGAAACCGGATGTCTTTAGACTTTCAAACTATTTTTCTCTATAAATACACTGAATAGATTCAGTGTATTTCTATTAGCAAAATAGTTTGACGCTGGCAACTGGGAACCAGACACTCTTAAAATCGTCGAAGTATCTATAAAGAATTTTAACTAAATTTCATTCCTTTATAAATTTAAAATATTTAATGCCAATCCTAATTTGAAATTACAGTTTATTTCTCTATTCATACAAAATTTAATAAATGAAATAGAAAACTCTGTTTTGGAAAGAGTTTATAAATATTCATGTATACAATTTGACTGATTTTTATTAAAAGACATTTACAATATATTTTATATTCTATTTACTTAAAAAGCAGTGGTTTGTTTTATGTTTTTCTTGATTTCTCACTTGACTAAATCGTTAGATTGATCGTTCAATAAACGATTGATATTTTAAATAGATGAAATTAATAAACAAAATTATATGTGACATCTAAGAATAGGATCTATCATAGTGATCTGATTTCTTATGCATGGTACCATAACAGTTAAATAGCAAATTATATCAAGATTTTTGCAATAATAATACATTAAATCTTCTAAATTAACCCATAAGTCAATTTCAAATCCACTATGATACTGTTAGCACTGCCTTACTGTTCACTCTGATTATTATTATTTGTCAATGGATATAATTATAACATGTTAATTATTGATATTTATTCATTTATTCATTCATTTCAAAATAGTTATACTATAAATTTTGTCTCAGCATCCATGTTATCGTCCGTTGAAGGCAGTTCTTTTTAAGTGCGTCGTATTAAATTATAAATTCATCAAATAATATCCTATTTATTTTAGAAAACAGCGAAACATCTGTTAAGTTTCATTCACGATCAAGAAGTTACATATTTCCGTGAAAATACATATACACATGTGCGTGCGTGCGTGCGTGCGTGCGTGCGCGTGCGTGCGTGTGTGTGCGTGTGTGTGTGCGTGATATCATAGCATATAAGGTGCATCTGTGAGTTATCATAACATAAATTGGAATGTAATAGTCACGCAACAAGTTACTTAATAATGTTTCGTTGATAACAGTTATAATATCAATATTGCTGGTTTCACTGCTATTATTTATATTGTTCATGTTTATTGCATTCTTTATTTGCTTGGAGGTTATGATGGGGTATTGCTTTTTACTGTTGTTGTTGTTGTTGTTGTTGTTGTTGTTGTTTGTTTTTGTTTTTTTTTTTGTTTTATCATTTTTTTAAAAAACTACTTTCGTTGTTAAAAGATCTGGTATCTCTCTTGGTTTGTGGGTACGACCGTTTCCATCACATGCACCAACTATAATTGCTCTTCACTTTTGACTCTCATATTCACAGCTTTTTCAGATTCTCTTGCAAGGATCTAGGTATTTATCAATCTTTTCATTTTCCTTCAGCTTCACCCAGGTGATTGCGGAACCCGCAAAGTCCACTAGTGACACGTTCTTTTTTATCACACAGGTCTGGTCTCCTGGCTGGGATAGGGTGGCCCTCTTTATCTCAAAGTCACAGGAATTATTATATATTATTATTATTTATTATTATTTATTATTATTATAGTCTCTCACACCCGAGCTGATGGTCTTCCACTGGAGTCTGAGTGATAACATAGTCTTCTCAAGGTTCGTAACAGGACTCTTCTGAGTTTCTAGCCGATTTCAACAATGCTATTCTTTGGTGGTTCTCAATTCTTTCTCTGATTTCCAGTTCTACTAGTCTCATTGTGCAAACTAAGCACAACGAAATTACGTCTAACAAGCATTTGCCTCAGTACATGGTTTATTGTCTTATCTCTGTCACCATATTACCCTACATTTGCTGTTCTGTGTTTCTTATAAATTTTTTGCTTTGATATAATCCGTTTCTTATGGGATTATTTTGGTGCAGCAATTATTAGCGTTCTCGCTCTTGAGGATTCCTTCTTCTGAACCCTTTCTAGATCTTTTCAGTGCAATCTCCCCCCAAATTTGTCGTTTGAAGGTTCCATACAATTGTTTCTTCCCCATTTCTGTTTTAATTTTTTGTTTTTCGGTGGGAGGGTAATATGTTGCCAGCTGCGTTATGTGGCTGCCCGTTAATTAATCTTTTCTTCGGTCGTTTTGTCGAGTCCTTATATTTGAGGCATCTACGCACTCCCTCTGTTTGAAACCTTTTCCACCTTCCTTTTCTGATACATATAGTCTGCTCCACCATCTCTTTCGTGTTAATGCCTTTGCAGGTTTATAATTTTTCTGAATGCATTAGTTTTTTCTACATAGTACCATTAATTCTTTGGGGTCAATCCATCTTGTCCATTTTTAAGATGCGTCCAGAGTATATTATAAAGGAGACGCCCCAGGTATTAATCCTTTGATGAGATTCTGCTGCAGAGCTAGGTTTCTTGGATTTTATTGTTTTTTGAGGTTATTCTTTTTTAACTTTTTCTTTCCATCTCTGTTTGGTTTGGTGGTGTCACTTTATAAAATAAGCAAATATATGCACCCTCCCTGGGTGCAAGTATTGTAGTTTTAATGTAATAAAACATTATATTAAATTTTAATTTAATAAAACTTATATAATTAGAAAGGCTAATGAAACAAAAAACCAATGCAGATAAAAATATTTGAAACAGAATGGGTTTAATAAAAAAGAATGGAACAACTGAAAACTTTTCTCTGTCATCACTTTCGCCTTCCATAGCTAAAATCTTCATAATTAAATTTTTAGATTAAGATTAGGAAGTAAATATAGAATTACAGTTATTTCTTTGTTAATCGATTTTCTTTTAGATCTATCTTCGAATTTTTTGCTTATATTCATTAAGATAAAACCAAAACAATTAGAAACAATAAATACCAAGCCACCATATTTTATTTAAAATCAAAATTTAAATAACCAAATATTGCAAATTAGCCTTCCTGCTTCACACTGTAAACTGCTATTTTGTCTGTTATACTATAAATATAATTGCATGTCATTAGTATGTAGATATGGTCAAGTGTATTCTCTCAAAGAAGAACAATTTTAGTAATAATTAGAGGTTTAAGATAAAAGGTGCGGAGATCAGAGCCGGAAGGGATATATATATCCGGTTAAGGGGAGATAAGGAGGAGAGAGGGAGAAAGTATAGAGAAAGGGGGAGAAAGGAGGAGAATATAAGGAAACAAAGTGGAAATAGACGGAGGGCGGAGTCATAGAGATATACGAAGGGGGAATAGAGGGAAGGTTAAGAAAATATAGAGAGGTAGAGAAAGGAGGAGAAGGGAAGTAGGAAAATAGAGAGAGGGGCGCGGTCGAGTTAGCAGAGAGGTGAAGAGATAGAGCATTGATGAGAAAGCCTTAAGCTTAAAATAATAGCGTCTGTTCCAATCGGAAGGAATAGAAGAGGAATCACTTAGATAAAATAATTAACCATCTGTTTGACTGTAGCGCAAAGAAGGGCAAGAAATAAGCAAACCAAAGAAATAAAAAGAAAATATGAAAAGAAAGAAAAGAAAGAAGAAAGGGGCGTAATGATTTAGTGAGGGGATGAGAGCGAGGCGCGAAAGATCGTTCTGTATTAAACAGCAATAGGAATTAAAACTTGAAAAAAGAGAATACACAGAGAGAGAGAGAGAGAGAGAGAGAGAGGGGGAGAGAGTTTAAATCAGCATTATGTATACTTTTTATAATTGAACTATGCAATAGCTTATAAGTACACATATCAATCGTTGTAATAGTTAAATTATCATACTGGTAATCACAGGTCCTCGCTAGTTATTATTATTATTATTATTACACACTCCTTGTGAGCTTTTCACACCAGCTGGTGGTCTTTATTTTCCAGGACTCTTCTGACTTTTCAAGCCGATCTCACAATACTGGTTGCCTGGATGGTTCGATCTTTCTCTGATCCCCAATCCTCACCAATTTTCTAAACCATTAGTGCACACATTCAAGGTCACCTTCCACCCCATTTTACTATCGTTTGTATCTTATTCTATATTTGTGCTGCTGATATAAGAGATCTCAGTTTCCTTTTGAGGTTCCCCTTTTTTTAGCCAGTCCAGGCTTCTTGTCTGCAATCTCTCGGATATCACCTGAAGTATCCATACATTTACCTTTTCTTCCCATTCTGTTAATTTTGATTAATGTTGATTTTTGTCCATGGCGTTGCAAATTGCCTGTTACTGGCTACTGTAATTTGGTTTTTTTTTTGTTGTTTTTTGTGTGTATCTCAGAGTCACTCAAATTGTCACATATATGCAATTCTCAATCGTTGGCAAGTCCCCTTCTTAAACTTCATTTCTGGCACCCATACTTCGGCCTTGTGTCACATCCAATCAAGCTTAGTAAATAACTATGTGTCAAGAAATGAAGGAAGAAGGGGACTTTGCCAACATTGAGAATTGCCATCTTATATGTGACAATTTTGCAGGACTCTGAGAATACACAAAAAAAACAACAAAAAAAAAAAACAAATTACAGTAGCCGTAACAGCAATTGCAATCGCATGGACAAAAAATCAACATTAATCAAAATTAACAGAAATGGGAAGAAAAGGTAAATATGGATACTTTCAGGTGACATAAATCGAGAGATTGCAGACAGAAGACCTGGACATGGCTAAAAAAAGGGGAACCTCAAAAGAGAAACTAAATCTCTTATATCAGCAGCACAAATATAGATAAGATAAACAGAATAGTAACATGGGGTGGAAGGTGACCTGAAGTGTCACTATGCGGTTTAGAAAATTGGTGAGGGAATTGGGGAATCAGAGAAAGAATCGAAACCATCCAGGCAACAGTATTGTTGAGATCGGCTTGAAAAGTCAGAAGAGTCCTGGAAAATAAAGACCACCAGCTGGTGTGAAAAGCTCACAAGGAGTGATGTAATAATAATAATAATAATAACTAGCGAGGACTGTGATATACCACGGGTATGATAATTTAACTATTACAACGATTGATATGTGTACTTATAAGCTATTGCAAATAGTTCAATATATAAAAAGTATAATAATGCTGATTTAACTCTCTCTCTCTCTCTCTTCTCTCTCTCTCTCTCTGTGTACTCTTTTTTTCATCTTTTTTATTCTATCTGTTTAAACAGACGATTCTTTTCGCGCTCTCGCTCTTTATCCCTCACTAAATCATTACGCCCCTTTCTTTCTTTCTTCTTCTTCATATTTCTTTTTATTTCTTTGTTCTTTTTCTTGCCTTTCTTTCGCTACAGTCAAACAGAATGGTTAATTATTTATCTTAAAGTGATTCCTTCTTTCTATTCCCTTCCATTGGAACAGACGCTATTATTTTAGCTTAAGCTTTCTCATCATGCCTCTATCTTCACCCCCTCTCTCTAACTCCCCTCTCTATTTCCTACTTTCCCTTCTCCTCCTTCTCTACCCTCTCTATATTTTCTACTTCCTCTCTATTCCCCCCTTCGTATATCTCTATACTCCCCCCTCCGTCATTTCCACTTTGTTTCCTTATATTCTCCTTCCTTTCTCCCCCTTTCTCTATACTTTCTCCTCTCTTCCTCTTATCCCCTTACCGTATATATTCCCCTTCCCTCTATCTTCCCATCCCTTTTATTTAAACCTCAATTATTTACTAAAATTGTTTTACATTTATTATACACTTGACCATATCTACATACTAATGACATGCAATTATATTTATATAACAAACAAAATAGCAGTTTACAGTGTGAACAGGAAGGCTAATTTGCATATTGGTATTTAAAATTTGATTTTAATAAATATGTGCTTGGTATTATTGATTTCTAATGTTTGGTTTATCTTAATGAATATAAGCAAAAAATTCGAAGATAGATCTTAAAAGAAATCGATTAACAAAAGAAATAACTGTAATTCTATATTTTACTTCCTATCTTAACTAAATATTTAAATTATGAAGATTTAGCTATGGAAGGCGGAAGTGATGGAAGAGAAAGTTTCAGTTGTTCCATTCTTTTATTATAACCCATTCTGTTTCAAATATTTTATCTGCATTGGTATTTGTTTCATTAGCCTTTCTAATTTAATATAATGTTATTACATTAAATTTAATATAATGTTTTATTACATTAAAACATAAATACTTGCACCCAGCGGAGGGTGCATATATTTGCTATTTTATAAAGTGGACACCACCAAACAAACAGAGATGAAAGAAAAAGTTTAAAAAGAATACCTCAGAAAAACAATAAAAATCCAAGAAACCTAGCTCTGCAGCAGAAATCTCATCAAAGGAATTAATACCTGGGGCGTCTCCATTATAATATACTCTGGACCATTCTTAAAATGGACAAGATTGGATTGACCCAAAGAATTAAGGACTATGTAGAAAAAAACTAATGCATCAGAAAATTAAAAACCATGCAGAAAGCATTACACGAAAGAGATGGTGGAGACAGACTATATGTATCAAGAAAGGAAGTGGAAAAGGTTTGCCAACACAGAGGAGTGCGTAGATGCCTCAATATAAGGACTCGACAAAAAGGAAGAAAAGATTAATTACGGCAGCCAAATAACAGCAGCTGCAACATATTACCCTCCCACCGAAAAACAAAAACATAAAAAACAGAAATGGAAGAAAAACAATTGTATGGACACTTCAAACGACAAATTGGGGAGATTGCACATGAAAAGATCTAGAAAAGGGTTCAGAAGAGGAATCCTCAAGAGCGAAACGCTAATAATTGCTGCACAAAATAATCCCATAAGAACGAATTATATCAAAGCAAAAATTTATAAGAAACAACAGAACAGCAAATGTAGGGTATATGGTGACAGAGATAAGACAATAAACCATGTACTGAGCAAATGCTTGTTAGACTAATTTCGTTGTGCTAGTTTGCACAATGAGACTAGTAGAACTGGAAATCAGAGAAAGAATTGAGACCACCAAGACAATAGCATTGTTGAAATCGGCTAGAATACTCAGAAGAGTCCTGTAGACCTGAGAAGACTTGTTATCACTCAGACTCCAGTGGAAGACCATCAGCTCGGTGTGAGAGACTATAATAATAATAATAATAATAATAATAATAATAATAATAATTCCCTGTGACTTTGAGATAAAGACGGGCCACCCTATCCCAGCCAGGAGACCAGACCTAGTGTGGATAAAAAAAGAACGTGTCAACTAGTGGACTTTGCGGTTCCAGCAGATCACTGGGTGAAGCTGAAGGAAAATGAAAAGATTGATAAATACCTGGACCTTGCCAGAGAATTGAAAAAGCTGTGGAATATGAGAGTCAAAGTGAGAGCAATTATAGTTGGTGCATTTGGAACGGTCCCAATAAATTTTGAAAAAAGACTAGAGAAATCTGGAAATCAGAGGAAGAATTGGATCATTCAGACTATTTCACTGTTGCAATCGGCTAGAATACTCAGAAAAGTCCTGGAGACCAGAGGAGACTTGTTGGTACTCAGCCTCCAGTGATATACGATCAGCTAACGCTGATGGGAAAAACTCAAAAAGAGTGATAATAATAATAATAATAATAATAATAATAATAATAATAATAATAATAATAATAATAATAACTATATCAAAGCGAAAATTGATGAGACCCCCCCAAAATAGTAAATTTAGACTTTGCGGTAATAGAGATGAGACTGTAAACCATGTACTCTGCGAATGTAGCAAACTAGCAGAACGGGAGTACAAAACTAGATACGACTGGGTTGGGAAGGTGATCCACTGGGAATTATGCAAAAGATTTAATTTTGACCATACAACAAAATGGTATATGCATAAACCAGAATCTGTCTTGAGAACGAAACACATAAAATTCTCTGGACTTTGAAATAAAAACGGATCATCTTATCCCAGCAAGAAGACCAGACCTAGTGTTGATAAACAAAGAAGAAAGAACTTGTCAACTGTTGGATTTTTCAGTTCCAGCAGATAACAGGGTGAAGCTAAAGGAAAATTGAAAAATGCACAAATATCTGGACCTTGCCAGAGAACTGAAAAAGTTATGGAATATGAAAGTGAAAGTGATACCAATTGTAGTTGGAACAGTCCCAAAGGATTGAAAAGGGTTTGGAAAGTTTGGCAATCAGAGGAAGGACACTGCACTGTTGCAATCTGCCAGAATACTCAGAAGAGTCCTGGAGACCTGAGGAGACTTGCTGTCATTCAGACTCCAGTGAAAGACCATCAGCTAATGCTGATGTGAAAACTCAAAAAGAGTAAATAGAAGAAGAAGAAAAAAGAAAATTCAACTACCAATCAGGTAATCCTCAACAAGAATTTATTAGAAAATAAACAGGTGGATTCATGCCTTTCCCCAACGGCAAGAGCGCGAAATGGAACAACCTCCTCTAGAATTTGAACTCTGCTTGTCGAGTCCATTACGGTGCACCACGCACGTCTCTCTTTGTTTTTTTTTTTTATTGTTGTTGCATTGGAATATTTTACTAGAATCAGGTTTGGACCTAGAGTAATGGCGATGAAAGCATACATTCCACATTTCCAGAGCTCCAGAATTGAAACTTTACGATTAGATGAAGTTTAATGTAATATCCAAGACACTAAGACCCTCAGCTACCATTTTCCAGCACATATATGATAAAAAGGTTGCCATTAGGGCAATAAGTCGGACAATTTAATAAGGTGCTAGGGCTTGACGTGACAAGCCGCTCGTCTGGCTTAAGTAAGGGGCTAAAGTGGAGTGTTGCAAGTCATGGCACCAGGATTTCCGTACTTAAGCATCACTGGTCACCCCCACGCCAACAGGTGGTTTTCCATTGCGGAGTCTTACTCCTCTACAGAAGTGAACTCAGCATATGCTACTGCCCCAGATGACAGGGCGATGGAAGAATTTAACAACCTTTAATTTTATTTTTACTAAATGAAGGTACAAATATAAAGAACTGTACATTTAAAGAAACAGAAAAAAGTCTATCAAATCAATAAGACTCTATTCATTGTCTATCCAGTTCACAGAAATCTCATTATTTATTAACCTAACCTCTCATTACGTTCAAAATAAACCCATACAGATGTTATTAAAAAACAGTGAGATTTAAAAAATTATTAACCATATAAGATTGGCAATCACAAAAATTCACAAAAAAAAAAAAAGAAATTAAAAATTTTCCAAGATACAGATTATTTTAAAAAAATCCTGATATTCCATAAAAAAAGATAAATATTCGCTTTATTTAGCTTTGTTATTAGAATCTAATGTAATTGCCTGAAATATATGATTTATACTGGATACTAAAATATTGTTTAGTTCTAAGTATAGAACTTACAAACATAATAAAATAGTTATTCAGTCCGAAATGTTTCATTGCGGTTAAGCGTTAAAACATTAAATCTTGGTCAAATTATATACGAAATAAGTGGAAATTTAAGATACGATAAAAAAAAATTAACGGAAAATCCTCATTTACAATTAATATTTCAAGCATCATGAGAGAGAAGTACTTTTCGCATCAATGAAGATAAGAATTCCCTTGTAGTCATTTAAAGGTTTATACATGTATGTGCTAATTATTAGCTCTGGGACGAGTTTAGTGAAGGTTAATTCTTTGCTATCCTTTGCGCCGTGTGCTATACACAAGGATCTATATACTCTTATCATGTACATTTGTACTCTACTCTACCACTACTACATACTACATCGAAACTTTTTGCCACGTTTATCAGTTTTTTTTTGCCCGATAACAGATTTGATATCTGAGTTTCGCTCTTCTATCCTTGCGTTTTTGATTTCATGTAGGCGCTGAGTTGACAGATGAATTACTGACAAAATTGGTATCGTTCGTCAAAAGATTTCTCGACAAGGAGCTGACATAAACGAACATGAGTGGGTCTCTTACGGACGATTAATTGAATGATCTGATATCGGAATGATGCATATCTCCCTAACATATATACATATACATATATATAATATATATATATATATATATATTCAGATAGAAAACTATAGCAGATACAACCCCGTAGAAAAAAACCAGATTCGGTTTCTTCTAATGAACCTGATAAATATCTATCTGAACACATACAAGCACGTAAACCTGCATTGTGCGTTGTGGTCAAATATATCAGCGTTATAAGGATAAATACGTTTCTGATTAAAATTATTGATCAAATTCTATACTATTGGTGTGCTTGTTGATTACGTTTATTAATCACTTATCTCACCATTGTCCTAAGGAACGATCACTCCCAATATTTAAAATGCAAAGCTAAGCCGCCACTACCACCTCCACGTAAATGATACAATTAAATATCTCATAATCTCATTTTCAAATTGCTGTATCGGTTTTCTATATATTAGTACATTTCTCATTATGTTTGTATGTAACCGTATCCCAGCCAAAATGATCTTATCTTTCATAAAATCTTTCCAACAGGATGTAGTATATTTCGTTAAAAAACAAAACAAAAAGCAATTATTATATGTTGATGTTCAGCTATCTAGAGTACGACTATAAACAGTCGAATGGTTTGATTTAAAACTACCAAATGTTCACATTTATTTACATCGATTTTATTGACATCCTTTCTTACTAAGCGCACAATAATTGTTTGGATTGCTGAAATGCATTTTTGAGATTTTTGTTTCAATGTGTGTATTTTGTTTGACTTAAAGATCTCAGAAATTGTTTAGACTTAAAGAATATGCTCATGCTACTTAGTTGATTATACCGAACAAAGACATTGCTATTCATTGGAATTGGAAAGATGGAAATTGCATTTCACTACATTTTCAGAAGGAGTTACCCTTGATGGTGTTATTTGACGGCAGAATTGGAATATGTTTTGGTCAAAGAGTAGTGTATCATAAACCACTTTTACTTTGCAAAGAATATCTTTGATTATCTAATAGTACCTACGTGTGTAGACGTCGCCGGGGACTAAGTATCCTTGGGCATCCTGAAATACATAAAACGATCCCACTCCGTGATGAAAGTCGTAAGTGGTTGTGATTCATCATCCAGGTGGATTAAGGGATCCATCCACTACATCCAGGACAATTTTCTTTGTATTTGATGGTGCCTGTAATGCGTGTTGGAATTGTGAGCTAATGTATATCTCCCGTTTGCACTGTGTTTTAAATGTGGGCAGTCTACCGTTCTTCTTGGTCTACAATTTTTCTTAGTGCTATAGTCACCACAACTATAGCGCTACACCAATCGGCAGAGTAATGATGCCTCTTTTAACATCTTCCCATAGGGATTGACGTACTTGTTCCTTGCGGTGGTATGATACCGGAATGGGGTTATGTTTGACTTTAGGGATTGAACCTTCCTTGAGGTGAATGTGGGCTGGAGGGCTAGACATTGCTGGAAAATGTCCGCTATTGTTGAACATCGCAAATCAGTCATTATTTCAGTTTTTTTAATATTTTCATTGGTTGGTGGAAATGGGGGTGTTTTACAATTTCAAGATTGGACTTCTTCGGCTAGATGATTTAGTGTGTGACGCTGGGAATCCGGGAGTACGGCAACACACATTACTGAATTAATTGCAGGGAGAGGGTGGTACTGTCAAAGGTTTGGGAATGCACGGGGTAATATACCCACATCGATGCAGTCTGCCTTGCTGAAGTATATCACCTGTATTTTCTTATATATGTATAGTGCCATTGTTGTGGTCCTTCCCCAATCGGGAATTTAACAGGCAGCCAACTTTGACACACAAGGACCCCACTGCACGCACCTTCGTCTTTAAGCGGATGAAATTTCTCTCCGAAAGTCCCATGTGCCGTAGGTGTTTTCACATCGAGGCATATGATTGCGCCACTATCAGGGTAAATTCTGAGCCTGATAGGACAGGCAGCAGGGATATCTCTAGTCTTAGATCCGGGCACGGGGAGAATGGGGTCAGTGCTGCTTCCACTTCATCGCAGCCGTTATTATTTGCTGATTATAATTGTCAGTTGCTGGTTCATATATCACATGTGCAATCAGAGTTCCCATAGCCCCCTTTTTTAAACACCTTATGGCGCCTAGTTCATTCTCACCCTTTAACTGGTAGATCTTTGAGAAATGGTTTCACTTGCCACATACGTTGTATGTCTGACCTCATGTAGCACACATCCGCCTATTTCAGTTCTACTATTCCAGTCGATACCACATCTTCTGCACGCATTACGTTGGGGTTGCGTTTCCACCATGTTCCCTTCACAGTTACGGTAGTATTTGAATGGGCTGCATTTTGGGGGCACAAGTCTCGGTGTCGCGGCGATACGCTGGCGTTCGAAATTCCGCTACATCTGAGATGCCGGATGTTTTATTTGGGTCTTGTATAGCCATTTCAAATACTTTGGCGTGGTTTATGTTCTGTTCCAGGGCCGTCAGTGGCCCTGTCTTTGTCAGTATAGGCGCTTGTATTATATCATTAGCTATACCCTGAATAAATTCATCCTTGATGAATATGCTGGATAAATCATGATCGACAGTTGGTGCATATGAAGTTACAATCCTATATTACTGACCGTAGCCGAACCAAATAGTCTCGGATGGACTCATTGTTGCACTGCAAAATATACGAGAATAAGACCCTGTGTACCTTGGGTTCGATTTCTGTGTGACCAACACTTCAAACATGTCAAGTAGTTTGCTAGGGTTGTTGGAAATCTGAGAGTGGGTGTTGATGATAAAGTTCTGAACGGTATCATCAGCGCAATTAGCTGAATGCTAGTCTGTGTGGAAGATTTGGTAATTTTTGTGAATATGTCGCAGTTATTCTGAACTTTCGGAATTGTTGTGAGGTCATCTCCGAGTTGAGGAAGTTTCGCAGTTGGTTTTTCGCATAACTAGCTAATGAGGGGAGTGACACTGGGGTTTCTTTGGTTAGTTTTAGTGTGGAGAGTCTGTCACCCATAGTCCTGACCCCGGTTCTTTAAGCGTTTATGATCCAGCATTTACAAGCTGCCTCTCGTAATCTCTTTGCTAGAAAATGTCTGAAAGGTGCTTTCCCATCCAGCTAGGTTGGATCCTGTTTGCATATTGAAGTGAGTGAGTCAGTAAGCTGTTGAAGTGAACTACAACATCCAGTTAAGTCTAAAAATATTTATTGTAAAGAAATAAAAATTTGGCACAAGGCCGTAAAATCGGAGGAAGAGGGCTGGTCATCCCTATCATATTTTTACTTAACTAGATTTATTTACTGACCTAAAACACACTATAATAATCCTTTAATCACAACATCACTTTTATTCTTAAAAGCTTACGCACAACAGTCACCAAAACATACAAGTTTCTCAATAAACGTCTAAATTAATCCCATATTTTCCTAAGAGAAATCCCCGACGAAATGTAATGAATAAAATAAAACATACATGATAAAAATAAAATGGTCATTAATAAGGACATTCCCTCAGTGACTAAGGTCAGAAAAACTAGTTCTTCAGTCGAAATAAAAGCATAAGACCCTCAAACATCTGGAGAACTTTTAATTTCTGTCATCTAATGGGAAGGAAGGATACTAAAACAGAGAAAAGAGAGAACTCCTGATCTTACATACTTCAGCTAATACATACTAAGATAATCAATTAGTCAAAACAAAGCAAACTAATCTAATTTACCTGGGATGGGTTGTCATGCTTTTCCAGGTAGCCCAAATCATTTACGTACCTGCAACATCTAAGAGGAATTCAATGTCATTACCTTTCACTTTACTCATACGCGAGACTTGCTCCCACATTTCACCAAATTCCAGCCAAGAGAATCTTTTTTCTCTCAGACTTAATTTCTACTTTAATCTGGTGCTTATAAAAAAGCCACCAGGGTCTGAGATGAGACTCTCCTTCGTGAAAACGACTCATAATGTTTATATGTGATCACAAAGTTGTTAATTTTGTCGGAAGCACACTCCATCAGGGTGCTGTTAGTGATGCTTGGAGTGTTTTTGTCTTAGGGGAAAACGGGATGTAACGAGAACAACCCGGAGAGGGGGGGGCGATGTTTTGGCTTCGTCCATCTGCTTTTTCCATTCAAGAAGTTTCTTAAGTTTCTCTTTTCCGGGACTAGTGCATATGATTAGTGCATATTGTAGGTGCACATGATTTTAGGTTCTCTCTTATTTTGTTGCTGATTGTCCGGCTTTCTAAGTTGGAACTTCCTCCTACCTTTTCAACCACTTCCCCTTCAACCTTTCTGTAATCACCAGTCGCAGAGGTTGTTTTTGTTTCCCCAGAAGAAACGGGAACCTTTGTCCCGACAGCAGGTGAGTCTAAATGAGCCTCCATTTTTTCGCCATCGAATATGGGAGGAAATTCTGAATGTGGTCGGACATTTTTTCCGGAACCTTCTTTCCCGGGCAATTTACGGACAAGTGACTAATTGGTCACAAATCCAACATGACTGCTTTCTACCGGTTACTATTATAGATAGTCTGCGTCTGTCTAAGTCCAACCAGTTGGGAAAATAGTTGAAGGTATTTCTGTTTATCTTGATATCGAACATCTATCCCCCTGCGTACCGCCATGAGAAGCGATGACAATCACTCCATATTGGAGCAGCCAAATTTTCGTCAATCAGATAGTATATTGTCCAAAGAAAAAAAAATCAGTTTGACCTATTAAATTTGTTACCAAAAAAATCCAGTGAAGAGAGAAAAGATAAAAACAAGTTTATATATATATATATATATATATATATATATATATATATATATATATATATATATATTAGTAAACTCTTGCAGTAAGCAAAAAACCCAGGTAAATAATTTGCATGTAAAAATATACTACAAATATACTATAAATACTTACCTGGGGAAAAATGACAAGTAAAAGACTAATATATATATATATATATATATATATATATATATATATATATATATTACATGTAGAATTAAACAAAAGGCACGTCTCCTGTTTAACAATTTTATTTACGATCTTTTCGAGCTTTCTGGCCACCTTTTTTACATTTGGATGGAATCCGTAGATTAGTCCACCGAAGTTCATATCCCAAGTACTTTCGGCACATCAAAATGCTATCATCAGGGGTGATGTGTTTGTGTTCGAGTTTTTTTTTTTCAAGTTAGTATATTAATGGATGTGGAGGCTGGAAGGAGGATAATTGATAGGAAAGGTGTTATAGGCATTTTAAAATGTGAGTACTGCATTGAAAACTAATTTTATGAGGGTTTGTATTGTTTGATGTATAAAGCTTCTAGTATTTGGATTTTTTTCCTTGCGCAAAATGTGCGTATTTTCCGTTAGGATATTTCGGTAATTAGAGTGGGAGCATGCAAGTAATTTTAAATGTTGTGAAATTGAGCTATTCTCTGTCATATGAAGAGTTAAACGGCGTGTTATGTGTGTGTGTGTGTGTGTGTGTCTGTGTAAGACCATAAGTCCATTCAATCAAACTAAAGTGTTAAAAAATCTCAAAGGGGAATAAAACGAAAAGTGTATATGTTATTTCTGTATAGATATAAACTATAAAGTGAAGGTAAGGGGGAGTTCTGTTTAGAAAACTTATTTTCTCCTATTTGCTCAGAACATTTTTTTAAACGTCGGAAGGAGTTCTGACTCTTATTTCATGACCCCATTTAAACATGAAACAGTGATGCCTTTTTTTAAAAACACATAACAACTGACCTTTCAAATGATTTGTTATTGTTCTTTTGCTCTAACCCAGTTTTGGGATAAGTTAACTTTGTTTACGGTGTTTCAATCAGCGAATTAGCAGGCGGAAATATACACAAAGCGTTAAAAGGGCAAATAAAAGAATTCATGCCAAAAAATCATTTAGCATTGAACACCCACTCTTCTTCTTCTTCTTCTTCTTCTTCTTCTTCTTCTTCTTCTTCTTCTTCTTCTTCTTCTTCTTCTTCTTCTTCTTCTTCTTCTTCTTCTTCTTCAATATTCGACCCTGCAATAAGAAAAATCGATTGTCTATGATGCTCATAGAATAAAGATTCCATTAGATAAAGGTACCATTATTCTGTAAAGACAATTAGGAATCATTTGCTTTATTTCTCTGTTTATTGTTGATATTATTTTGTTTTTTTTAATCTTTCAATTGAAATATCAATTAAATTACTGAGCGTATTATACACTAAATGATATATCTTTAAGTTATTGATTGTAAAAGTTAAAATCCTTCTTTATTTTCACCTAACATTTAGAACATCTGAAATTGAAATTTTAAATAAAGAAAAAACCCACCTGAAGTTATCTCCCTTGTTCCATTCAGACATCGGAAATCGGATCCTTACCGAAGTGTGCACGAACACAGATGTTACCGTAATATTATTAAGTTAGGAATTGCTTCATTCTCAAAGCATTTTAATATTATTGCGTTAAGAAAAAATTATTGAAAAAGAAGAGAAAAACATTTATTGATTATTATATTGATTAAATGTTTTAATTTTACCTGCTAATATAACACAAACATTATAATTATAAAGAAAACTCGATGAGACCGTTCAGTTAAATTGTTTTATTCATATATGTGATGACAGATATAATGGATGATTGGAACCCACCTGAATCATGGACGAGAATACCTTGTATGATCATTATCTTCACCAGCCATCAAAATAAGTAGATTATGGTTGCTGCCCAATGCTCCCTGAACACTGTAAAAACAATCAGACATGAACCGGGAATTGCAATGGAGACTACGAGGTTGTGTCTAGAAGAAAGCAACATAACAGTCGATTAAACGTAATGAAAACTCTCAACACGTCCTTTTTTTAATGAACCACCATTAAATATATGAATACATAGAATTCATCCAAATAGAGGGATACTCTATGTTTGATTTAATTAAAATTTAGTACAAACCAAATGATTAAAACAAATATTGTTCCCAATTACACTATTTGAATGTAGCAATCAACAGACGGTAAATTTCCAGAATTACTTAATGGAAAAGGCATTATATCAGGATAACAATAGACCTCAAAGTTTCTTTGGTGTCCAGATAAAACTTGTTACAACTTTGCTGAGAAGTTTTTACTTATAAAATATATTCCCCTGATAATAAATCTTCAGTTCATTTTTATGTCAGTCTTTCTCAATGAAAAACTTAATTTCTCTGGAAAACATTAAAATGCATCTAAAGCATTGTTTTTTCTTTTTTTTTTTTTTCTCAGAAAGATAAAAATATCTGAAATAAGGAATTATGAAATTGACTAAAGAAACATGAATCACATTCTTTTCGACTTGGTTCACGAACTGAGGAAAAGATGACAAGTATGAGGACTAATCAGATCAGTGAAAATGATCGGTAATAAATGAATATTGATTAACTGATTTGCCAACTGGAACAATAGTTTCATCAATTTCAAGAGATACTCTGTGAACGAGGTTTTAGCCCAAAATATAATTCCTGTCGTATAACAGATCTCCTACTCCCTTAATCTTGTAACTATATCCTGTTCACAAAAATCAAAACCCAGTCTCATAGTCGCTATTTGGGAACTGTTGAAATAATTATAAATTGAAGACTTCCAGTACGGTTTCCAGGAGAGAGAACAATGTAAGTAAAATTGATTTGCAATGAGGCTGATGATAAATTCGACTTTACTAAATAGTCCAACCTTGTATTGATGTTCTTTTCAAGCGACCAATTAAAATAGCCACATAGTTGTATGTGCAAGTAGAACTTAACTTTTATTAATAGTGAAAGAAATAGTTATTTAATAATTAACCCTAATCTAATATATAACTTGACTACAGTCTAATAAATAAGAAGTAGATAAACAGCGCTATGAACTGTGAGGCATATGCCTCCTTTGAAGGAGTATCCTCCACTTACAGAATCGTCTCGGCAAAAATACGCTTGAGCTTACGCAGAAACAAAAAGCAAATCGGTAACGATGCGACTCTTCTCAACAGTGATATGTGCAATCACTATTCGGTAACAGGAATGAGTTCGAATATTATACGGAAGACATCAGAAAGGCATACTCCAAAGGATGAATACGAAAACTTTGTCAGCGCCCACGTAGAAGTAGTAGCCGAATACATACCAACCAAACTAAGAACCAAATACACTGTCCCTAGATATATAATAAAACAAACTCAATTAACGCCTCTGTGCAAAATCTTAAGAAAGCCTTGATAGAACTAAAACGTACAAAAAAGAACAAAAAGAATACGACCAAGGGCAAATAAATAAATTCAGAAACTCGGTCGAAGATAGACCATCGCAATTTGCATGGCAAATGGTTAATGAAAGAAAAATACCCTAGTTTAAATCTAAAAGCAAGCAACCAATAAACTAGACTCCTAAAGTGTAAAGGCCAGTTGAAGAAGCTGTTGGGACCCCCTTAAACAATCGAAAATAATAAAAAGAATCGCTGATACTAGACATCAAGCTAGGAGATATCACAATGAACCAACTCAACGAAGTCTTAAAAACAATAAAAAGCAGAAAAGCAACAAGCATAGACGAAATACCCACTGACGTATGGAAAACAAGAAAATTCAACGCCATACTTCTTAGACAATGCAAAGCAGTGTATAAACAAAACAAAATAGAAAAATGGACAAAACAATGCATATTCCCATCCCCTATTCAAAGGTGACCTCGGTATCACTAAGAACTACAAAGGCATAACCATTACTGCCTAGATTTTAACATTTATAATACCCTTCTTAATTGCATTCGACCTGAAATAGAGAAAATCCTTAGGAAAAACCAAAATGGGTTTCATAGAAACCGATCCACAACTTCACAGATCCGTCGAATCTTAGAAGGGGTTCAAGCAAAAATCTCAAGGCAACACTACTGTTTATGGATTTCTCCAAGGCATTTGACTCCATGCATAGAGGAAAGATGGAGAAAATGCTATAGCAGCATTCCACAAAACAGCTGTACAGTCACCTGCCTCCTATTACACAATCCCCCTCACCGAATGAGAAGAACAAGACATGCTGAACTGTTGGTGAAGTAAGGACGAACGCATTAGTGACATCCTCATATAGACACAGACGTTTGGGCCAATCAACAAAAACCTAAATCGGTCAACTTTGCATGGATTTTGGATACCGCGCGGATGGTTGGGGGAGAGAGAGAGAGAGAGAGAGAGAGAGAGAGAGAGAGAGAGAGAGAGAGAGAGAGAGAGAGAGAGAGAGAGAGAGTCAGTACGATCTGGCGATGATGATGAAATAAAAAGATAAAGATTTGATCAAGGTAATCTGAAAAACACAATTTGAGGGTAAAGTTCGCCATTAGAATTACACTGTAAAATTAGGGTATTACCATCCCTAAAAACTTAAAGCTTGTGAATTAAAAAAAATGATAAACCATTCCATTGGCTCCCATGTTTTACAAGAGGCAATTTAGTGGCCATAGCTCTAGGGGTTATGTCATAAGGGCTTATGTCAGAACAGACAAATGGGGGAAAAGATTTTCAGTGAATTACAGTAAAAGTCACTTGGGATTTTGTAGTAATTCTCGAAGAAATTCCACGGTGAATGTAGTAAACATACAAAAGATTCATGCGCTTGATGGAAAGAGCAAAGTATTTCGGTTATTTATCGTGTTTTCTGTTTGATTGCATTTTTATAAAGATATGGCAAACTGAACCTGTTAAATCAGAAACAACAGAACCTTTTCTTTCAATATTAGGAATCTATCCCCGCAATATTGTATTGATGTAAGAATTGTTATCACAAAACGTTTTATAATATTGGTTTTGTAATAATAGAATCAAATGTGAAACGATGACAAGGAAATCCAGATTAATAGGCCTCAAGTTATATCACAGGTAGTTGCTTGTAATAAAGAAACAGGGACGCATAACAGGTATAATCATGTACGTTTTTCGGTAATTGACAAGGTGGCTATATGGACAAGTGAATATAGCGAATTAAATCTAATGTGTTTTGCAGAGTCTAGACTTCACGTTTCTTGCCAACTGGGACTCAGGACGTTCTATAAACACAAGAAGAGGTGATGTAAACAGAAAAAAAGATAACACGTTACACATTTTTGGTAACTAGCAGTTTGTTACGCTACTAAAATAACTGAAATCTCTTAGTGGCAACAAATTTTCATTGAATTCAGAGGCGACGCTTTTAAATAATAGGAAATTGATAAATTTGCTGATAGATGTATCGAAGGATAACTTTGTAACTTTATGAACATATAAGTATGAATCTTTATATATCACAATTACAAACATTTCAAACTTGTGAAAACGACAAAGAAGAGGACAAAATTTGTGCATCACCTCAAATTCTGGAAACTTATCCCCATTTAGACGACAAAACTGATTCATCTGCGATAAACTATATTGTATTTCTTGATAAATATGCAACTCTTACTTTGTATTTATATAAAGACGCTATCTGTTTCCTTTAGATTAATCTAAAAATAAGACGCATAAGGAATATCAGCATTTTCTTGCACCATCCAGTTGACATCTAAGTTGACATCGATAAATTGGATTATTACACACACACACACACACACACACACACACACACACATATACATATATATATATATTTATATATATGTATATATGTATGTGTATGTATTATTTAGTTGACAAAGTTTTCTCATGTTATGATAAACAGAAAAATACTGTAAAAAGGATTGATTATATATAATTAGCAAAGAAAAAAACCCTGTAAAACTATGTAAAAATTAATTTTTTGAAAGATATTGCCTGAGGAGGATGGCAAAAAATTAAATCGATAAGATAAGCATTTAATATTTTAAAAAGATATATTACTTAAAAACCATCATATTCACTCCACTCGATTTCAATGTTGTTTTTGTTTACGACAAATGGCAAGTTTTTTTTTAAAAAGTGCAGCTATTTTACATAATATTTTAATTTTAATGTAAAAAATACTTTAAAAAAATTGTTTATCTTGAGTTTATCGACGTCCAAAATTACGTAAAAGGATTTTGCCACACTTTTTGCAAAAAATGTAAACAGATCTTTGCCTTAAAACGATGTTCAAATAATCTTTAAATCTATGTAAAATGTTATTGATATTTAAAAAATATTTCAGTTAAAGCAGATTTTAAAAAGCCATGAAAATTTTTATAAGTAGTGTAAAATTGATATACTAAGTTAGACCTTGGCTTAAGTTTTTTTAAAAAAGTAAAATCATAAAACAGTACAAATGATTTTGAGCTGCGTTTGTTAGTCACAAAAAAACAAAAACTTTTCAGTTGTTAAATGAAGACGGTGTGGCACATGTGATTTAATATTTTCAAAGTGATTTCCTTTCGATTAAAACCTTGAATGTTGAACATGATCGGGCCATAGCGTAATTAGAATCACGGAGAGTAAACAAGTTAAATATCTAGCAGCTGCTTATATCGACTATTTTCTAGCAATATCCTGATTTGTAGTATCTCTTCAGTATATGAAGCCTTCCAGTGAATCTCACATTCCATTAAGTTTTATTCTCCTCAGAGTTGTGTCATATTTCTACTCAATCTCCTTCCTCTTTACAAATAACCTCCCATGAGTCACTAACATTTCGATCAACTTGTTGCAGAACGCTCTAATATCCACTCCATATTATCTGCGACCAGTCCATTAACATCACCAGATCTTTTAACAACGAAGTAGTTTTCTTTAAAAAAATGATAAAAACAAAAACAAAAACAAAAAACAAACAACAACAACAACAACAACAACAACAACAACAGTAAAAAGCAATACCCCATCATAACTCCAAGCAAATAAAGAATGCAATAAACATGAACAATATAATAAATAGCAGTGAAACCAGCAATATTGATATTATAAACTGTTATCAACGAAAACATTATTAAGTAACTTGTTGCGTGACTATTACATTCCAATTTATGTATGATAACTCAAGATGCACCTATATTTGCTTATGATATCACGCACACACCACGCACACACACGCACGCACGCGCACGCAACGCACGCACGCACGCACGCACATGGTATATGTATTTCACGGAAATATGTAACTTCTTGATCGTGAATGAAACTTAACAGATGTTTCGCGTATTTCTAAAATAATAGGATATTATTTGATGAATTTATAAATTTAATACGACGCACTTAAAAAAACTGCCTTAACGGACGATAACATGGATGCTGAGACAAAATTTATAGTATAACTTATTTTGAAAATGAATGAATAAATGAATAAATATCAATAATTAACATGTTATAATTATATCCATTGACAAATATAATAATCAGAGTGAACAGTAAGCAGTGCTAACAGTATCATAGTGGATTTGAAATTGACTTATGGGTTAATTTAGAAGATTTAATGTTATTATTATTGCAAAAATCTTGATATAATTTGCTATTTTAACTGTATGGTACCATGCATAAAGAAATCAGATCACTATGATAGATCCTATTCTTTAAGATGTCACATATAATTTTGTTTTATTAATTTCATCTATTTAAAATATCAATCGTTTATTGAACGATCCAATCTAACGATTTAGTCAAGTGAGAAATCAAAAAAACATAAAACAAACCACTGCTTTTAAGTAAATAGAATATAAAATATATTGTAAATGTCTTTTAATAAAAAATCAGTCAAATTGGTATACATGAAATATTATAAACTCTTTCCAAAACAGAGTTTTCTATTTCATTTATTAAATTTTGTATGAATAGAGAAATAAACTGTAATTTCAAATTAGGATTGGCATTAAATATTTTAAAATTTATAAAGGAATGAAATTTAGTTAAAATTCTTTATAGATACTTCGACGATTAAGAGTGTCTGGTTCCCAGTTGCCAGCGTCAAACTATTTTGCTAATAGAAATACACTGAAATCTATTCAGTGTATTTCTATGAGAAAAATAGTTTGAAAGTCTAAAGACATCCGGTTTCCATATCATTCCAGTATGATTTAAAAGTAATTGTTTTGTTTCAATAACTCAGAAAATTCTGCTTTCACTTTCTAAATTACCTGAACTAATGTGATATAAAAACGAAAGTAATCAGTGAAAGACTGAACAAAGTTTCGAAAAATACCAAAAAAAAGAGCACATATATCGTTGAAAACTTTGCAAAAGAAATAAAAACATAATTGATTTAGTCCATCGAACTTAAGTGCAATATTTTGTAATTTGCTATCTTTATATGACAGTAATGAGAAAATATTGTGCACTAAAATCAATTGTAATGGAAGAATGAGAATAACTATTGTAGTCTTTTATTATGTCTTATTTTCATTTATGAGGGAAATACAAAAATCGTGTTTTCTCGCCTATGACGAAACAAATGTAGAGAACATTGACAGTTAATCATAACTGCTGCAATATTGTCATACTTTGATTTGTAAAACATGATTACTTGAAATACAGAATTTTAAAAGATTTCGAAAATACTGAGAAAGATTTGCATTTGGAGTAAGAATATCTCATATTATCTAGAATTCTGATTTATATTGAAGCTCAAAATATATTACAATTATTGATTTTCAATGTGCTTGTACCCCTTGTGCTAGTTTGCTACATTCACTTACATAATTGATAATTTTGTCTCTGTCTCCACACATCCTACACTTGCTATTTCTGTTGCATCTTATTATTTCCGCTTTGAAATAATTGGTTCTCATGCATTATTAAAGCTGCAATTATAAGAGATTCAGTTTCTCTCTGAAGTTTCCTTATTGCTGCTTCAAAGTATCCATACTGTATTTTTCTTCCCATTCTGTCTGCTAGTTTTTGTTGCTTTATATTTATCCATATGTGCAACTGCTGTAACTGGCAGCTGTAATCATCTTTCTTATTCTTCTTGTGTAATTTCGAGTCTCCGGATTGCCACAACCAACGCAATCCTCAATGCTAGCGAATGCTCTTCCTCCTTTTTCCCTGAACATAGGGTTGTCTGTGGATCTTTCGAGACAATACGTAGTGCATATTTTGCTGTATTCGATTATTTCATGATTTACCATTTTCGTCCTGTCTCTCCACATGGCATTTTCTTGTGCTGCAGTCATGTGAGATTCAATTTTCTCTTGAGGTTTCCGTTCTTATCCATATCAGTTCTCATTGCAACCTTCAATCGTCGCTTGAAGAATACATATTATTATTATTATTATTATTATTATTATTTATTATTATTAATATTTCACACCTGCCGTAGCTGGTGTTTTACTGAAGCTGGGTGACTTACAAGTTTCCTCAGGTCTGCAAGACTCTTCTGAGAATTCTAGCCGATCTTAACAATGCTGTAGTGTGGATGATCTCGAATCATCCTCTGATTTTCAATCACCCAATCATTTCCAGTGCTTTAGGGGGCCGTTCCAAAGGGCACCAATTTACAATTGGTACGACCTTCACCGTCCACAGTTTCTTCAGTTCTTATGGCAAGATCCAGATATTTGTCTATCTATTTCGCTTATTTTCACTTGGCGGCAAAAAGATAAACAGGTCTTTTCTTGTAAATCAATACTAGGTCCGGTCTCCTGACCGGGATTAGGTGATCCGCTATGTACCTCGAAGGTCTCACAGAATTTTAGCGTCGCATTCTCCAGGGACCCCAGGTTCAAGCGTGTGTATATACTATTAGTATGTATGTTAATGTTGATTTCTGCACAATTCCAGTGGATACCTTTCCCACCGAGTCGTGCTAGTCTTTACTCTCGCTGTGCTTAGTTTGCTGCATTCTTATTATATGATTAAACCGTTTTCGTTTTTTCCCACACATTATTATTTACTCCTTTTGAGTTTCAGAACACTGCATTGCTGCAATCTGCCAGATACTCAGAAGAGTCCCTGAGACTGAGGAGGACTTGCTGTCACTAAGATTCCAGTGAAAGACCATCAGCTAAAATGATGTTGAAAACTCAAAAGATTTAAAATAATAATAATCCAGGGTGACCCCTATGTTCACTTCTATTTGTTATAGCAAGATGCCTCTTAACTTTATACTTAGAAAGACAGGCGGCTCCCAATTTACCAAAGTCAGAGGAGAAAATAAATCACCTTTTGTTACATGGATGACATTCATAATTTTGCAAAAATGAAAAAGAACTAGAACCCTTGTAAAGAATTAGAATTTACAGTGAGGACATTAGGGATGGAAAATGTGCAATGATAGTTATAAAAAGAGGGACCAAAAGAAATAACTGAGAGAAATAGAACTACAGAATAGGGAAGAAATAAGGAAGAAAAGGGAAAATTATAAATACTGAGAGTACTGGAGGCGGACACAATCAAACAAGAATGAGAAAGAAAGAGTAAGGAAAGAGTCCTTAGCGAGAATGAGAAAACTTCTAAAACTAAATCTCATCAAGGGCATAAACACCTGGGCTGTTCCCAGTAAGATTACACTGGACCATTCTTAAAATGACAAGAGAGAGCTCCAACCAGATGGACCAAAGGACAGGAAATTTATGACAATGCACCAAGGCATACACCCGAGAGACGACACGACTATATGTATCAAGAAAAGAAAAGGAGGAATGAGGTCTCACAGCATGAAAATTGTTTCGAGCACTCGATGAATATTGCAAAAAAATCCAGAAAAAAAACAAAACGATTCAAATTATGGACGAGCACAAATATAATAAACTTTCATCTCGTGACGATCAACGAGTAAAGTGAAAAGAAGCGAAAAGATAGAAAATACTTGGTCCTGCAGAGACTAAGAAGACTATGTAACATGAAGGTGAAGATCGTTCAATTGTAATTGGTGCCCCTAGAACGGGTCAAGAAAAGTCTAGATGAACTGGAAACTAGAGAAAGAATCGAGACCAGCCGACTACAGCATTGTTAAGATCGGCTGGAAATACCCAAAAGAGACCGGGGAGACCTGAGGAGATTGCTTTGTGCGGCCTCCAGTGTAGACTCCGAGGCGTGAGTAGCGGGTGTGAATAATAATAATAATAAATAATACATAATAATAATAATTAATAATAAATAATAATACATAATAAGTTTGGTATCAAGGAGAAGGAGTTGAAACCTTCAGAACCCTGTGATTCTGCTGGAACTGCAAAATCCACCAGTTGACAAGTTCTTCTTTTTGTTTATCAACACTAGGTCTGGTCTTCTTGCTGGGTATTATTTGAGTTTTCACATCAGTGTTAGCTGATGGTCTTTCACTGGAGTCTGAGTGACAGCAAGTCTCCTCAGGTCTCCAGGACTCTTCTGAGTATTCTGGCAGATTGCAGCAGTGCAGTGTTCTGAATGGTTTCAATCCTTCCTCTGATATCCAAACTTTATTATTATTATTATTATTATTATTATTATTATTATTATTATTATTATTATTATTATTATTCACACCCGTCTTAGCCGGTGGTTCACTGGAGGCTGAGTGACAGCAAGTCTCCTCAGGTCTCCAGGTCTCTTTTGGGTATTCCAGCCGATCTTAACAATGCTGTAGTCTGGATGGTCTCGATTCTTTCTCTAGTTTCCAGTTCATCTAGAGTCTTTTCTTGACCCGTTCCTAGGGCACCAATTACAATTGGAACGATCTTCACCTTCATGTTACATAGTCTTCTTAGTTCTCTGGCAAGGACCAAGTATTTTTCTATCTTTTCGCTTTCTTTCACTTTTACTCGGTGATCGGTCACGAGATGACAAGTTTATTATATTTGTGCTCGTCCATATGTTGCAATCGTTTTTGTTTTTTTCTGGCTTTTTTGCATATTCATCGAGTGCTCGAAACAATTTTCAATGCTGGTGAGACCTCTTCCTCCTTCTTTTCTTGATACATATAGTCTGTGTCGTCTCTCGGGTGTAATGCCTTGTGCATTGTCATAAATTTCCTTGTCCTTTGGTCCATCTGTTGGAGCTCCTCTCTTGTCCATTTTAAGAATGGTCCAGTGTATCTTACAATGGGAACAGCCCAGGTGTTTATGCCCTTGATGAGATTTAGTTTCTAGAAGTTTTCTCATTCTCCTAAGGTACTCTTTCCTTACTCTTTCTTTCATCTCTTCTTGTTTGATTGTGTCCGCCTCCAGTACTCTCAAGTATTTATAATTTTCCTTTTCTCCCTTATTTCTTCCCTATTCTGTAGTTCTATTCTCTCCGTTATTTCTTTTTCCCTCTTTTTATAACTATCATTGCACATTTTTCCATCCCTATGTCCTCACTGTAAATTCTAATTACTTGTACAAGTGTTTCTAGTTCTTTTTCATTTTTGGCAAAAATTATGATGTCATCCATGTACAAAAGGTGATTTATTTTCTCCTCTGATTTGGTAAATTTGGAGCCGCCTGTACATTTTCTAAGTATAAAGTTAAGAGGCATCATTGCTATAACAAATAGAAGTGAACATAGGGAGTCACCCTGGATTATTATTATTTAATCCTTTTGAGTTTTCACATCAGTTTTAGCTGATGGTCTTTCACTGGAATCTTAGTGACAGCAAGTCTCCTCAGGTCTCCAGGACTCTTCTGAGTATTCTGGCAGATTGCAGCAATGCAGTGTTCTGAAAACTCAAAAGGAGTAAATAATAATGTGTGGGGAAAAAACGAAACGGTTAATCATATAATAAGCGAATGCAGCAAACTAGCACAGCGAGAGTACAAGACTAGGCACGACTCGGTGGGAAAGGTAATCCACTGGGAATTGTGCAAGAAATTCAATTTAACCATACAACTAAATAGTATATACACAAGCTTGAACCTGTCCTGGAGAATGCGACGCATAAAATTCTGTGAGACTTCGAGGTACATACGGATCACCTAATCCCGGTCAGGAGACCGGACCTAGTATTGATTTACAAGAAAAGAACCTGTTATCTTTTTGCCGTCCAAGTGAAAATAAAAGCGAAAAGATAGACAAATATCTGGATCTTGCCATAGAACTGAAGAAACTGTGGAACGGTGAAGGTCGTACCAATTGTAATTGGTGCCCTTGGAACGGCCCCTAAAGCACTGGAAAATGATTTGGGTGAATTGAAAATCAGAGGATGATTCGAGATCATCCACACTACAGCATTGTTAAGATCGGCTAGAATTCTCAGAAGAGTCTTGCAGACCTGAGGAAACTTGTAGTCACCCAGCCTTCAGTAAAACACCAGCTACGGCAGGTGTGAAATATTAATAATAATAATAATAATAATAATAATAATAATAATAATATGTATACTTCAAGCGACGGATTAGAGAGGTTGCACATGAGAAAAGCTGGATATGGATAAGAAACGGAAACCTCAAGAGAAAAATTGAATCTCACATGACTGCAGCACAAGAAAATGCCATGTGGAGAGACAGAGACGAAATGGTAAATCATGAAATAATCGAATACAGCAAAATATGCACTACGTATTGTACTCGAAAGATTACACAGACACACCCTATGTGTCAAGGGAAAAAGGAGGAAGAGCATTCGCTAGCATTGAGGATTGCGTTGGTGTGGCAATCCGGAGACTCGAAAAATACACAAGAAAGAACTAAGAAAGATGATTACAGCTGCCAGTTACAGCAGTTGCAACATATGGATAAATATAAAAGCAACAAAAACTAGAAAACAGAAATGGGAAGAAAAATAACAGTATGGATACTTGAAGCAGCAATAAGGAAACCTTCAGAGAGAAACTGAATCTCTTATAATTGCAGCTTTAATAATGCCATGAGAACCAATTATTTCAAAGCGGAAATAAATAAGATGCAACAGAATAGCAAGTGTAGGATGTGTGGAGACAGAGACAAAATTATCAATTATGTAAGTGAATGTAGCAAACTAGCACAAAAGGGGTACAAGACTACATTGATATATCAATAATTGTAATAATATATTTGAGCCTTCAATATAAATCAGAATTCTAGATAATATGAGATATTCTTACTCCAAAATGCAAAATCTTCTCAGTATTTTCGAAAATCTTTTATAAATTCTGTATTTCAAGTAATCATGTTTTACAAAATCAAAGTATGAACAATATTGCAGCAGTTATGATTAACTGTCAATGTTCTCTACATTTTGTTCGTCATAGGGCGAGAAAACACGATTTTTGTATTTCCCTCATAAATGAAAAATAAGACATAATAAAAGACTACAATAGTTATTATTCTCATTCTTCCATTACAATTGATTTTAGTGCACAATATTTTCTCATTACTGTCATATAAAGATAGCAAATTACAAAATATTGCACTTAAGTTCGATGGACTAAATCAATTATGTTTTATTTCTTTTGCAAAGTTTTCAACGATATATGTGCTCTTTTTATTTTGTATTTTTCGAAACTTTGTTTCAGTCTTTCACTGATTACTTCGTTTTTATATCACATTAGTTCAGGTAATTTAGAAGTGAAAAGCAGAATTTTCTGAGTTATTGAAACAAAACAATTAACTTTTAATCATACTGGAATGATATGGAAACCGGATGTCTTTAGACTTTCAAACTATTTTTCTCATAGAAATACACTGAATAGATTCAGTGTATTTCTATTAGCAAAATAGTTTGACGCTGGCAACTGGGAACCAGACACTCTTAAAATCGTCGAAGTATCTATAAAGAATTTTAACTAAATTTCATTCCTTTATAAATTTAAAATATTTAATGCCAATCCTAATTTGAAATTACAGTTTATTTCTCTATTCATACAAAATTTAATAAATGAAATAGAAAACTCTGTTTTGGAAAGAGTTTATAAATATTCATGTATACAATTTGACTGATTTTTTATTAAAAGACATTTACAATATATTTTATATTCTATTTACTTAAAAAGCAGTGGTTTGTTTTATGTTTTTCTTGATTTCTCACTTGACTAAATCGTTAGATTGATCGTTCAATAAACGATTGATATTTTAAATAGATGAAATTAATAAAACAAAATTATATGTGACATCTTAAGAATAGGATCTATCATAGTGATCTGATTTCTTATGCATGGTACCATAACAGTTAAAATAGCAAATTATATCAAGATTTTTGCAATAATAATAACATTAAATCTTCTAAATTAACCCATAAGTCAATTTCAAATCCACTATGATACTGTTAGCACTGCCTTACTGTTCACTCTGATTATTATTATTTGTCAATGGATATAATTATAACATGTTAATTATTGATATTTATTCATTTATTCATTCATTTCAAAATAGTTATACTATAAATTTTGTCTCAGCATCCATGTTATCGTCCGTTGAAGGCAGTTCTTTTTAAGTGCGTCGTATTAAATTTATAAATTCATCAAATAATATCCTATTATTTTAGAAATACAGCGAAACATCTGTTAAGTTTCATTCACGATCAAGAAGTTACATATTTCCGTGAAAATACATATACACATGTGCGTGCGTGCGTGCGTGCGTGCGTGCGCGTGCGTGCGTGTGTGTGCGTGTGTGTGTGCGTGATATCATAGCATATAAGGTGCATCTGTGAGTTATCATAACATAAATTGGAATGTAATAGTCACGCAACAAGTTACTTAATAATGTTTCGTTGATAACAGTTTATAATATCAATATTGCTGGTTTCACTGCTATTTATTTATATTGTTCATGTTTATTGCATTCTTTATTTGCTTGGAGGTTATGATGGGGTATTGCTTTTTACTGTTGTTGTTGTTGTTGTTGTTGTTGTTGTTGTTTGTTTTTTGTTTTTGTTTTTTGTTTTATCATTTTTTTAAAGAAAACTACTTTCGTTGTTAAAAGATCTGGTGATGTTAATGGACTGGTCGCAAGATAATATGGAGTGGATATTAGAGCGTTCTGCAAACAAGTTGATCGAAATGTTAGTGACTCATGGGAGGTTATTTGTAAAGAGGAAGGAGATTGAGTAGAAAATATGACACAACTCTGAGGAGAATAAAACTTAATGGAATGTGAGATTCACTGGAAGGCTTCATATACTGAAGAGATACTACAAATCAGGATATTGCTAGAAAATAGTCGATATAAGCAGCTGCTAGATATTTAACTTGTTTACTCTCCGTGATTCTAATTACGCTATGGCCCGATCATGTTCAACATTCAAGGTTTTAATCGAAAGGAAATCACTTTGAAAATATTAAATCACATGTGCCACCGCCGTCTTCATTTAACAACTGAAAAGTTTTTGTTTTTTTGTGACTAACAAACGCAGCTCAAAATCATTTGTACTGTTTTATGATTTTACTTTTTTAAAAAAACTTAAGCCAAGGTCTAACTTAGTATATCAATTTTACACTACTTATAAAAATTTTCATGGCTTTTTAAAATCTGCTTTAACTGAAATATTTTTTAAATATCAATAACATTTTACATAGATTTAAAGATTATTTGAACATCGTTTTAAGGCAAAGATCTGTTTACATTTTTTTGCAAAAGAGTGTGGCAAAAATCCTTTTACGTAATTTTGGACGTCGATAAACTCAAGATAAACAATTTTTTTAAAGTATTTTTTACATTAAAATTAAAATATTATGTAAAATAGCTGCACTTTTTAAAAAAAACTTGCCATTTGTCGTAAAACAAAACAAACATTGAAATCGAGTGGAGTGAATATGATGGTTTTTAAGTAATATATCTTTTTAAAATATTAAATGCTTTATCTTATCGATTTAATTTTTTGCCATCCTCCTCAGGCAATATCTTTCAAAAATTAATTTTTACATAGTTTTACAGGGTTTTTTTCTTTGCTAATTATAATAATCAATCCTTTTTACAGTATTTTTCTGTTTATCATAACATGAGAAAACTTTGTCAACTAAATAATACATACACATACATATATACATATATATAAATATATATATATATGTATATGTGTGTGTGTGTGTGTGTGTGTGTGTGTGTGTGTGTAATAATCCAATTTATCGGATGTCAACTTAGATGTCAACTGGATGGTGCAAGAAAACTGCTGATATTTCCTTATGCGTCTTATTTTTAGATTAATCTAAAGGAAACAGATAGCGTCTTATATAAATACAAAGTAAGAGTTGCATATTTATCAAGAAATACAATATAGTTATCGCAGATGGAATCAGTTTTGTCGTCTAAATGGGGATAAGTTTCCAGAATTTGAGGTGATGCACAAATTTTGTCCTCTTCTTTGTCGTTTTCACAAGTTTGAAATGTTTGTAATTGTGAATATATAAAGATCCATACTTATATGTTCATAAAGTTACAAAGTTATCCCTTCGATACATCTATCAGCAAATTTATCAATTTCCTATTATTTAAAAGCGTCGCCTCTGAAATTCAATGAAAATTTGTTGCCACTAAGAGATTTCAGTTATTTTAGTAGCGTAACAAACTGCTAGTTACCAAAAATGTGTAACGTGTTATCTTTTTTTCTGTTTACATCACCTCTTCTTGTGTTTATAGAACGTCCTGAGTCCCAGTTGGCAAGAAACGTGAAGTCTAGACCTCTGCAAAACACATTAGATTTATCTAATCGCTATATTCACTTGTCCATATAGCCACCTTGTCAATTACCGAAAAACGTACATGATTATACCTGTTATGCGTCCCATGTTTCCTTTATTACAAGCAACTACCTGTGATATAACTTGAGGCCTATTAATCTGGATTTCCTTGTCATCGTTTCACATTTGATTCTATTATTACAAAACCAATATTATAAAACGTTTTGTGATAACAATTCTTACATCAATACAATATTGCGGGGATAAGATTCCTAATATTGAAAGAAAAGGTTCTGTTGTTTCTGATTTAAACAGGTTCAGTTTGCCATATCTTTATAAAAATGCAATCAAACAGAAAACACGATAAATAACCGAAATACTTTGCTCTTTCCATCAAGCGCATGAATCTTTTGTATGTTTACTACATTCACCGTGGAATTTCTTCGAGAATTACTACAAAATCCCCAAGTGACTTTTACTGTAATTCACTGAAAATCTTTTCCCCCATTTGTCTGTTCTGACATAAGCCCCTTATGACATAAACCCCTAGAGCTATGGCCACTAAATTGCCTCTTGTAAAACATGGGAGCCAATGGAATGGTTTTATCATTTTTTTTAATTCACAAGCTTTAAGTTTTTAGGGATGGTAATACCCTAATTTTACAGTGTAATTCTAATGGCGAACTTTACCCTCAAATTGTGTTTTTCAGATTACCTTGATCAAATCTTTATCTTTTTATTTCATCATCATCGCCAGATCGTACTGACTCTCTCTCTCTCTCTCTCTCTCTCTCTCTCTCTCTCTCTCTCTCTCTCTCTCTCTCTCTCTCTCTCTCTCTCTCTCCCACCAACCATCCGCGGTATCCAAAATCCATGCAAAGTTGACCGATTTAGGTTTTTGTTGATTGGCCCAAACGTCTGTGTCTATATGAGGATGTCACTAATGCGTTCGTCCTTACTTCACCAACAGTTCAGCATGTCTTGTTCTTCTCATTCGGTGAGGGGGATTGTGTAATAGGAGGCAGGTGACTGTACAGCTGTTTTGTGGAATGCTGCTATAGCATTTTCTCCATCTTTCCTCTATGCATGGAGTCAAATGCCTTGGAGAAATCCATAAACAGTAGTGTTGCCTTGAGATTTTTTGCTTGAACCCCTTCTAAGATTCGACGGATCTGTGAAGTTGTGGATCGGTTTCTATGAAACCCATTTTGGTTTTTCCTAAGGATTTTCTCTATTTCAGGTCGAATGCAATTAAGAAGGGTATTATAAATGTTAAAATCTAGGCAGTAATGGTTATGCCTTTGTAGTTCTTAGTGATACCGAGGTCACCTTTGAATAGGGGATGGGAATATGCATTGTTTTGTCCATTTTTCTATTTTGTTTTGTTTATACACTGCTTTGCATTGTCTAAGAAGTATGGCGTTGAATTTTCTTGTTTTCCATACGTCAGTGGGTATTTCGTCTATGCTTGTTGCTTTTCTGCTTTTTATTGTTTTTAAGACTTCGTTGAGTTGGTTCATTGTGATATCTCCTAGCTTGATGTCTAGTATCAGCGATTCTTTTTATTATTTTCGATTGTTTAAGGGGGTCCCAACAGCTTCTTCAACTGGCCTTTACACTTTAGGAGTCTAGTTTATTGGTTGCTTGCTTTTAGATTTAAACTAGGGTATTTTTCTTTCATTAACCATTTGCCATGCAAATTGCGATGGTCTATCTTCGACCGAGTTTCTGAATTTATTTATTTGCCCTTGGTCGTATTCTTTTTGTTCTTTTTTGTACGTTTTAGTTCTATCAAGGCTTTCTTAAGATTTTGCACAGAGGCGTTAATTGAGTTTGTTTTATTATATATCTAGGGGACAGTGTATTTGGTTCTTAGTTTGGTTGGTATGTATTCGGCTACTACTTCTACGTGGGCGCTGACAAAGTTTTCGTATTCATCCTTTGGAGTATGCCTTTCTGATGTCTTCCGTATAATATTCGAACTCATTCCTGTTACCGAATAGTGATTGCACATATCACTGTTGAGAAGAGTCGCATCGTTACCGATTTGCTTTTTGTTTCTGCGTAAGCTCAAGCGTATTTTTGCCGAGACGATTCTGTAAGTGGAGGATACTCCTTCAAAGGAGGCATATGCCTCACAGTTCATAGCGCTGTTTATCTACTTCTTATTTATTAGACTGTAGTCAAGTTATATATTAGATTAGGGTTAATTATTAAATAACTATTCTTTCACTATTAATAAAAGTTAAGTTCTACTTGCACATACAACTATGTGGCTATTTTAATTGGTCGCTTGAAAAGAACATCAATACAAGGTTGGACTATTTAGTAAAGTCGAATTTTATCATCAGCCTCATTGCAAATCAATTTTACTTACATTGTTCTCTCTCCTGGAAACCGTACTGGAAGTCTTCAATTTATAATTATTTCAACAGTTCCCAAATAGCGACTATGAGACTGGGTTTTGATTTTTGTGAACAGGATATAGTTACAAGATTAAGGAGTAGGAGATCTGTTATACGACAGGAATTATATTTTGGGCTAAAACCTCGTTCACAGAGTATCTCTTGAAATTGATGAAACTATTGTTCCAGTTGGCAAATCAGTTAATCAATATTCATTTATTACCGATCATTTTCACTGATCTGATTAGTCCTCATACTTGTCATCTTTTCCTCAGTTCGTGAACCAAGTCGAAAAGAATGTGATTCATGTTTCTTTAGTCAATTTCATAATTCCCTTATTTCAGATATTTTTATCTTTCTGAGAAAAAAAAAAAAGAAAAAAACAATGCTTTAGATGCATTTTAATGTTTTCCAGAGAAATTAAGTTTTTCATTGAGAAAGACTGACATAAAAATGAACTGAAGATTTATTATCAGGGGAATATATTTTATAAGTAAAAACTTCTCAGCAAAGTTGTAACAAGTTTTATCTGGACACCAAAGAAACTTTGAGGTCTATTGTTATCCTGATATAATGCCTTTTCCATTAAGTAATTCTGGAAATTTACCGTCTGTTGATTGCTACATTCAAATAGTGTAATTGGGAACAATATTTGTTTTAATCATTTGGTTTGTACTAAATTTTAATTAAATCAAACATAGAGTATCCTCTATTTGGATGAATTCTATGTATTCATATATTTAATGGTGGTTCATTAAAAAAAGGACGTGTTGAGAGTTTTCATTACGTTTAATCGACTGTTATGTTGCTTTCTTCTAGACACAACCTCGTAGTCTCCATTGCAATTCCCGGTTCATGTCTGATTGTTTTTACAGTGTTCAGGGAGCATTGGGCAGCAACCATAATCTACTTATTTTGATGGCTGGTGAAGATAATGATCATACAAGGTATTCTCGTCCATGATTCAGGTGGGTTCCAATCATCCATTATATCTGTCATCACATATATGAATAAAACAATTTAACTGAACGGTCTCATCGAGTTTTCTTTATAATTATAATGTTTGTGTTATATTAGCAGGTAAAATTAAAACATTTAATCAATATAATAATCAATAAATGTTTTTCTCTTCTTTTTCAATAATTTTTTTCTTAACGCAATAATATTAAAATGCTTTGAGAATGAAGCAATTCCTAACTTAATAATATTACGGTAACATCTGTGTTCGTGCACACTTCGGTAAGGATCCGATTTCCGATGTCTGAATGGAACAAGGGAGATAACTTCAGGTGGGTTTTTTCTTTATTTAAAATTTCAATTTCAGATGTTCTAAATGTTAGGTGAAAATAAAGAAGGATTTTAACTTTTACAATCAATAACTTAAAGATATATCATTTAGTGTATAATACGCTCAGTAATTTAATTGATATTTCAATTGAAAGATTAAAAAAACAAAATAATATCAACAATAAACAGAGAAATAAAGCAAATGATTCCTAATTGTCTTTACAGAATAATGGTACCTTTATCTAATGGAATCTTTATTCTATGAGCATCATAGACAATCGATTTTTCTTATTGCAGGGTCGAATATTGAAGAAGAAGAAGAAGAAGAAGAAGAAGAAGAAGAAGAAGAAGAAGAAGAAGAAGAAGAAGAAGAAGAAGAAGAAGAAGAGTGGGTGTTCAATGCTAAATGATTTTTTGGCATGAATTCTTTTATTTGCCCTTTTAACGCTTTGTGTATATTTCCGCCTGCTAATTCGCTGATTGAAACACCGTAAACAAAGTTAACTTATCCCAAAACTGGGTTAGAGCAAAAGAACAATAACAAATCATTTGAAAGGTCAGTTGTTATGTGTTTTTAAAAAAAGGCATCACTGTTTCATGTTTAAATGGGGTCATGAAATAAGAGTCAGAACTCCTTCCGACGTTTAAAAAAATGTTCTGAGCAAATAGGAGAAAATAAGTTTTCTAAACAGAACTCCCCCTTACCTTCACTTTATAGTTTATATCTATACAGAAATAACATATACACTTTTCGTTTTATTCCCCTTTGAGATTTTTTAACACTTTAGTTTGATTGAATGGACTTATGGTCTTACACAGACACACACACACACACACACATAACACGCCGTTTAACTCTTCATATGACAGAGAATAGCTCAATTTCACAACATTTAAAATTACTTGCATGCTCCCACTCTAATTACCGAAATATCCTAACGGAAAATACGCACATTTTGCGCAAGGAAAAAAATCCAAATACTAGAAGCTTTATACATCAAACAATACAAACCCTCATAAAATTAGTTTTCAATGCAGTACTCACATTTTAAAATGCCTATAACACCTTTCCTATCAATTATCCTCCTTCCAGCCTCCACATCCATTAATATACTAACTTGAAAAAAAAAAACTCGAACACAAACACATCACCCCTGATGATAGCATTTTGATGTGCCGAAAGTACTTGGGATATGAACTTCGGTGGACTAATCTACGGATTCCATCCAAATGTAAAAAAGGTGGCCAGAAAGCTCGAAAAGATCGTAAATAAAATTGTTAAACAGGAGACGTGCCTTTTGTTTAATTCTACATGTAATATATATATTATATATATATATATATATATATATATATATATATATATATATTAGTCTTTTACTTGTCATTTTCCCCAGGTAAGTATTTATAGTATATTTGTAGTATATTTTTACATGCAAATTATTTACCTGGGTTTTTTGCTTACTGCAAGAGTTTACTAATATATATATATATATATATATATATATATATATATATATATATATATATATATATAAACTTGTTTTTATCTTTTCTCTCTTCACTGGATTTTTTTGGTAACAAATTTAATAGGTCAAACTGATTTTTTTTTCTTTGGACAATATACTATCTGATTGACGAAAATTTGGCTGCTCCAATATGGAGTGATTGTCATCGCTTCTCATGGCGGTACGCAGGGGGATAGATGTTCGATATCAAGAAACAGAAATACCTTCAACTATTTTCCCAACTGGTTGGACTTAGACAGACGCAGACTATCTATAATAGTAACCGGTAGAAAGCAGTCATGTTGGATTTGTGACCAATTAGTCACTTGTCCGTAAATTGCCCGGGAAAGAAGGTTCCGGAAAAAATGTCCGACCACATTCAGAATTTCCCCATATTCGATGGCGAAAAAATGGAGGCTCATTTAGACTCACCTGCTGTCGGGACAAAGGTTCCCGTTTCTTCTGGGGAAACAAAAACAACCTCTGCGACTGGTGATTACAGAAAGGTTGAAGGGGAAGTGGTTGAAAAGGTAGGAGGAAGTTCCAACTTAGAAAGCCGGACAATCAGCAACAAAATAAGAGAGAACCTAAAATCATGTGCACCTACAATATGCACTAATCATATGCACTAGTCCCGGAAAAGAGAAACTTAAGAAACTTCTTGAATGGAAAAAGCAGATGGACGAAGCCAAAACATCGCCCCCCCCCCCTCTCCGGGTTGTTCTCGTTACATCCCGTTTTCCCCTAAGACAAAAACACTCCAAGCATCACTAACAGCACCCTGATGGAGTGTGCTTCCGACAAAATTAACAACTTTGTGATCACATATAAACATTATGAGTCGTTTTCACGAAGGAGAGTCTCATCTCAGACCCTGGTGGCTTTTTATAAGCACCAGATTAAAGTAGAAATTAAGTCTGAGAGAAAAAAGATTCTCTTGGCTGGAATTTGGTGAAATGTGGGAGCAAGTCTCGCGTATGAGTAAAGTGAAAGGTAATGACATTGAATTCCTCTTAGATGTTGCAGGTACGTAAATGATTTGGGCTACCTGGAAAAGCATGACAACCCATCCCAGGTAAATTAGATTAGTTTGCTTTGTTTTGACTAATTGATTATCTTAGTATGTATTAGCTGAAGTATGTAAGATCAGGAGTTCTCTCTTTTCTCTGTTTTAGTATCCTTCCTTCCCATTAGATGACAGAAATTAAAAGTTCTCCAGATGTTTGAGGGTCTTATGCTTTTATTTCGACTGAAGAACTAGTTTTTCTGACCTTAGTCACTGAGGGAATGTCCTTATTAATGACCATTTTATTTTTATCATGTATGTTTTATTTTATTCATTACATTTCGTCGGGGATTTCTCTTAGGAAAATATGGGATTAATTTAGACGTTTATTGAGAAACTTGTATGTTTTGGTGACTGTTGTGCGTAAGCTTTTAAGAATAAAAGTGATGTTGTGATTAAAGGATTATTATAGTGTGTTTTAGGTCAGTAAATAAATCTAGTTAAGTAAAAATATGATAGGGATGACCAGCCCTCTTCCTCCGATTTTACGGCCTTGTGCCAAATTTTTATTTCTTTACAATAAATATTTTTAGACTTAACTGGATGTTGTAGTTCACTTCAACAGCTTACTGACTCACTCACTTCAATATGCAAACAGGATCCAACCTAGCTGGATGGGAAAGCACCTTTCAGACATTTTCTAGCAAAGAGATTACGAGAGGCAGCTTGTAAATGCTGGATCATAAACGCTTAAAGAACCGGGGTCAGGACTATGGGTGACAGACTCTCCACACTAAAACTAACCAAAGAAACCCCAGTGTCACTCCCCTCATTAGCTAGTTATGCGAAAACACCAACTGCGAAACTTCCTCAACTCGGAGATGACCTCACAACAATTCCGAAAGTTCAGAATAAACTGCGACATATTCACAAAAATTACCAATCTTCCACACAGACTAGCATTCAGCTAATTGCGCTGATGATACCGTTCAGAACTTTATCATCAACACCCACTCTCAGATTTCCAACAACCCTAGCAAACTACTTGACATGTTTGAAGTGTTGGTCACACAGAAATCGAACCCCAAGGTACACAGGGTCTTATTCTCGTATATTTTGCAGTGCAACAATGAGTCCATCCGAGACTATTTGGTTCGGCTACGGTCAGTAATATAGGATTGTAACTTCATATGCACCAACTGTCGATCATGATTTATCCAGCATATTCATCAAGGATGAATTTATTCAGGGTATAGCTAATGATATAATACAAGCGCCTATACTGACAAAGACAGGGCCACTGACGGCCCTGGAACAGAACATAAACCACGCCAAAGTATTTGAAATGGCTATACAAGACCCAAATAAAACATCCGGCATCTCAGATGTAGCGGAATTTCGAACGCCAGCGTATCGCCGCGACACCGAGACTTGTGCCCCCAAAATGCAGCCCATTCAAATACTACCCGTAACTGTGAAGGGAACATGGTGGAAACGCAACCCCAACGTAATGCGTGCAGAAGATGTGGTATCGACTGGAATAGTAGAACTGAAATAGGCGGATGTGTGCTACATGAGGTCAGACATACAACGTATGTGGCAAGTGAAACCATTTCTCAAAGATCTACCAGTTAAAGGGTGAGAATGAACTAGGCGCCATAAGGTGTTTCAAAAACGAAGGGGCTGCTATGGGAACTCTGATTGCACATGTGATATATGAACCAGCAACTGACAATTATAAATCAGCAAATAATAACGGCTGCGATGAAGTGGAAGCAGCACTGACCCCATTCTCCCCGTGCCCGGATCTAAGACTAGAGATATCCCTGCTGCCTGTCCTATCAGGCTCAGAATTTACCCTGATAGTGGCGCAATCATATGCCTCGATGTGAAAACACCTACGGCACATGGGACTTTCGGAGAGAAATTTCATCCGCTTAAAGACGAAGGTGCGTGCAGTGGGGTCCTTGTGTGTCAAAGTTGGCTGCCTGTTAAATTCCCGATTGGGGAAGGACCACAACAATGGCACTATACATATATAAGAAAATACAGGTGATATACTTCAGCAAGGCAGACTGCATCGATGTGGGTATATTACCCCCGTGCATTCCCAAACCTTTGACAGTACCACCCTCTCCTGCAATTAATTCAGTAATGTGTGTTGCCGTACTCCCGGATTCCCAGCGTCACACACTAAATCATCTAGCCGAAGAAGTCCAATCTTGAAATTGTAAAACACCCCCATTTCCACCAACCAATGAAAATATTAAAAAAACTGAAATAATGACTGATTTGCAACTTCGATGTTCAACAATAGCGGACATTTCCAGCAATGTCTAGCCCTCCAGCCCACATTCACCTCAAGGAAGGTTCAATCCCTAAAGTCAAACATAACCCCATTCCGGTATCATACCACCGCAAGGAACAAGTACGTCAATCCCTATGGGAAGATGTTAAAAGAGGCATCATTACTCTGCCGATTGGTGTAGCGCTATAGTTGTGGTGACTATAGCACTAAGAAAAATTGTAGACCAAGAAGAACGGTAGACTGCCCACATTTAAACACAGTGCAAACGGGAGATATACATTAGCTCACAATTCCAACACGCATTACAGGCACCATCAAATACAAAGAAAATTGTCCTGGATGTAGTGGATGGATCCCTTAATCCACCTGGATGATGAATCACAACCACTTACGACTTTCATCACGGAGTGGGATCGTTTTATGTATTTCAGGATGCCCCAAGGATACTTAGTCCCCGGCGACGTCTACACACGTAGGTACTATTAGATAATCAAAGATATTCTTTGCAAAGTAAAAGTGGTTTATGATACACTACTCTTTGACCAAAACATACATTCCAATTCTGCCGTCAAATAACACCATCAAGGGTAACTCCTTCTGAAAATGTAGTGAATGCAATTTCCATCTTTCCAATTCCAATGAATAGCAATGTCTTTGTTCGGTATAATCAACTAAGTAGCATGAGCATATTCTTTAAGTCTAAACAATTCTGAGATCTTTAAGTCAAACAAAATACACACATTGAAACAAAAATCTCAAAAATGCATTTCAGCAATCCAAACAAATTATTGTGCGCTTAGTAAGAAAAGGATGTCAATAAAATCGATGTAAATAAATGTGAACATTTGGTAGTTTTAAATCAAACCATTCGACTGTTTATAGTCGTTACTCTAGATAGCTGAACATCAACATATAATAATTGCTTTTTGTTTTGTTTTTTTACGAAATATACTACATCCTGTTGGAAGATTTTATGAAAGATAAGATCATTTTGCTGGGATACGGTTACATACAAACATAATGAGAAATGTACTAATATATAGAAAACCGATACAGCAATTTGAAAATGAGATTATGAGATATTTAATTGTATCATTTACGTGGAGGTGGTAGTGGCGGCTTAGCTTTGCATTTTAAATATTGGGAGTGATCGTTCCTTAGGACAATGGTGAGATAAGTGATTAATAAACGTAATCAACAAGCACACCAATAAGTATAGAATTTGATCAATAATTTTAATCAGAAACGTATTTATCCTTATAAACGCTGATATATTTGACCACACGCACAATGCAGGTTTACGTGCTTGTATGTGTTCAGATAGATATTTATCAGGTTCATTAGAAGAAACCGAATCTGGTTTTTTTTCTACCGGGGTTGTATCTGCTATAGTTTTCTATCTGAATATATATATATATATATATATATATATATATATATATATATTAGGGTGTAATATGCCATCATCCGATATCATATCATTCAATTAATCGTATTCGTAACAGACCCACTCATGTTCGTTTATGTCAGCTCCTGTCAGAACATCTTTTGACGAACGATACCATTTCTGTCAGTAATTCCATCTGATCAACTTAAGCGCCTACATGAAATCAAAAACGCAAGGATAGAAGAAGCGAAACTCAAGATATCAAATCTGTTATCGGCAAAAAAAACTGATAAATATGACGTGCAAAAAGTTTTCGATGTAGTAGTAGTAGTGGTAGTAGTAGTAGTACAAATGTACATGATAAGAGTTATATGATCCTTGTGTATAGCACAGGGCGAAAAGATAGCAAAGAATTAACCTTCACTAAACTCGTCAACAGGGACTAATAGACATTAGCACATACATCGTATAACCTTTAAATGACTACAAGGGAATCTTATCTTCAGTTGAATCGAAATACTTCAACTCTCATTGGCTTCTTGAAAATATTAATTTAATGAGGAATTTTCCGTTAATTTTTTTTTATCGTATCTTAAAATAATTTCACTTATTTCGTAATTAATTTGACCAAGATTTAATGTTTTAACGCTTTAAACCCAATGAAACATTTCGGACTGAATAACTATTTTATTATGTATTGTAAGTTCTATACTTAGAACTAAACAATATTTTAGTATCCAGTATAAATCATATATTTCAGGCAATTACATTAGATTCTAATAACAAAAGCTAATGAATAAAGCGAATATTTATCTTTTTTTATGGAATAATAGGATTTTTTAAAATAATCTGTATCTTGGAAAAAGGTTTTAATTTCATTTTTTTTTTTTTGTGAATTTTGTGATTCCAAATTATATGGTTAATAATTTTTTAAATCTCACTGTTTTTTATAACATCTGTATGGGTTTATTGATTTGACAGTAAGGAAGTTAGGTAAAATAATGAGATTTCTGTGAACTGGATAGACAATGAATAGATCTTATTGATTTGATAGACTTTTTCTGTTTCTTTAAATGTAACAGTTCTTTATATTTGTACCTTCATTTAGTAAAAATAAAATTAAAGGTTGTTAAATTCTTCCATCGCCCTGTCATCTGGGGCAGTAGCATATGCTGAGTTCACTTCTGTAGAGGAGTAAGACTCCCAATGGAACCACCTGTTGGCCGTGGGTGGTGACCAGTGATGCTTAAGTACGGAATCCTGGTGGCCATGACTTGCAACACTCCACTTTAGCCCTTACTTAAGCCAGACGAGCGGCTTGTCACGTCAAGCCCTAGCACCTATATAATTGTCCGACCTTATTGCCCTAATGGCAACCTTTTTATCATATATGTGCTGGAAAATGGTAGCTGAGGGTCTTAGTGTCTTGGATATTACATTAAACTTCATCTAATCGTAAAGTTTCAATTCTGGAGCTCTGGGAAATGTGGAATGTATGCTTTCATCGCCATTACTTCTAGGTCCAAACCTGATTCTAGTAAAATATTCCAATGCAACAACAATAAAAAAAAAAAAAAACAAAGAGGAGACGTGCGTGGTGCACCGTAATGGACTCGACAAGCAGAGTTCAAATTCTAGAGGAGGTTGTTCCATTTCGCGCTCTTGCCGTTGGGGAAAGGCATGAATCCACCTGTTTATTTTCTAATAAATTCTTGTTGAGGATTACCTGATTGGGTAGTTGAATTTTCTTTTTCTTCTTCTTCTATTTACTCCTTTTGAGTTTTCACATCAGCATTAGCTGATGGTCTTTCACTGGAGTCTGAATGACAGCAAGTCTCCTCAGGTCTCCAGGACTCTTCTGAGTATTCTGGCAGATTGCAACAGTGCAGTGTCCTTCCTCTGATTGCCAAACTTTCCAAACCCTTTTCCAATCCTTTTGGGACTGTTCCAACTACAATTGGTATCACTTTCACTTTCATATTCCATAACTTTTTCAGTTCTCTGGCAAGGTCCAGATATTTGTGCATTTTTTCATTTTCCTTTAGCTTCACCCTGTTATCTGCTGGAACTGAAAAATCCAACAGTTGACAAGTTCTTTCTTCTTTGTTTATCAACACTAGGTCTGGTCTTCTTGCTGGGATAAGATGATCCGTTTTTATTTCAAAGTCCCAGAGAATTTTATGTGTTTCGTTCTCAAGAACAGATTCTGGTTTATGCATATACCATTTTGTTGTATGGTCAAAATTAAATCTTTTGCATAATTCCCAGTGGATCACCTTCCCAACCCAGTCGTATCTAGTTTTGTACTCCCGTTCTGCTAGTTTGCTACATTCGCAGAGTACATGGTTTACAGTCTCATCTCTATTACCGCAAAGTCTAAATTTACTATTTTGGGGGGGTCTCATCAATTTTCGCTTTGATATAGTTATTATTATTATTATTATTATTATTATTATTATTATTATTATTATTATTATCACTCTTTTTGAGTTTTTCCCATCAGCGTTAGCTGATCGTATATCACTGGAGGCTGAGTACCAACAAGTCTCCTCTGGTCTCCAGGACTTTTCTGAGTATTCTAGCCGATTGCAACAGTGAAATAGTCTGAATGATCCCAATTCTTCCTCTGATTTCCAGATTCTCTAGTCTTTTTTCCAAATTTATTGGGACCGTTCCAAATGCACCAACTATAATTGCTCTCACTTTGACTCTCATATTCCACAGCTTTTTCAATTCTCTGGCAAGGTCCAGGTATTTATCAATCTTTTCATTTTCCTTCAGCTTCACCCAGTGATCTGCTGGAACCGCAAAGTCCACTAGTTGACACGTTCTTTTTTTATCCACACTAGGTCTGGTCTCCTGGCTGGGATAGGGTGGCCCGTCTTTATCTCAAAGTCACAGGGAATTATTATTATTATTATTATTATTATTATTATTATTATTATAGTCTCTCACACCGAGCTGATGGTCTTCCACTGGAGTCTGAGTGATAACAAGTCTTCTCAGGTCTACAGGACTCTTCTGAGTATTCTAGCCGATTTCAACAATGCTATTGTCTTGGTGGTCTCAATTCTTTCTCTGATTTCCAGTTCTACTAGTCTCATTGTGCAAACTAGCACAACGAAATTAGTCTAACAAGCATTTGCTCAGTACATGGTTTATTGTCTTATCTCTGTCACCATATACCCTACATTTGCTGTTCTGTTGTTTCTTATAAATTTTTGCTTTGATATAATTCGTTCTTATGGGATTATTTTGTGCAGCAATTATTAGCGTTTCGCTCTTGAGGATTCCTCTTCTGAACCCTTTTCTAGATCTTTTCATGTGCAATCTCCCCAATTTGTCGTTTGAAGTGTCCATACAATTGTTTTTCTTCCCATTTCTGTTTTTATGTTTTTGTTTTTCGGTGGGAGGGTAATATGTTGCAGCTGCTGTTATTGGCTGCCGTAATTAATCTTTTCTTCCTTTTTGTCGAGTCCTTATATTGAGGCATCTACGCACTCCTCTGTGTTGGCAAAACCTTTTCCACCTTCCTTTCTTGATACATATAGTCTGTCTCCACCATCTCTTTCGTGTAATGCTTTCTGCATGGTTTTTAATTTTCTGATGCATTAGTTTTTTTCTACATAGTCCTTAATTCTTTGGGGTCAATCCAATCTTGTCCATTTTAAGAATGGTCCAGAGTATATTATAATGGAGACGCCCCAGGTATTAATTCCTTTGATGAGATTTCTGCTGCAGAGCTAGGTTTCTTGGATTTTTATTGTTTTTCTGAGGTATTCTTTTTTAACTTTTTCTTTCATCTCTGTTTGTTTGGTGGTGTCCACTTTATAAAATAGCAAATATATGCACCCTCCGCTGGGTGCAAGTATTTATGTTTTAATGTAATAAAACATTATATTAAATTTAATGTAATAAAACATTATATTAAATTAGAAAGGCTAATGAAACAAAATACCAATGCAGATAAAAATATTTGAAACAGAATGGGTTATAATAAAAGAATGGAACAACTGAAACTTTCTCTTCCATCACTTCCGCCTTCCATAGCTAAATCTTCATAATTTAAATATTTAGTTAAGATAGGAAGTAAAATATAGAATTACAGTTATTTCTTTTTGTTAATCGATTTCTTTTAAGATCTATCTTCGAATTTTTTGCTTATATTCATTAAGATAAAACCAAACAATTAGAAATCAATAATACCAAGCACATATTTATTAAAATCAAATTTTAAATACCAATATGCAAATTAGCCTTCCTGTTCACACTGTAAACTGCTATTTTGTTGTATATATAAATATAATTGCATGTCATTAGTATGTAGATATGGTCAAGTGTATTAATAATGTAAAACAATTTTAGTAATAATTGAGGTTTAAATAAAAGGGATGGGAAGATAGAGGGAAGGGGAATATATACGGTAAGGGGAGATAAGAGGAAGAGAGGAGAAAGTATAGAGAAAGGGGGAGAAAGGAAGGAGAATATAAGGAAACAAAGTGGAAATAGACGGAGGGGGGAGTATAGAGATATACGAAGGGGGGAATAGAGAGGAAGTAGAAAATATAGAGAGGGTAGAGAAGGAGGAGAAGGGAAGTAGGAAAATAGAGAGAGGGAGTTAGAGAGAGGGGGTGAAAGATAGAGGCATGATGAGAAAGCTTAAAGCTAAAATAATAGCGTCTGTTCCAATGGAAGGGAATAGAAAGAAGGAATCACTTTAGATAAATAATTAACCATTCTGTTTTGACTGTAGCGAAAGAAAGGCAAGAAAAAGAACAAAGAAATAAAAAGAAATATGAAAAGAAAGAAAGAAAGAAAGAAAGGGGCGTAATGATTTAGTGAGGGATGAGAGCGAGAGCGCGAAAGATCGTCTGTTTAAACAGAATAGAATAAAAAGATGAAAAAAAGAGATACACAGAGAGAGAGAGAGAGAGAGAGAGAGAGAGAGTTAAATCAGCATTATTATACTTTTTATATATTGAACTATTTGCAATAGCTTATAAGTACACATATCAATCGTTGTAATAGTTAAATTATCATACCGTGGTATATTCACAGTCCTCGCTAGTTATTATTATTATTATTATTACATCACTCCTTGTGAGCTTTTCACACCAGCTGGTGGTCTTTTATTTTCCAGGACTCTTCTGACTTTTCAAGCCGATCTCAACAATACTGTTGCCTGGATGGTTTCGATTCTTTCTCTGATTCCCCAATTCCCTCACCAATTTTCTAAACCCATAGTGACACATTCAAGGTCACCTTCCACCCCATGTTACTATTCTGTTGTATCTTATCTATATTTGTGCTGCTGATATAAGAGATTTAGTTTCTCTTTTGAGGTTCCCCTTTTTTTAGCCATGTCCAGGTCTTCTTGTCTGCAATCTCTCGGATTTATCACCTGAAGTATCCATACATTTACCTTTTCTTCCCATTTCTGTTAATTTTGATTAATGTTGATTTTTTGTCCATGCGTTGCAATTGCTGTTACTGGCTACTGTAATTTGTTTTTTTTTTTGTTGTTTTTTTTGTGTATTCTCAGAGTCCTCAAATTGTCACATATATGCAATTCTCAATGTTGGCAAGTCCCCTTCTTCCTTCATTTCTTGACACATAGTTATTTACTAAGCTTAGATTGGATGTGACACAAGGCCAGAAGTATGGGGTGCCCAGTGAGAATTGAACTGACTAACAATCGTCTACGAATCTAGCTTGCTAACCATTACACCACGTGACACATAGAGTCTGTCTATGTCATCTCCCAGGTGTAATAGCTTGAGCATCGTCATCAATTCCTTTCATCTTTTGTCCATCTGTCAGAGTTACTCACTCATTCTTCAATGGTCTAAAGTATTTTATGCGTGTTTATTCCTTTGAAGAGAATTTGGCTTCAGATCTGGGTTTCGAGGGGTTTTCTTGTTTTGGTTTTTTAGGCACCCCTTTTTTCACCTTTTTTTTCATCTCTGTTTAATGATGCCCGCTTCCAATTTCCCCAAGTACTTGTAATTCTCTTTCGCCAAGTCTTCTTATGGTTTCCTAGTTTTGTAGTTCTATTCCTTCTGTTGTCATTCTTTTCTCTTTTTTCATTACCAAAGTTCATTCCTATATATATATATATATATATATATATTATATATATATATATATATATATATCCTTATAGTCTGTACACGGTTTTTCAGTTCTTTTTCATTTTTGGCAAATATCTTGATATTATTCATGTACATAAGGTGATTTTATAAATTCCCAATCAAGAATTTCTATAACAAATAGCTTGGAAGGAATCTCCCGAGAAAATGACTCGTCTGATTTTTACCGCTGCTTGATGTTCTATCTATAGAACGAAGACATCATACTATCATTATTCATTCTAAAATGAATTAGAAATCATTTTATTATTTAAGTTATAGCATTTTTCGCTAACAAAATTCTCATTTTGACGTGATATACTGCGATTACAGTAACATACAAAAAAAAATAATTATGACATAGATTAATCCAGTATTTTTGAAAGTCAAGTGACAGAACGTCATTAATTATTCCAAGAGTTTTAGTGGTTTTCTTGTGTTAAGAATTGTTATCAATAGTGGCTCTCCTAGCACTAAAAGAACTCAGTTGACGATAATAAATTTTTCAAAACATCTGAAAAAATAGTACTGTTTAGTAAGTTGCCTTTAAAATTATGGGAACGCCAGTCATTATTATTATTATTAGTAGTAGTAGTAGTAGTAGTAGTAGTAGTAGTAGTAATTGCATTTCCTTACCCTAAAGTCCGGATGATGAATGTACACGAAAGGAATAAATCTATTTTAGTTAAAATCTTATAATCTTATAATTGATAGAGATTGGGATCTTAACTTTCTAAAATCGTATGAAGGATTTATTGGTAATTTAATGAGTCTAACACAAGAAACTTTTACAAATCAGATCAACTCAACGTAGCATCATAATAAGGGGAAAATTCGTTGTTCGTGCAGTCAATTTATTTTTTACAGTTCTTCGTTCAGGAAAGACAATAGGAACATGGAAATGAAAAGCTATACAACTAACTCAAGCGTTAATCCCCGTTAAACCTTTGGATAATCATGGTGTCATGTTATCGAGTTGTGAAATATGGCCTTTGTGTGAATCTAGTAAAAATAAGAATGGAATTGTGAGTAAATAATCTAACAGAAGGGGATTTTTATAAATGATTCGGACTAGTGACTGGGTGAAAATAATAAAGTGCTCTTTTCGTATTCTGAGATTTCAACAGAAAAATGAAAGTCGTTTATTTTGAATCACTTGAGTCATCTTGACGTTTAATGACTTTTCTATTCTATGAGATTTTCTTCTGACAATAACCAGTGCATCACGTACTGAATCGATAAAACTATAGGGTAACATTGATTCGTTTTGCTATCAGAGTACATTGAATACACCTAATGCTATAAACTTATCACAGATAAAAGCTTCGGTCCTTGTACACAAAGAAAAAACTGTCAGACATATGTGGTTACGAAATTATCAAGCCTATTTTTCTTTAGAACAAATAAATGTTAGAAAGAAAAACAGGCTTGATAATCTTGAAAACACGCATGTTAGACAACTGTGACTCTCGAAAAGAAATCAATTATTTTGCTTCTATCTTACACTCAGATATTTGGTCGATGTCTTTTGTTGGTTACATAAAAAACGATAGGGTTGCCTGCCAGGCTCTATTTTGATGTCCATACAGAAAATAGAGAATTTCCAGTTATTTCATCCGAGTAATTTCTAGCAAAACATTCTTCAATATTTGTCTTATAGAAAGCAAGCAGTAAACAAATGTGTTAGTCTAGACTTGACCAGAAAGTCTTGTATGGCAGTCGGAGCAATCATAAAGCTGCAGAAATGTTGACTCGCTGAGAATGCAAAATCATTAAATGTTGTTTTGATAAAGAACATCTCCGCTTCTATTTGGTGGAAGTGTGTCAGCCGGCTGCCATGAACGAAATGACTCTTTACTCTAAACAGATTCAAGACAGTCGTAATGGCGGCAACAGCGGCGGCGGCGACAACCGTCGCTACCGGCAAGAAAAGTACATTCCAATTATGAAAGCAGAAAGCAAATAAGGAACGTGTACCAAATCGAAACAGATTGGCATTTAAATAATTGGTCCAATTTACTAATAATTATTAAGCATACTTCTAAAAGAACCACTTTTTTCTATTTCTTTATTTCTATCTATAGCAATAATTTTAATTCTCTCGTCTTTTTTTTTCTTCTCTTTCTCTTCATATTTCTTCTTATAACATTCAGACCTTGCTTATTTTCCGATTCAATTTCACTGAACAATAACTGAACCGACTCCTTAAGTTTTATCATTATTTTCTGCCCTCTTACCTTGTTTACATAACCAACAGTCACTATCGATTATATACCAGCTGTGTTATGAATTATATGGACTATAACTTTAAGCATAGGCCTAATCCTCATAAACACACACAAACAAACAAACATATATATATATATATATAAGATTTTTGGATGCTTGTTTTTAGAAGCATTGTTGAACAAAGTATATATTATTATTTATATTTTTGCTTGAAGGCAATTACAATGCGTATATCGTATGAAATTCGATAATTATAGAAAATAACCATGACTAGTGAATTTCGCAAACGATCATGCGATGCTAGAACATCGTACAGTCTGTTTCAACTTTATTAAGTCTCATCAGCGATGTATACTAACGATTTCCCTCCGACAGAAATCGAAACCGGTAGTCCAGCAGGCAAAGTCTGTGACTTTACCGCTCGGCCAACAGTCTGCATCGTACAATCCCTGCGAAATTAACCTGTCAATGATACTAGCACGCCTCTACCATATGAGGTATTGCCATCTCCATCACCACATCAGATGACAAGGCTCTGAAATAAGTAGACACGTTCACATACCTCGGTAGTAATATCTGATCTATTGAAAGCGATGTTAGCATACGCATAGAAAATGCATGGATTACTGTTGAAAGATTATTGATCATATAGAAATCTGATCTATGATATAAAAGTGGGAATTCTTCCAAGATGTAGCTGTGTCAGTACTACTTTATGGTTGCACTACTTGTTATCTCTGATCTGATAAACTATTCAAGTAAGACAAACTAAAAATGTTGGGCCCTGCTAGAGAAGCAGGGACAAACTCATAGGTAGTGTTCTCCTATATTAACCACCCACGTTTGCCGACAATCAAAAGCTTATATACATCAGCTCATTGCGGACGCTGGATGCCATGTAAACAACCTGCCAAGCCCAATAAGGGACGGCTGGTGAGTGAGAGGCAAGGGAATATGTGCTATCAGCATGACTTTATATATATATATATATATATATATATATATATATATATATGGGGAAATGGAAATAAATCCAATGGTATGTCAATATATCAAAAATATGAAAAAAAAACCCAAGGTATTCAGATGATGATTTTATTATAGTTAGAAATATTAGCGAATATAAAGAGTTTGTATATTAAATGATCATCAAGACATCGTTAATATGTGATGTGGAATAATCATCTTTTTTTAGGTTAGAACTTTTGGGATTTGCATCACCAAATTTTTAAATGAAGAATTTAACTATATTGAAAATCTTACACACAACTTCAATGTTCTAAATCGTTTATACAACGTACAAATGCTTTTAAAATTCACAAACGTAAATATTTTCATAAAATTTCTAATATTTTTACAATAATAATCAATTACACAAATATATTATTTTACCCAATAATTGGACTACAGGTATCATCGAAAACATCTAAACAATCTTGGAATGAAAACAGTTATAAGCTCGTCGAAAACAAGTAGAAAAATATGTTGGCACCTTTCCGTCCACTGTGCACGATGGTGTAGTGTCCAAAAAATATCTGCGCAAGTGACTCTGCAGGCCAATTCCTAAGTGACAGTCTTTGGTACACTGAATGCACAGAAACTGTGATGCTTTCTGGGGCTGCTGTCTTTTCTCTTTCTGGCTCTCTTTGCTGTTGAGGCTACTCTCCACTCCGTCTCACCCCTCTCCGTGTCTTGCTTAACGTTAAGGTGCCAAGCCGCTCTATTTTTGACATCTACCCCCACGTATTTGTGTCAATATGGCGAATCCTCATGTCTCACCTGCAGACATCTTTAAATCGTAGGCGTGGTCTGTCTATCGATCGGGGGCCTTTTACTAATTCGCCGTACAAAAGATCTTTTGGGATGCGGCCATTCTCCTGACATGTCCGAGCCAACGAAGGCGTCTCTCACAGAGAATGAAGAACATGCTGTTCATGTCGGCGCAATCCAGCACGACTGTGTTGGGCACTTTATCCTGCCAGTGGATATGTCGAATACGTCGTAGACATCGGAGATGGAAAGTATTGAGTTTCCTTTCGTGGCTTGTATATGTTGTCCACACTTCACTACTGAAGAGGAGTGTACTGAGAACACACGCTTTCTAGACACGCAGTTTGGTTTTCTTGGTGAGACTAGCATTATTCCAGGCTCTCTTGCTCAGTTTGGCAATGGCTGCTGCTACTTTCACTATTCTGCTGTTGAGTTCAGAATCAAAGCAGACTGAGTTGGCGATGAAAAAACAAAACAGTAATAAAAACAACAAAACCGAAATAAAATCTGATGTCGCCGTATATGCTATCAAATGTTTAAATTGTAATAAACAATGTGTGGGGGAGACCGCAAGAATAAACGAATCTCCAAGCATGTACCACGGTCAGTGAGAAATAAAAACAAATATTATTGAGTTTAAAAATACAACTAACTGTTTTGTATAATATTTTGTGGTTCTTTATATTTTGGGTCATATAAATTTGGCGACGAAGACAATAAAATTATGGAAATATCACCGGATATGCTGAAGCAGATATCAAATAAGCAAAAGGAACAATTTCAAATGTCATAACAGTTGTTGACTATGGTGACTCAACGGTTCAATCACCGACTAGAAACATTAGAGGCAGGAAGTGATATGAATACAAATTTTGTGGATATTATTGCAAATAACAAAACAGAATTCCATTATGACAGTGAAAGCGAAAAAAAACTTTTGCTTTCCATTCATATTGGAAACTGTCTATTTTCCAACATGGATTTTCACAAAAAGATAAACATTGTAAAATCCGCCTGATAATTCGTAAACTGGGCATCCAATGATATGACCGTTATACGAATTATATCCAACCGAAGCAGCTAACCGATTCATTGAAACAGTAGAACTGCTAAAAGAAATCTTTGGAAAAAAACAGTATTGAAATATCCGTTTCAATTGTTTTGAATTAACAAAAAACCGAAGACCATTCTGTGACGTTCGTTGTTACTCGGAAATGTGAAAAACTTTCCGAGTAAGTGCAAAACTTTCCGAGTAAGTGTTAGTGCAAAAACCTAACAGCTCAACATTTACCAGCAACGTCCAAGCGAAAAAGAAAAGAAGTATCTATCAACTTGTTGGTGCTATGGTGACTGGCATTACACGCGTTTTTGTCCGTTTAAGTAACCTAATCGCAATGTTTGCCATCAGATGGGACATAAAGAAATATTTTCCAATTCATTTTCTTTTTTTTTTTCTTCTTTTTTTTTTCTTGTTTCTTTGAGAAATCCCGAAAGTTCAGTCCAGAAGAAATTTGTTAAAAGTAAACAGAATACCAACTCAAACACGGCGTTTGCAACATTTAAAGCGGGTTTTAAAACCAGCAGAAAACACATTGATGTATGAGTAAATAACAAACGAGTTTTAAGTTTGACACGCCGTCAGATATTACGTTAATCTCATAGTCAACCTGGAAATTACTTCGGAAGCCATGTGTGTTTGCAACAAATTCCATAGCCAGAATCGCCTCTGGAGAACAAATTCATTTAAATGGTGAGCTGACTTGCAATGTTATATTTTAAGTTACTACATTTTCGAATGCATGCTATATTGCAGATAATTCTTAAATAAATTTAATTCGTCTCAATTGGATTGATCATGCCAATATTTTTTTAATTCCTCTCAAGTGTTTGTTCAACACATTTAATCTCGCGTCTTTTTCTGATATTGAAAAATATTTTCCAGGCGAACTTAAAGATAAGTTCAGTGACATTTTTTAAAAGAAGGTCTTGGTTGCTATACAAAGAGCAGGGCAATTTTGAAATTAAAGTCATACTTTAAACCAATATTTAGACCAAAACAACCTGTGCCTTATACCACATTTGATATGGTTGAAAAAGAACTTCAACGTATTCTACAAGACGGTATAATAGAGCCTAAATGTTACTCTCAATGGACAACTCCCATTGTAGTTGTTATTAAAAAAGCAAATGGAAAAGCCCGTATATGTGCTGATAATTCAACTTGTTTAAATAATTATTTGGATGCTCATCAGTATCCTCTGCCAGTTCCAGAGGATCTTTTCATCAAACTAAATTGCGGAATTTTCTTCACGAAAATGTATCTTTCTGATGCTTTTCTCCAACTGGACGATGAAAAAGACAAGGATTTATTCAGATTTAAACCTTAGCTTCAAAGTCAAATCAGCACCAGTTACGCTTTTTTATGTCTTCATCGTTACAGCTGCAGTTCAATTTTTACAGTGTTTATTTTTCTTTCAGCCAAATCCAACAATATGGATTCCGTATTAAAGCTAAAAAAGGTGACTTTTTTCCTGAAATAAATCAAATACCTTGGTTTTATATTTGAACACATGGTCTACCATGTGTTCAAATATAAAACAATAAAAAATATACCGGCACCAACAAATGTAAAAACATTACGTTCCTTCCTTGGTGCTTTTTGCCCGAACTTCTTTGAGATCGTGCACCCTCATTAATCATTTGAAAAAACGATATTACATGAGACTAATCCGATTTCACAAAGGTAAAGTCCTTATTTACTTCTACTCATCACTGCAACATATCTATGGATATTGTTGTAGTCTCAGATGCTTCTAATTATGGTGTTGGAGTTGTCATTTTTCATGTTTTCCTGATGGTGGTCAAAAGGCGACAGCTCATGCATTGAGATCACTGATACCTGCAGAACGCAACTATTGCCATATTGAAAAAGAAGCCTTAGAAATAGTCTTTTCTATTAAACGGTTTCATAAAATGCTGTAAGGATGTCATTTTACTCTGATCAAAGACCACATGCCTCTTCTCAGTATTTTTGAATAAAATAGACATTCCCAGGTAAAACCGTCTGCAAAGACTATTGAACCATAACCATATTGAATCATAACTCAACTGATACAATTGGTCACGCTGATACACTATCTAGGCGCCTGACAAGACAAAATAAAGTACCAGAAGACTGCAATTGCAGCAAAATCTCTGAAGCCAGAAATGACTTCGGTGGTTGAATCTATTATAAAAACAATTACCAGCTTACATTGATCCGTGAAGCCACAACTTCCAATCCAGTGCTACAAAAGTGATGCACTTCGATCGTACAAAATGACCAAAAGTATGCACAGGCAAAATAATTCAACCTCTCTTTAAACGTTGATTTTTCAGAAGTCGATGAAAGTCTTCTTTTTGCTGAGCGTGTAATTGTCCCATCTCCATTAAATGACAGAGTAAACCAAGCAATTCCATTATGGTCATGGTATTTATTAGCCGTATGAAAGCCCTAGCACGCACTATGCTTTTTGACCAAAAATGGATAAGCGGTTGAAGGAAGTGGACCGCGCATGTTTCAACTGTTAACTAGCATATACATCTCGCCGAAAAACTACACTGAGTTCATGGCCTATCCTTAAATCACCCTGTTCACGCCTTCACATTGATGTCGCTGAAATCAACTATAGTCAGTATCATTTTATCCTCGTTGGTGCTTACAGCAAATGGTCAGAATGTTTTCTAATGAGTCCCATCACTGCAGATTAAACAATTGTAAAATCGAAAAAGATTTTCAGTCACTTTAGAATCACAGATATATTAGTTTCTGATAATGGTGCCATTATCAGAAACTAATATCTCAGTGGTTCAGCTGTATATTTAAAATTCCGTACAATTTATGGCATTCAACATATTAGTACATTACCTTTCTATCCATAATAAAATGAACAGGTTGAGTGTTTTGTAGACACTTTATGGGCACCATAAACAAAATAAGGGTAGGGATCCTCTAACAAGCAAAATATAATGATGAAAGTAAACTCGGTGTGTGGGGGGGGGCACAGTCAAGTCCGACGTATATGTTCTCCCAACTGATAAAGTCCTCAGTCTGCAACAATCTCTCACAAAAGTATGCACATCGTTCTCCCTCGGTCTGGGAGAACAGGCTCTTAAGTACACAGTTAATATGTACATCCGGGCTTCTCACTCTGGTCTGGCATTGCCCGTTTAGAACTTCAATATTCACCAGCATTTCGAGTACGCGTCAATCCACATCCAGGTCGCTGCCAACAGCATTTCAGCGACGAGGAGGTAGCGAGTTCAAATATCCGTGGCCATTTGCCATACTCCTCCCCCTCGCACAGGCCAAACATATCCGGATGCGCTTTGTTTGTGGGGGTTGGGAATCCGCTCGTCCACAGTCCTGTCCTTCAATTTCGCTACAGATCCACACAAAAATATTAAGATATTCCTCACTAATTGCAAAGCTATATCCAACCAAACACACCTAATTGTAACTCACCAGTGGAAACAATGATCAATCATAAAGTTTGTTTGCATATCGACGTCATTCAACTCAAAAATAGTTTCTCAAAAAAAGGAACATGGTGAAGGGGAAAGAATTTAACCAACTTGATTGATCGTTAAAACACACACACACACACATACACACACACACACACACACACACACACACACATATATAATATATATATATATATATATATATATATATATAACAGGACAATCATTCCTCGCAAAGAAAAATGGATTCAAGGACATATTCTACGCTGCTCTGTATATGTCATACATGATGAAGATATAGTTTGAACACTCAGTTTAGAGGAGTATTTCGAACATCTTTTCAACTTAACACAGAGATACAATATGAAATACACTTCACCACTTATTTGATAAATTTGACGATCTATTGTATATTTTATCCCTCACACATGCTCCTTAAATTAATTTGATTTAATCTGGAATAGTATCATTCAAATAAAGAGGGTAAAAAAACTTTAGTACTTAACAATTGATATTTCGGCTATCAAAAAGGGGGATGGAATGTGAGAGAGAGACATAAGAATAATTCTATATAACATGAGCTACTAAGTAAATTCTTGAAACAATAATCTAGAGCAAAAAGTAATATAAAATAAGGAATGTAGCAATGTACATCATATATAGATAAATTAGTGAATTTAGAAATAATTTCTAGAAAAAGGTGAAAAATGAAAAATGAATCATATGAGCTGTCTATAAGACACTGACAACACACAGTGTGAACATTTATCGATATATTGTTTTTAAATGGTAGATATTCAAGTTATATTAATTAATTTACATAAGAGCAAATACAAATACTAAATGATTAAAGTTTTTTTGAGAAAACAATTTGAGAGACTGATCTGGATGGACATTATTTATTGAGAGAGATTACCTAATATATATTTTGGAGTTATTAATACAATACCTAGTATACAGTATTAATTTATTATTAACAAATATATTGTTGATTATTTTAATTCTACTATCAATACACATAGTCGGTGAAGTAAATCTATTATTCTGCGTAAATTATATATTTCTATTTCTATTAAGTGAGTATATGTTAATCGATTTAACGAATATACAAATTATAGTTAACACACGATAAAAAACTTTAAAGACGCATATCGAAAAAATTATAGAGCAAGATTATATAGGTATGTACAGAACATAATTACGTTACTTTACTAAAATAACAAATTTTAGGAAACTATCATATTATATTCTACATCATCTCACTAATAATATAGAGAAGCAGAAGCTAAGACTAATAACTTAACGGTAAATAGTATATATTTTAGGTTTTTCGTTATTTTTAATCGCATTATGATTATCTTATATTGATAATATTGTAACTTACTAGTGTCATTATTGAAAGATTTATTCATACATCAAAATTATAAATAGGATTTGCAATTAACAGTATTCTATAATAATGTTTTGATATGATTTAAAAAACCCTCACCCCGGAGACACAGATATAATAACTCCTATGGTCTAACCACTCTAATATAAAACGATAATATTGAGTCATATACGGAAGTCAGTCACCCTCAGTACTGCTGTTAATATAATGATCCCTATAGTCTATGCTACCATATTATATATCAACTTGTATATATATACGAGGAGTGTAGTAAAAAAAAGTATATGCAATTTATATTTGAGTTTTAGGATAGGAATAATTAGACATTAACCTCAACACAGTGAAATCTAGAGAGTCACCCTGGTATGAGGGTTCGATGATGCTGCTCAATGTGTCTTCAGTGATAGTACCTTACGTATTCATTCTCATATAAGAAATGTTTCTCTTATTTATCGAATGAGAGCATATAACCCTGAATCCGTACTAAACATTTTGACTGGTGTGTTGGTGTCTTTATATTGTACCCACTCTTACTACAATTCACTTCCTCGTCATTGAATATTAAAATGTTGTAGCCTTCAAATCCTCACTTCATTATCTTGGGAATCGATAGAATATTCTCATATGACGAGGAAGTCACCACTGTTAATGTGATAAGATATAGGTAATATACCCTCAGAAAAGTGCATTCAGAGGAATTGAGGATGTCCCCATACACGTCTCATACTTAGATTCCCGGCTGCGAGTAGAATCAGAACGAACCTCTATATTTGCACTGAGAATGTAATAGTAGAATTGGCCAATGTTTATCAACTACACGATTAGTTTAATTTGACTGAGTAAAAGTGGTAATCTTAACAAAGTGTCTTTAATACTGGAACTGATGCTTGACATGTCACATTATAGTGTCAGTGAACAGCTGAAAAATTGATGTAATGGCAAAATTGATGAGAAACTACGTGAGTTCTGCTTACTCGTAGTATTGACGCACAATCTACTGTTGCCATATGTATCTAGCTCAGTTAACGGTTTAACAAATAATTTTGATACAAGTCTGTCTCGATATATTTCTGACTTCTCTCCATAGTTGAAATGTCACTTTGTTGATCATTTAATAGACTGTTTTCCATATCACACCCGATAGATATAATAATCTCGATACAGAGTAAGATCGAAACAGAGCATTGAGAATTCTATTCGAAAACTCATGTCTCATTAAAGAGGAGAAGAACATGAGTTTTGTAAAGTCGAACTTATGACAATAGTCCAAGTATTTAATTATGAGCTGCTGTTGTTTTTTTGGGGTGGGCGCGAGTTATTGCGAAGTGCAGTCTTGTAAGATGGCAAAAATAGGGTCTTTGCGCCACGGGAGTTGTTGGGCATGCAATAAATAAGACAGCTCTAAGTAAACAGCAAGTTCAACGGAAGCAACATTTTTCAAGAAAATTAAAACACTAATTTCAGTTTGTAGCACTATTTATAGTCATCTAATGTCTCTCATCACTTGTCTATTGTAGCACATATTCGATTGTGTATAAGAATTGAATATCTCAATTCTACCATAATAAATCTGAGCTCTTCAAAAATTTGTATAATCTCGGTTACACACACAATATCTAGCATGCTAATACACTATATGAGAGCAAAATATCCTCAACACATATATAAATAAGTAAATACATTAATTATTCCATGATATACATGCCCAAATTGAATAAAAACATGTTAGACTTCCCTGAGTTTTACCAAACTATTATACTGGGCCAGTTGTCACAATATATTCTCTTACACTATAAGATGATGTTATTAGAGAACTTATAACTAGGTAGAATAAAAAGAGTCTTGTTTTACAGAGATATAAGCACGTAAGCCCGCGCATTTACATATCCGGTATCACTCACAATACTTGTTATGACACATGTGCTCTCACCTCATCACAGTAGGTATTTGATAAGATAAGGTTTCAGAGAGTAATGAGATAGAGAGATATAAGGAATATTCATGATTCGAGTTAGATAGACTAGTTCATGGCAGAAGATCTCGAGTCACAAGAAACAAACGCACCTAACGAAAGAATTAATGCTATAATCTTTAGTGGAGATACGCATATCCAATAATACATCGATGCCAATCGCCTACAAATTTTAACTTGGTCAAATGTTTACAATTATCCTACAGCACATGGTTATGCTCTAGTGATTCAAAATGTTACAATCTACCTCATTGAGTCAGATTATCCGATGCACTATAAATCCTATTATTTATCTCCACATGAATATATTATTATTAGAGAGGCAACATATTAGCCAAAAGAATAAAGTATCGACATAAGCTACACAAATTCGAGTAATGTCAGAGTTAGACTATGTAGTAGTGAAGAAGAACAGGAAGGGGTGATTATGCAGGAATTTACATACGTTGTATATATTAAGCTAGTGATATATTATATGTCACTTTTACGTTTAGTATGACTTTACATTAAACCCGATCTTCCGAACTGCTTTTAGAGTTATAACGTGAGCAAATCGCGAACTTCTGTAACAAGATCACTCGAAGAATTTGATAGCAAATATCGCCCACACACAGAGTCACCATGATCTATGAAGACATACGGAAAACTGCAACAACACCTCATACACACATGGCACCTTGGCTAAGCTCGATAGGTACATTACTCCCATTAGAGGACGACTCTCGATTATAATAGCACTCGATGATGTGATGTTGCTTAGAACAAGTACATTCGTAGACCTTTTGCTAATGAGCTGAGACAAAACAAACAAATATAGACAAAGAAAAAAAAAAGAACATTAATTGGAGATGAAGAACGACAGATATAAAAGATAGCGAGAGAGAGATTATATATGTGTTATTTTTAGCCGTCACGCATTGAGATGTGTATAGACAACGCACATGGAAAGATTTGCTGGACGATTTCAAAAGATTTTGGAGGATAGTCACACTTTGAAGTAAAATAAGTTCTGATTGATGAGACTTAAGAATATTTTAAGAGCCAGCGTAAGTAAAACGCATCTCTACTCGTAGATGTTGGTGAAGTTGCCATAATGGCTATAGGACTATCAGCAACACAGTTAATGTCTATCCGAGAGAGATTAGAGTAACAGTATTACGGTTGTTACTATATAAGGAATTTGTATGACTCGTGATGAGCAATAAGTAATTAATACGATTTTAGACACGTCCTAGTCAGTAATATAATAGAATATGGGGCATTGACTAAATATACAGTCCGTATTTCCATCTAAGAATCACTCATACTCTCACACATTACGTAATAGGATAGTTATCAAGATAAGTACATAAAATGACTGCAAAATATAAGACTGCGTTTTGCGACAGTACAAAACAAAGTGTAAAGTAAATTGATTAGAGTACTTAACATTATTTGCCAGACAAAGGTCATATGCTTGTATATAAGTCAAGCTAATTTACAACAGACTATAGATATAGATCAGAAAAGAAAAATACATAGAGTCTCTCTTGAGATAATTTTGAGTAAAGAGATATTTGTTATCACGAGAGAATCAAAATTTGTGTTGAACCGTACTGTCTAAATGCAGTCGAGAGATGACGAACATAATAGAGTAAAGTTATATGACCATTATATAGCAAATAGCAGAAGAAACATTAATTCCAGTTTGCTGATATTATATAAACAGAGTAGTAGACTATGTAGAATAACTTATTAATTTAAAACTAAAAACTTAACTAGAATTAGACAAAGTTTTGAGAAACTCCGAACGTTTGTAGATTGACTATTAACATGATCTCAGCAGATATAACTGTTTTTTTTCTATAATTACCTGAGTAAGTGAATTTGAATTACATAATTAAAATCTATATGAGAGATAATAGGATCGCGTAGATTGTGAATATGACATAAGAGATACAGACGATTTAATGGCAGCATGGAGGTAAAGATTAACAAAGAAAGAAACTATAATGGGAATTTGACAGTAACAAAGAACACACATCTTCAATGAGATATACGAGTGAAAGGAATTTTAGCTCCGCACACTACCCCTCATAAAATAAAACGAAACGCGCATGGAATACACTTAATAAAAAATGATTATTGTAGACATTGTGCAGATAGATGATTTTACTAAATCTCGCAGTATAGACATGTGTCTCGTGATTACATGTAGTTAAATACTGAGTACAACAATGGTAATTTATACTAAGAATGATGAAGAGTAGAGTATTATAAGGATTATTGTTGATGATTATATTCTTAAGTATGAAGTAGGTAGAATCCATAGTTTAATAAATCGTTCAGCACTCTATACTATCTGAGAATCCTTCGATTCAGATTAGAGAAAGCGATGGGGTCATGCATAAATGTATAACTTAATACCGGCAACCTTAATATAATATTTCAGTTGTATACGGCGACAAAATTTGATTTAAAAAGCAGCCACAGAGATTAACAAATTCTATGTAATAGTTAGATTGACGATAATTTAACACATGAAGAGAGAAAAACGTAAGTGACTTTTAGCATCCCCTAACACAAATGAATATTTTTATCTTTTTGGTAGTTACTTTTTTTTTCCTGTTCGGAATGAGGAGAGTGGTCGACGTAGAGAAATCGCCATTACGCAAGAAACACACGAGGCTTACTAGAAATACATATCTCATTAATCGAGCCTATATCTTGTGAGAATAATCGTTTTTGAGAGAGAAGGGGTAGTTCGAAATATATGACTAATTTTATTCACAAGAAACGTATATTTTGAATGAAGATATACGCCAATACATTTTTTAATTCCTATATATCTCACTTATCTAACCCATAGCACTTTGCATAGCAAGACATTATCTCATTAGTTCTAGTTTTTGTATGTGTCTCATGGTTCGCGGTAGTTTTATATGCAATGTGTTGATGTACTCTCCAATCTTTTGCTACACATCCAGGACATAGATTTCCATCACAGAATTCGGGCGGCGAATGTTGCTTTCGCGAATAATATCCAAAAAATAAAATAATAAACATTACAGGGAGATGTACAGTATCTATTTAATTAAGTGGCTTGTTATCTTTCCTTTAATTGCAATTCTTGCTTGCTTCTATAAGGTCATTAAAATTATTTGTCATCAGACAAAGTAAAAGATACCGTTCATTGATGATAACTGTATATCCTAATGACATTTGACATATGTAACAGTTATGCTCAGATTTCAACAAAGAATATCATGTCTCACACTCTTACTCTGAACAAATCTCTGGCCACCCCGAGAAAGAATTAGCTCAAATACAGAGTAGTGTTCTTCCTAGAGAGACCTTTGTATCACTAGGAGTATTCTCTAAAGAAAATAGATGTTAGTATCGAGTCTTCCTAATAGATCTTGTCCCTTATGAGGCTCCTAACTGCCATACGAGTAACACGATTTTGGAATGGAAAATCATATTGAGATATTAACATGCAAAAATTTGAGCGCACTAATATTTTTTTAACTTAATATAAGTCTATCATATTATTTAAGAAGAAAAATACAGGAGGCAAGAGACCTGCATGTCTTACTGTTCATTTCCAGTTCTTCTATTGCGCGATGGTTGGCAGCATTGTTTAAAAAAAGAATATTTTATACAACTCACACTCTAGTTCAGAGCTTGAGAGAGTATCCGTTAGTATATTATAAATATATTATTATTTCTTCTCTCACTAGCATTTATATTATTGTTGCAGGAAGTTATGAGATATATAACAGATCATTAAAGGTTCTGTCCTGTTTATTGTTAGGAGAATATACATAAGCATTATGAAGAGTCGACACTCTGGTTTACTTCCATGAGACCGTGAACAATAACCTTAGGTATACGGCAGATAGTGAGTAGAAAGAGTATGAGACCATTTAACCCATAACTTAGGGGGATCGAGATTTTCATAACTTTTCGCAGGGTAATTAGTCTGAGTAACAGCTGATATTCATAGAGAAGAACACGCTGCACATAATTTTAGTGAGAACTTCACATATCGACGCATGGAACAGAATAGAACATTATTCGGTTCCTACCAGCGAGCGATAGTAGACGATGCTACCAGTGAGACTACAGCCAATGGCGTGGTTAATCATCATATTAAAATATACCTGTGCTATCCTATATACAGATAGCAAGTTTATATAGGATTTGCTTTCTTTGTATAAATGGCATATCAAATCCTTTGATCTTAGTTATTTAATGGCGTAATTAGAGGACTGCATAGAAATATAGTATGTAGCAGAGTATACTTTGATGGTGTAAGACTCCATTAAAATCGCAGTGTATGGAATATGCTCTCTGCATAACGCATATTCATTGCATACTTCTCAGGAATAATATTTCGAGAGTAGCATGGAGTAAATCTCACAAGCACACCACACCTCAAATATTAATCATTATATAAAAGTGTCACTAGAGTTTACATGTTTTTTCCAGAGAGTAAGTAATGTCATGCACATGTTTTCTATACTCACAGAACGTCAAATTTTGATCTAAGAGCATATTGATTCATTATATGTATTCTTAAAGAATATGATGTACTATTTATGATAACATAGTTATAACACATTGTCCAATAGATTCTATCAATTATGATCACATCAATACTAGTAAAAGTTCACATAATAACTAGTATCGAATAATTATATATTAATATTTTTGTAATGACTTGAATAATAATTAGTATTGTAAATATGACAGATATATCCATATATCATTTATAATCCTCATGGTTATTTAATGCCAAATTCTTGTGTTCGCTTACTTTATATAGGAAGACAGGAGGTGGTACAATATCTTCTCATTAACTGAATAATGAATGAGGTTGTCGAGATAGGTACATTACGCATTAATTACTTTTATCGTATCAGAGCTAATTAAGTTAATAGATAATGATAATAGATAGTGAGCATAGATCTGCGTGGGAGACCTGTGCAAGAAGTACAAAGCAGCACAATCATCCACAGTTACGACAGATACACAAGACTCACGTGTACTCTATAAAAGATAGATATCATAGTATAATAGAACGTCATATCCACGAGAATCCTTTCGAATAGACGAGGCGCATGTGGCGACAAAGTCACACGAAAATAATGAATGCATTGACAATTGAGTCGATGACTGATATGATCTTGATATAGAGAATTCTAACGAAGAGGGAGATAAGGGCAGAGGAGATGAGAGGATTATAACATATCACGAGAGAATATATTAAGATACAGTTATATTTATACTTAGAGATTCGATGTAGAATAATCTATGGTCTTCATGTACATGAAAAATAGTAAAGAATTAACACGGTGTCTAATAAGATTAAAAAATGATATACATCAACAATATGTCTACTATGTGGTAAACATAATCAAGTTGTTATTGGTATATGAATATGGGGTTACCATAAGATAAATTGGTTAATATATTATCGTTAATCTCGCCTAAATAGTAAAATAACTGGGTTTTAGTTTAACAAGGAATAAATAATACTAATAGAACATGCATCAAATTGAGTCTCTCTGAATAAACATTTCTCGTCATAATGGCATGTACACGAGGAGATCGATTCAATAACTGATAGACATACATTTATATATATACAGGCACAACATGGTTGATACATTTAATACGCTGTTACATTGTAGTAATATTGTATCATTGAACAACTTGACACGAGTTTCTCTTACTAGTCTAACCACACTTATATGTACTTATGACTAATAACTGTATAGTAGGCAAATCAACTAGACATATTACTTTGATGAATATATGCTTCTTACAATAACATACTAACAAATACATTTTGTATATATATAAAGAGATAGACTATATAAATACCTCAAAATACCAAAATGAAACCTTGGAACTACGGTAAAAAGAACTCATTATGATGATGAAAATGATCTCTATATGCTCTATATGGTGAAGTGAAAATCTGTTCATATAACTTTCTGTGCCTTAACTATAAATCCATTTGACTTTGGAGGTATTAGCATTTGTTGAAGTGAATCTGCGCTTTCAGGTACTCATGGAGATATCGTTAATATAAATGTTGTCCATTATATGGAGCTATACTGAGCTTGTTATCAGAGAGCAGACTAATGATTTCAAGTATATAAATAGAAACAATATCTTGAAATCAACAGATAGTAATATATTTTTATAGAGTTAATAAACTAGCATCACAACTAGCCTATAATACATACGCGTCGTGAGTATTTAACCTCAGCACAATTACAAAAATATAGTAATTCCATGGCAATGTCATCTATACTTAGCGAGAGTGCATGGAGAGATGGATGTCTCTAAATTATGCATTTCGAAAGTTTTTAAGTACTTGCCATGCAACGATAGTGGTATAATATGACGGCGCGTTTGAATTCCATACAATAGTGGCCGACGTAAGCAAGACATTATGGCATTACTCTAATCCTAGTACATTTTAAATAGCGTAGCTCTATGTTGCTGTTTATAGATTTCGAGATATTATTGATGCCATCGTGAGTATAGATATTAAAGTGACTAGTTAAGATCACAAACTAATGTGCGGAAGAGTATGCACTCTCTGAAATATCAAGAGTTGTTGTATATCAGAGGTGAATGACACAGAATGAGACGTATTACACAGACATCATACAAGTTACAGTGTCGCAATTTTCTAAAAATATATAATACATGGCTGTACGATAACTATCCGGAGTAAACTCAGCATAATGTACTACTAAAGATGAATTGTTATATCGAGAGAGTGAAGTATAGTAATTAGGCAACGTGAGGCAACATTCATAACATGCTCAAGCTAAATGCAGTATGGCTGTCACTGAGAAAAAATGTTGACACATTAGAGAGAAGAGTAGTATGCGCGTAGAGCAGAAATGTCCAATGTAAATACCACATATATATGGGAAGATCTCGCGATTTAATGTTGATGATCAGAGTAAAAGGAGCGACAAAGCAGACGTGCTGTTAAGCACTGTTGATATAAATACACACACATATATATTCATATCTACACGGACATATATAATTCTTCATTAAAATAATTACTACTAACTAATTGAGAGAGAGAGACAGAGACAGAGACAGAGACAGGCAAACAAAGACAAAGAGGGAGAGAGATAGAGAAGAAGAAAGACAGATTGGGTGTAGAAAACTACGAATTACAAGAGAAATCGATACTGACAGGCTGATAAACTAGAAAAAAGGCCTTTGTAACAGAATGTAAATTTCATCAAATATGGCCCTGTTTCGTATCTGTACCAAGTCTCTTTGTATCAATAAGCTTGTTTAAACTGAGAGCAAGAAGCAAGAGGTTAATGTTCAAAATACAGTAGCCATTTGAATAGTGTCATTCAGATTTCAGCCCTGTAAATAGTGTGGCTAAATTGCCAGACAATTCATGTTAAATTAACATGAGATATCAAGGAATATGAAAATCAATGACAAGTTGGAACAAAATATGTATTTGTTATTTCGCAAGTTTTAATCTTCGCAAGCATAATAATATCATAATTCAATCCCCTAAACTATATATATATATATATATATATATATATATTATATATATAATATATAATATATATAGGGTTAGGGATTTGAATTATGATATTATATATATATATATATATATATATATATATATATATATATTATATATATATATATATATATCGCTGTGTGTATGTGTGTATATATATATATATATATATGTGTGTGTGTGTGTGTGTGTGTGTGTGTGTAGCTTGCATCGTTAGAAAAACCAAAGACTATAAGTAGCCTTTCCCTGTTAACTTTGCTGTAAGTTCGCATCAAAATTCAAAATTAATTTATAGTTTAGTGTTATATCAGTAGACAGATGGTCATCTCTTTACTTTCAATACCTTTTCTAACAGAAAAATAAATATTCTTTTTTTAAATACAAAAATATCAAATTAAATATAATTTCATGTAACATGACAATAATTATATAAAAACCTGTTAAATAGAAGTAAAGAATATGAAAATATGATGTCAACCCCAAGGAAAAGTTGCATCTATTGAGTTTAATCTGCAAAAAGTATTCCGTCTCTATATATACATCTCTATTTTAAATCTTGTGAGTTAGTTAAAAAGAAATATGTCTTTTTTTTTCATTCAGCAATTCAATTCTAAAATTCTAAGCTATGTTCCAAATTTTATGACAAGATTTCGATTCATAACTTCAGCTTTTATTTCAGACAAAAAGGTTTTTGAAACAATTAGCAACACAAAATTCTATCGGAAATTATCCGAACTTCTTTTACGGATTCTTGCTGTTGTTAGCATAAAGTTTCAACCGATCTATTCTTGAGGAACTTTGTCTTATTGTTAAGTTTCTTAGAATAAAGACAAAATGGTCACAAAAAAATGGTCGCTAAAACCTGCAAAGTGAATTAATCCCCCACCAGTAGTATGAGGTACACAAAGTACCCAGGCGATTCTAAATTATTCCACATGGTGTTCTGCTAAGCAGAAAAAAAACACATGACACAACCATCACCGCACCAAACAAGACCTGAAGAAGTTCAGTTGTCGAAACAATTACTGGTGTGTTAATGAATATTTTTAAAATTATCTTCATTGCATAAATACACAAGGTAGATCTAATCCATATCTGCTTTCTGATTCTTTTTCCGCATCAGTTTGTAAAATCTATGAATGTATATTCGTCAATGAAACTGTAGAAAGAATAATTAGGTTGACACTGTGGTGACCCAGTGGAGCAGGATGACGAGTCGGGTTGCTAAAAGAATAATATTTTGCGACCCAGTCCTGCCTGGGGTCTGATAAGACGGGGGTAGAAACTTCTGTAGCCGCTGCCGAATCAACCGGAGCGAAGATAGTTGGTCTTGAAGGAATTAACAATTCTCCGGTGAAGCAGTCAGCACTTTGCTTATTCAGCGGTACCACGGAGATAACTGGTTTCTGAACTGGAAGCAAAGGACCACTCCCGATTGATCAGCACTGGCACAGAAGTAACTAGCCGTCATAATAGCAGTCAAGGATTTTAATACGTAGAAGGATTCTTATTAAAAGTCGATTGATTTTATTCGAAACATTTTAGAAATTTATGCAAAGCAAATGGCTATCATCTGCATAGAAAGTCACATTATCATTATTATCTTGATCAAATTAGATATTTTATTTGTTCAAAAATGATCATCCCAAAATCTTTTGAATTTTGAATAATTGTATAACGTTAGGATTTTAACAGCCTTCTTTGATGAAAAGACAAACAGAATGGATCAATAATATCACACAATATGAAACATCTTCATCCAAGAGTTTTTGCTTTTCAGAGAACCTTCGGTGAAAAACGCCGTAAGAACGAAGAATTGATGATTATATTGTACAATGATTAAGTTACTATCTTTTTCATAATAATTGCTTGCTTGTTATTATTATTATTATTATTATTATTATTATTATTATTATTATTGTTATTATTATTGACATCTTTATTATTTCTGTATTACTCTGTACTTATAACAAATATCAGACTTCTTCAATTCATACATCTCTAACAAACAAATCTAAAAGAAAGTTGAATTGTCTTCATTGGTTGTATTTTGTCATTTATGTAGAATGTTTTGTCATTTATAGAAATGTAAAGAAATGTAAACAAAGACTGAAATAGTAGATAGAGCAATCGACTAGAAATCACAATGTTCCAGGTTCAATACCGGTCTCCGTCAACTCAGCGCATTAGTAGCACATCTTGGGTAATGTGATGTGTACGGTAAAACATCTGAAGGTTGGCGATATGTGCGATGCTCTAATTCAACAAAATAATCTCCCTGGTATAGTGCTAGAAAAAAGAGGGTAGACTCTCTCGCTGATCGGCTGATACTCCAGAGACTTTACTACTAAAAAATCTTAATCGGAATTCAAAATCGGAAACCAAAACTTATAAATTGTATGAGGATTATTTTAATTTTTAATTCTGATTTTACTATTTTTGTGATATATTTAATTAGATTTATACGAATAAGGATACTACCGTCTGATTCTAGGTAACAAGTACACTAGAATGACACAGAAACACTACACACTTTTCCTAAGCAAAAGTACGGAAGATCTTAGAAATAAACAAAAGAGTTTTTTTTTAAATCCCATTGTTGATTGTTCAATATAAATCATTTTAAATAAATTGAGTATCAAAAGAAAAAAAAAGAAGAAATGACTCGTGTTACTATAACGACGGAAATTTGTATTACTGTGTGTGAAGATCAGGTTTCATGGCCGCTAAACACACACATACACCACATACATACATACATATCCATATATATATATATATATATATAATATATATATATATATATATATGTGTGTGTGTGTGTGTGTGTGTGTGTGGTGTGTGTGAAACCAAATTTTGTTGTATATGTTACAAATGAATATTTAATTATCTATTCAATTAAATTAATTCGATTTTTCATATGATGTCTTCAAAATCTAATCATTAAATTCCATTTTCATTTTAACAAACATTTAACAGAAACTATAAAATTGGAATTTAGTACCTTTGGACAATTTTGTATTTTATCCAACGGTCGATTTTTAAATGTTGCAATGTTTTTAATCTCGTTTCTTTTAACAAATTTCAATTGTTAAATCAATTTTATTTGAAACACAAAACAATAAATGTCATTCTAAATTACATTAAAGATGCTATAAAAGAAAAATAGCAACAATACAACGTTTATTCATTAATTCGTTACTTAAATAAAGCTGTTAAGTGTTGGCCTTTTTTCCGAATGCATCAAAATTCTTGCCTATCCGGTTACTTAATGTTTGTTTCCTTATAAGCATATATGTTTCTCAGTATTAAATTTTAAACATGATTTCAGGCTGCATATAAATGCTAAAAGTTTAACTAAAATATATATAAAAGTTAGACGTGTATTTATATTACGCGAAAGATTTTTTCTCATTAGGAACAATTTATTGTGTGAATTTCTGAGATAAAAGATTATCAAATCAGTGATGTTCTCAAATTCTTCAGTTTGGCTTTCTCATTTCATCAAAATGAATTATAATGGAGTTGCGAGGAATTAATTTGGTAGCTTGTAAAAAAAACTGATTTAGTTGCTCACACAGTAATCTTTTGAAAGGCGATATAATTATTTGCCTCTAAATTTAATCTGAAGAGAAATGCTATGTTACATCCTCCTGCATACTGCTGTACCATCCTCTCTTTCTTATGAATTGGTCAGTTATAACTGAAAATAAAATAAATATGGTAGTTTAGCTGTCCTAACAATGTCATATGTTTCGATGTGAAAATAGCAATGAAAGCTTTTGTTGTATTTAGAGAAGAAACAATGTATATGTTGAATCGTTGGCAATCGATTTCCGTCCTGTACGACTATTTGAAGGATTCGATCAGTGTTTCATCATTAGTAGAAAAATTCACAATCATTAGAATACATACCCTACAAGGCATACTGATAACTGAACATACTAAATGAGAAGGATGGGTTTGGCGTGGATTTTTGTTGTTTGTTGAGCTGTCAACAAGTCAACGAAACAGATGAATGTCATATAAAAGGTAAATGAACTCTTTGAAGAAGACCTTCACTTCCGTTGGGATCGCCTGTGACATTTAGCAGCATATTTTTACTCACAAGAAATCATAGCAACAGCAGAAAGTCCTGAAACAAGGGTTGATAAGAAATATGTAAAGCAGGAGAGTTATTAAAATGTCAATATTATTGCCCGGCAGTAGAAGTGTATATTGATTACACTTTTGTTCGTGCCAACCGGTTAAATATATCTACGTACAGTAATTGTCTGGCCACAGAAAACAAATCCCTCATGTTTCACAACAATTTTGATGTTTGCTCCTTTCATTCGCACAAACCTTGTCCATTTAGTGCAATTTATCGAGCATTTTTCCAATTGTTCTGATTAACTTGTGATATACCATTATCGTACCCTAAGAAAAGGACATCATATCGTGTTTGTATTAGTTTAGTGCACTTAAAATCTTCTTAGAAAGAGATGTTCATCACAATTTGCGACTGAATTAATATGTTACGTTGAAAGTCATTTTAAATTATCCAAATCCATTATTAGAATCCATCATTCGTACCGAAATAGCAACACAAATATTATTATGCGCTGTTGTAACGGTTCCCGTTGTAATGTGTTATAAATTATCGAGATTTTTGTAATTTTGGACATACTTTGTATTCTGAAAAAAAATTCACGTTCCATTCATTGTTCATTTTTATCTTGGTAAACACAGCTTCAATCTCGAAACTTTTATAACACATATATATATATATATATATATATATATATATATATATATATATATATATTCATGTTTTATCTTCCTGTGTATTTTTAGTGTTCAGTATGTAATAGATTATCTATATGGTGCATAATCTGTACTCATAACAGACTAGCTTTATTTGCTTGTCCGCTATAGACTAATAATAATAATAATAATAATAATAATAATAATGGAAATGTGGTCTCTATTTATCTGTAACTGAAACTACGTCATTGCTTACGTCACAATACCCAATATTTTCAATACGCAGAATAAAGAAAAACCTTGTTTGAATTCATTTGATTTTAACGGTAAGAAACTTTATTTTATTAGAAAAAAGCATATTTATTTGAATTTTGACAGGAAAACTATATGTTTTAAAGAATATAAGATTTCAAAGATCTATTTACATTTTTTTACGAAAGAGCGTGGCCAAAATTTTTTATACGCACGTCGATAGAATCGAGATAAAAAAAATGTTTTAATATTTCTTTTTACACTAAAATATTCAATTTTGATAGAATTTTGTAGAATTATGTATGAGTGTATTCTTAAAAAACATTGTCATCAGTCATAAAACAAAACAAACTCCCTGCCTTAGACAATATCTTTCAGAAATTAATTTTTACACCGTCCGAAAGATTTTTCTTTTTTTTTTTTTTTTTTGCTAATAATAACAGGGTGAAGCTAAAGGAAAATGAAAAAATGGACAAATACCTGGAACTTGCCAGAGAACTGAAAAAGTTATGGAATATGAAGGTCAAAGTGTTACCAATTGTAGTTGGTGCACTTGGAACAGCCCCAAAAGGATTGGAAAAGGGTTTTGAAAGTTTGGAAATCAGAGGAAGGATTGAAACCATTCAAAACACTGCACTGCTGCAATCTGCCAGAATACTCAGAAGAGTCCTGGAGACCCGAGGAGACTTGCTGTCACTCAGACTCCAGTGAAAGACCATTAGCTAATGCTGATGTGAAAACTCAAAAGGAGTAAATAATAATAATAATAATAATAATAATAATAATAATAATAATATGCAAAGGACGAAGATAGCAACAGCCAAGCAGCCGAGAGGCAGCCCAGCAATAGCCCAGAAGCCGAGAGATCCTAGCAACAGCCCAGCAACCGAGGGATGACAAAGAAAAATGTGGAGTAGAAAGTACTCCAATGTTACTTTAAAAGCAACCCACCACAAAAAGGCTATAGGAAAAGAATGATACAAATGTGGAATGACGGGATTCAATACAACAAGCCAGAGACTAGCAGATCAAGCAAGGATGATATTTAAAAAGAAAGTTTTCTCTGATCTCGAAATAATAGAAATATGTGGACAAGAAAAACAAGAAGAACATGCCCAAGACATCCCTATAATAGATGAAACTCAACGTGAAGACGATCAAAACACCACGGAACAAGACATCACAACTTCAAACATAACACAAGACCAAAAATACGATCTGGAAATAATAAAACAAATTATAACCGAAGACAAGGATACCCTACCATTCCTGAGAAATCAGGACAGGAAAATGTCCAGCGCGAAACCGAAAGGTAAATTAAATACAAAAACATCCCATCAGAAAATATCACTGAATTAAACGACCTAATATATGCCGGAGCAAAACTAGTTAGCGAAAATATTAGCATACTACAACGAAAACCTAAACCAAACAGAAACATAAACGCTGGATGGAAAATGAGAATAGAAAGACAAATAAAGAAACTAAGACGATAAAAGAAAGTACTAAGAAAGACAAACAACACAACAATACAAATTAATGAAAATCCGACTATACAGATGGAGGAAATCAACCAAAAAATGCTGGCGAGTAGAAAGTAGAAAACAAGACCTTTCAAAATAAGGAAGAGAAATTTTACCAGCAAGTCGATTGCCAAAGCACTAAGACTAACAAATATCCGAATGCAAAGGAAACAAAAGATTTCTAGAGCAAAATATGGGAAAAGAAGACCATAATAGAAAGGCTGAATTGATACATAAGATAAAAAAGGAACTGCAAAGACTTGAAGAAGGACCTGAGGCAAGCATACACCTGGACTCGCTAAGAGAAACACTTAAGAAATACCAAACTGGAAAACACCGGGTCACGATGGAATTCATGGATACTGGTTCAAATAATTCACATCCATCCACGAAAGATTGGCCAAACAGATGAATAAATGCATACAAGAAGGAAACGTACCCGAATGGATGACAAAAGGAAAAACTACCCTGATCCAGAAAGAACCCCAAAAAGGAACCGTCCCAGCAACTATAGGCCAATAACATGTTTACCTATGATGAAGAAAATACTGACCGCACAAATAAAAGAAGAGATCTTCTACTCACTTGATTGCCGCAGACTGTTCCCAGAAAAACAAAAAGGATGCCACAAGGAAACAAGAGGAACAAATGACCTACTATACATAGATCAGTACAAACAAAGAAAAAAATTTAGCCATGACATGGATTGGCTACAAAAAGGCCTACGACATGGTCCCACAAACCTGGATAATCGAATGCCTAAAGATGTGTAAAATATCAGACAAAATAATAAAATCCATCAACAAAACCATGGAAAATTGGAAAGTAGAATTGACAGTGGGAGAACAAACCTTAGCAGAGGTGAAAATACAAAGAGGCATCTTCCAAGGATACTCTCTATCACAACTACTATTTGTCATAGCAATGATGCCACTCAACCATATACTCAAGAAATGTACAGCGGGATACAAATTTAGTAAATCACAGGAAAAATAAATCATCTAATGTATATGGATGACATCAAGGTTTTGCAAAGAATGAACAAGAATTAGAAACATTTATACAAACTATAAGAATATACAGCATAGATATAGGGATGGATTTCGGCATCGACAATTGCGCCATATTAGTGATGAAGAAAAGAAAAACCGAATGGAATAGAACTACCGAATCGAGAAGAAATTAGGACACTTAGAGAAAAAAGAACTATAGATACCTGGTAATATTAGAAGCAGACGCCATCAAATAGAAATGAAAGAAAAAGTAAGAAAGGAATACTTTAGAAGAACAAGAAAGCTCTTAGAAACTAAGCTATGTAGCAGAAACCTTATCAAAGGAATAAACACATGTAAGATACTCGGGACCATTCCAATAATTGACAAGAGAGGAACTCCGACAGATGGACCAAAGGACAAGGAAGCCCATCCACAAAGCATTCCACCAGAGAGACGACACAGACATACTCTATGTGCCAAAGAAAGAAGAGGGAACATTGAAGACTGTGTAGATACGAAAATCCGAGCACTTGACGAATACACTAACAGTAAGTAAACAGTAAGGAAATACTAATTGCAGCAGCCAAGAAAAGTAATTGCAACACATTGATAAACGGAAATACATCAAAAACTAAAAAAAAGAAATGGGAAGAAAAACAACTACATTGGTACTTTAAGCGTCAAACTCAAGAGATATCACAACAGAAGACATGGACATGGCTAAGAAAAGGAAACCTCAAAAGAGAAACCGAATCCCTTATAATCGTAGCAGAAGACAATGCCATTAGAACAAATTATATAAAGGCAAAATAGATAAGACGCAGCAGAATAGCAAGTGTAGAATGTGTGGAGATAGAGACGAAACGGCCAACCATATAATAAGCGAATGCAGCAAACTAGCGCAAAGAGAGTACAAGATTAGGCACGACTGGGTGGGAAAGGTAATCCACTGGGAATTGTGCAAGAAATTCAATTTTAACCATACAACCAATGGTATATGCACAAAACTAAACCTGTCATAGAGAACGAGACATAAAATTCTCTGGAGCTTCGAGGTACAGACGGATCACCTAATCCAGCAAGGAGACTGGACCTAGTATTTATTGACAAGAAAAAGAGAACCTGTCATCTCGTGTATTTTGCCGTCCCGGCCGACCACCGAGTGAAAATGAAAGAAAGCGAAAAGATAGACAAATACTTAGACCTTGCAAGAGAACTGAGGAAGCTTTGGAACATGAAGGTGAAGGTAGTGCCAATTGTAACTGGTGCGCTTTGAAAGATCCCCAAAGCTCTGGAATAGAATTTGGGTGAACTGGAAATCGCAAGAAGAATCGAGACCATCCAAACTACAGCACTGTTGGGATCCGTTAGAATACCTAGAAGAGTCCTGGAGACCCGTGAACCACCTATAGCAGGTGTGAAAAACTAATAATAATAATAATAATAATAATAATAATAATAACGTTGATACAGAAAGGAGGTTTTTCCTTTTTTTCATTTGAAAATCCTGTTAAAAGAAAAACATTAATTTTTTTTTTATCTTTAATTTTTTAATTATTCCCATTAATTTAAAATATGATATAATATAAATTTCCTTTTACGTTCCAGCATATGATTGTTAAACAAATTATATATATATATATATATATATAAGTCATCCACAGACACCGCGTTTCGATGTTTCACGTCTCGTCAGTGTAGCTAGACACAACAACTAACTCCGACTAGAAAGCGAACCCCTACTGACTTTACGCCTGCCCGATCCGTTAACCTTCGGGCCATCCCCAGTTGCCGTTTAAGGAGCGGTGTTTTAACTGTTTTAAATACATACATCTGTGTATATACTTTACGATCACCAGAGAGATCACATCTGTAAACAGATTATCATTGCGTTATGCTGGCGGTGAAAGTTTATTAAAGTCGCTCCTAAAGAGCTCTACCGGGTTACGGGAGCATATAATAATAAGTCATCCAGAGACACCGTGTTCCGACGTTTCACGTCTCATCAGTGTGACTTGACACAACAACTAATCGGACCAAGAAGGCATGGCCTTTGCAATGATAACAATTATTATCCCTAATAATTACGACAATGTCATCATCAACAAGCACGGACAATATTTATAGGTGGTCATAATGTGATGACTTAGAAAATAGTACTTACAGGTCGGCAATACTGTTGGCTGACTGTTGGTCATAATAAGCCAACACTACTATACCTCGCCATCAATTATTATTGATGGCAAGGTCTAGTAGTGTTGGCTTATTATGGCAGTGATGACAATGAAGGCAATGTGGATAATGATGATGATAATGAATATAATATCGGTAATGAATGATTGATGAGGTAGCAACATGAATGATGTTGGTAAAACTTGTAGAGTATTGTGAACGGACAGTAGAAGAGTTTTTAAGCGAGTGATATATACATAGAATGCGGAAATATAGGGAAAATATGAAAATGATAGTGGTGCTTATGAATTGAGAAAGTAACAACAGTGATGAGGACAAAGATAATAATGAAAAAGAATAAAGTTTTGTTTTGCATGTAGCTGGGTGTTTTTATTGACGTGCCCATGTGCAAGTTTCCACTGGAGAACGTCACTTATACGTTCATCCTTCGTTCTTCCACACTGTCCAGCATGTCTTATTCGTCTCCCTCAGATGGTTTGTGTGATAGGGAGCAAGTGGCCATATAGCTGCTTTCTTGTGGGGTGCTGTTATGTTTATTTGTTTAAGATCGCACGCAGTATTCTTGTGCAATTCTCATCAAGCTTAATCTCTTGGCGCTTTGTTAGGGTCCAAGTGGCTTAGCCGTACAGTAGCACTGATACAACTACAGAAGAATAGGCGCTTCAGCTTATCAATCAGATTAGATTTCCTTATGATTGATTATCTGTCTACAGAAGACCATGCTTTCCATATGCGTGCATTAACATTGCTTTCTGTGGATGAGATATTACTACCTAGGTACGCGGATTGTTCCACCGACTTTAGAGGCTTACCGTCGAGTGTAGAGATGCCATCTTCCTTTTTAAAACACAGGACCTCAGTTTCATCGTCCAAATAGAGGCCAATGTTCCCTGTTGCATTCGCCAGGCTAAGTAGCAAGGATTTGGATTATGCCGGTGTATTTGCAGGGACTTCTACATCATCTCCATAGTCCGGATCCGTAATAGTCTGTGCGGGATATCGCTTGCTTCTTGCCTTTTTTTAGTTTAATGATGTTCGAAATACATAGTCTAGGCATAACAATGTGAAAGTAGTATATCACCATCGGGCAAGCATACTATTGCTTTAATGTCTTTGTAGAGCATCATTATAGCGGTAACTGTTTCTTTGGGGAAGCCATATGCTATTAGTATTTGTTCCATCTTCCCTCTGTGTATGGAGTCAATTGCCTTGGGGAAACCTACAAATAGCAGCGCTACCTAAGTATTATCTGCTGTGATTCGATGAATAGTTATGATCTTTGAAGTTGTGGATCTATTACTGTGGAATCTGTTTTGTTTTTCCAAAGGATTTTCTCTATTTCCTGTCGGGTGCGATTAAGTAGAAGTACACTATATATCTACGCAGCTATAGTAGTGAGAGTTATGCCTCTGCAGTTCTTAGCGATTCCGAGGTCGTCTTTTGGGGGTAATGGGAGGATGCAGTCTTTCGTCCATTTTTCTATGGTATTTTTTTTATATACTGCATTGCATAATCCAGGTAGTATATCATCGAATTTCTTCATTTTCCATACTTTAGGGGGCATTTTACCGAGACTTTCAGCTTTTCAACGTTTGAGTTTTCTTAGGACTTCGTTGACTCCTTCCATAGTAGAGCGTCCTAGCTTGATGTCTAGTTGGCTATTCAATGATTTTTGGGATATTATTTCTAGTATTTAGAAAAGGGTTCCCAACAGTTTCTGGAACTGGTCTTTCCACTTTTGTAGTCTGCCTTAGTATTCTTTTTGGCTGGTTGCCTTCAACTTTGATCAACTTTGAGTTAATAGTTTACTTTCGATGTTGATGCCATTCTTCCAGTCAATGTTCATAATAATCATTTCAAGACATGCGATGAAGACTGTTTTCCCCGTTTGATAACCTTTCAGACTGGGACAGTTATGATTGATGACAGTAAAGCTATATCGGTGGTACAATTTGAGTTGGCCTTCTCGAGGAACCTTTGCGTTAAAATCAGCCATGACAAGCACTTTATCTAGTTCTTAAAAGAATTCCTCCATTTCATTGTCCTAACTTGCACTTATGAAAGCGTAGGCCTGAATAGTCTGAGAGTTGAATGTTTAACACTCCTAAATGTGATGACAACTTACATGGGGTGATTTTTGCAGCCCATTTCTTGCTGAGGATGAAACCTTTTGCACTTAGCACCCACTGTCTTATCCAGTCTCACGGTACTTCCATCTATCCATCTCATGTTCAGTTCTTTCTTCTGTCGTGTCTCGCAAAGACCAAGGCACTTTGCACTTCATCTTATTTTCCTCCATTAGATGGCTCATTCCGATGCTTCCTGCCAAGTTGTAGATGCATAAGGTAAGGGTTCTTTTCCGGCCTACGGGCACCTGAGATTTTTGGCATCATTTAGACGCTCGGATTTCGCTCTGCCACTGGAGAGTGAACCTATTGTCATGAAGGATACTGAGGCCTATTTTTTCTTTTTCTTCTTTACATTATTTTAGCTGTTACTAGCGCCAGCCCGCTGGTTAGATGAGCAGACTTTTGTAACCCTTTCAGTTTAGCTGGAAAACAATACCAAGTGCTCGTGTTTGCAAACCAATCCTTCCATAATTTCGGTAGTTTGGTACTTTTGTAGTGTACATCCGGCTATCATTGCTAACGGACAGCTATGTCTCATGAAAAATTATTTAATCAAACGATAAGTAGGATTATGCAAAACTCAAAAAATAAGAAAATGTCTTATATTCGTATTCGAGTTTCAATACTTTCGGGTTTGGTAATATTTAATACCTAATAATATCCGTTTTGATTGCATACAACAAAGAAATAATAAAATTAAGGTTTAGAAAAAATCTATTAATGAAAGTTATTCATTAATAGATTATAAGAAATAAAATTTTTATAAGAAATAAAAATCAGAATATTTCAGAAAACTCGGAGCCATCTAGGGACATGTGGGCTGCTGTTTAAATTTAGTTATTCTGTAGTTTTTAATTGTGTGTGTTTGTAATTTTGTGTGTGTGTGTGTGTGTGTGTGTGTGTGTTTGCTGGTTTGGGAGTGTGCCCTTACTGAATTCTCAGCTGTAGGTGCCTATCATAATTGTTGTTGTTGGTCTATGAGTGTGGAGATGTGTTATGGATGTGTCTGCTGTTTTGTGTGTGGTTGGAAACTGATAGAGAAGTAGGGGTGAACTCATAAGCGACGTCCTGCTGTGGAAACCAGCACATGGACATGCCAGTGACTGCCGTCCCGCACATGGATATGCCAGCACCTGCTAGCGCGGATACTGGATGCTGCGCAGAGGACCTCCAAGGACAATGAATGATAGGGACTGTTGGCGATAAATTGTCATGGATACTTGCACGACATGATGATGATGATGATGATGATGATGATGAAAATTATTGTACAGAATATGAGTATCAGAAATGAATAAATGGGTGTGCGTATGACATGTATAAGCATTCCCCCCTATAAACTAACCATATTTACTGTATATTATCTGTTAGTGCTGACACCTGCACAGGTGGGTTTCTGTAATTAGTGCTAAAGAATCTATAAGTCTACTGTTTACCAACCGTTACTGCCACATTGAATTCACATAAAATCTGTTCTTCTCATTTCTTGTACACCTGTGCCCAATATGTTCAAGTATACAAATTTTAATAGGGAGAACATTTTTCACAAAAACTTTTTTTCTTTTTCTTATCTCACATATTTTATTCGTTTTTGTTTAGTTTTATTTAGTTTTGTAGATTGGATTTATGGGTAAAAATAGGTCAGTGAATTAGATAATAGTATATTATATTTTGAATTTGAATTGGTTAAAAATTATCAGTGTGTGCTATGACTTTTAAGTTTGCCTGTGTGTCAGTTATTATATAAATAGATGAAACTTGCCTTTGATTCTCTTGATATGAATGACAGAAATAAATAAATGGTTATACGCATGACATGAATAAACATTACTCTCTCTCTCTCCTCTCTCTCTCTCTCTCTCTCTCTCTCTCTCTCTCTCTCTCTCTCTCTCTCTCTCTGTTTTGTTTTGCTTTCTTTTTTACTTTATACACCTTCTCGATTTCTAATGAATTATATTTGATGGGAGCTCATGTGTTTCTCACTTTTTCCTCTTCTATATTCCTTTTTCTACTTCTTTTTTATCTTATTCTTCATTCTGCATTTTTCTTCTTTCCTATCTAAATATATGTCAGTGCAAATGTCAGTGTATAAAAATCTCTATTTTCAGTTTTTCTATCCACTTCTCACACTTTGTTATAAATCGCATCAAACTTCAGAATATCTTTATTACTCTCCTACTTATGCCCTTTATTTCTATGAAGTTAGGCCGATGGGATACAAATCACCTCTTGAACAATATCTACATGCTTGGCTGCACACAAAATTGTTCACAGATATTCCATTTCTCAGTTTAGCTACATTAAATTGTTGTTGTCAGCGATAATGGGCCACAGACGAACAATGAGCTTTCTAATTCTCATTTCACCCTTAAACATTCGATTATTATCTCAAGTTAGACTCTCAACTCGAACTTTCAAAGTAACGAGATTAAGGGAATCTCCTTCAAATGAGATATAGTATAACGACAGGAAATATGTCTTGAACTGCTCACATCGTGATATATTACGGTAAATAAAAACTTTTGTTAACCTTTAACTTAATGTTGTTCATCACTGCTGGGAACGAGGATAATGCAACGGGCAGACAACAACTAAGTTTGGAAAATGTTTAATTCTCTCTGAAATTGGAACATCAGTGAAATATATGTTACATCCTTGCCATTGTTTCAATCGCTGAAATTAAACAATTAAACACGAGAATGAAATAATAGCCTCGATACTGACTTTAATAGTTTGTTTAATATACGTTTTAAAATTCAAAAATAAAAATAAAAAGAATTTCGAGAGCCATTGAACCCCACCCCAAAATTTAAATATAGTCGGCGAACCAGAATCACTGCATCAGGAATGGGAGAACTGGAAAATGGATTTGGAAATCTATATCAGAGTTACAGCGTAGAACAGAAAATGTTTGCATTATCATTATCAGTGGAGAGGAAGCCGACGTGAAATATGGAAGGAATTCACAAAATGATTGAGACATAACATTGTTAAGATTCTCTCATTTTGCCGCAAAAATCGAAACAAACTAAGTGTCACGACCAAACTAAACAGCGCCACTCGCATATCACAAATGGGGAGCCGAAGTACATGTTGTTTGGGAATTTATTCCAAGTCAACTTTACATATGAGGTCAATGGAGATGGGCCAATTTCACAAATTCTTCATCCATAAAGAGAAACATATGAAAAGAGTAAACAGCAACAGGCACAATAATGGTTGAGGACAAAACAGGCACCGATCTTAAAGAGGAGCCCAACGCTGTGTAAAGGAAAGATGCTAGCTCAAATGATAACCCCCAAGGTATTCAAATCTGGAACAGAGGATCTAAGAGAGCTGTACCTCAATGTGATAAGTATACTCTTGAACTTTTGGTGAAATGTACACTAAATGTGCAAGTACCTGGGGGATCAGTTACTGATTCATTTTTCGTCATACCACGAGCACAACCACCCCCTTAGTGGTAGTACTAGTAAAATTCTAAAGATCAGAACCAATCATCACATCTTACAGTGTTCTGAAACAGATGTATGAACAAAAAATAGGTGGGAAATTTTCAGAATTATCCAAAGGATTCGGAAAACCCAAAAACTATCATTTGAAACTCAAGATAAATCCAAGTGTCGCCTCAGCATGTTCTTCAGAAACTTCAGGGACTAATGGACCTGGATGTTATCAAAAGATTCATTGAACCTGCCCAAATGTGTTTATCCGTTTGGGACAGTAAGTGAGAAAAAAACCTAACGAAGAAGAACGTGATGTCCAGATATTCAGGAGGTATTGACGAGGTGTGATCATCTGTGAACGCCATCCTGTTCCGACAATTGATAAAACAATCCAGAAAATTCCAGGAGGAGAGTATTTAAGTGACCATAACATGGCCTATCATCAAATAGAATTACACTTTAATCCGAGTGAAATTACCATAGTTGTTGGGCTAGGATGTCATTCAGATACATAATAATCTTGTTTGGAGTGAACATGGCATCAGAAATTCCCAGCAAATAATGAGCCAGATCATTAAAGACTGTCATCGACAATACGACATGATATTGTAATAGTTTGCAGTATAAAAGAGGAGCATGACTTGGGTCTGACCAAGTTTAATTCAGCGCTTTGCTGAAAAGGGATTTACAGTCAATGAAAAGAAATGTCAAAACAAGATGACGTCCATAAAACATATGAGACAATTTCTCTCAGAAGATCTCTGATGAAATGGTAAAAACAGCGGTTTGATCTTCACCACCAAAAGATGCCTTGCAGATACGCAGATTTCTTGAACTAGCTCAATTTTGCGCTAAGTTTGTACCTCAATTTGTTACAATAACTTCCCTTTTCTAGAAACTTACGAGACAAGACTGAATGCAGATGGGGTAAAAAACAATGTGTCCGTGAACATGCCAAATAAGCACTGATCAAAGCTCCAGTGATGGCATACTACAACCTCAACTTGCCTACTAGAAACATAATTGATACTTAACCCATTAGTCTTGGTATTATTTTAGAACAGCAACAACCAGGCAATCTATTACGCTAGCAGGAAACGTGTACCTATAGAATGTCGTTTTTTTTTCAATTCGAATGAAAAGCCCTAGGAGTATTTGGGGCATGTAAAAAGTTCCAATTATACTTCAAAATCCTGACAGATCATAATGCTTTAGTAAAAGTGTCATCATCTTCTTCAAAATCACCTTCAGAAATAATGGAAAGATGACTGTTACACCTGCAGCAGTTTACGTACGAATTCATCGACATATCTGCTGAAACCTACTGACCTGATCCTTTGAGCTGTCGGCCAATTGATGATACCGACCAGGCTGAAGAAAAGATTGACAAATAACATGGGTAGTATAATCAAGGATTCTCTACCACAAGAATTATTCCTCGGGGAGTGGAAAAAGCTTCGGAATCATTCAAGCAATATTAATAAATGACTGGACTTTTTTCAAAGATACTGTATTTCAAGCAGTCAAAGATGAATGTTGGAAAGTCGTACAGTAATTAAATAAGTACGAATTAAAAACAGTCTAATATTCAAGATATGGTGGCCTGAGATGGGAAAAATAGTTGAAAACGAAATAAAAGAATGCTACCCATGTGAGTCAGTAGAAACGCTACCAGGGGAGTTAAGAAGCGCTCCACTACCAGATAAACCACGGAATTATGTCGCAGTGGATCTACACATTTCTCTAAACAGAATAATCTTCTTTTTGTATATCAACTACTAACAACTTCAGATGTCCAGCAGTAGTACATATATGCAAAGTACAAATACCAAATGTGGTATAAACGCCCTGGAATTATAATTTAAGGAACATGAATACCCATAATATCTAATAAGACGGACATCTCTTTTCATCTAATGAACTTCAGGAGTATTCAAATCTTACGGATATTTTTCAAGTTTAAAAGTATTAAAAAAGCAAAAAGTGGAACGGTTCAATAGACAACATTCCCGAAGCAATTAAAATATGATAAATAAAAGGAAGTAAGGAAATGCTTAAATAACTTAAGCTAACTTTAATTTCAATAACCGTACTACTCCCATACGGTAACAAGGAGTGTCTCGGCAAACTGCCAATAAACTGTAAACTCCGAGGAATTGCCAGATGTTGCAGAAACATACAAATAATATAGGAGACTTACATGACATAGAAATTCTTCATAACTAAAAGTGCATCAGAATTGCCGATCGAAGACCCAAAGATCAAGAGATGAAAACAGGAGATACTGTACAGTGCAAGGACCTGTATAGACCTTAAAAACTGGAACCCATCTTGAGATGCAATTTTTATAAAGTTGTGGAAAAAAACGGGGTAAATCAGTAATTGTATTGCTATTCAGGTTAAAACAAACTGAGAAATGTGCTATGAAATAGTTTTGATGATGATAACCTATAGGACGGAACTATCAGCGTGGGTCAGGTAAGAATCAGCCTTTCTCCTGACACTCATATTTTACTCCTTATCCCGTCTCCCGTGACTATTCACCTGTAAACATACACTCTAGTCAACACATCTACACCGACTCCAACAATGGACACTTCAACCAAACAACTTAGCTCAGCAAGCGCCAGTATGACAGAAAGATTTTTATCATGATAAAAAAATCTTTCTAAAAAAAGAAAAATCAAGAAAAAATAACGGGGAAAGATATATTATACGCAAAACTCTCGAAGGAACAAGATTAGGGAAATCTCGTTCAAACGAGATAATAGGCAATAACGATTTTGAATTGCACACACATTCGTAGGATATTATAGTAAATAAAACCTATGCGTTCTTCATCTTAACTCCCTTCCTTTTTTATACATCAATGTAACTATTTTATAGGACCGAGTTCAATGATTTTTCTAAGTATCACGTTCGTGAAGAAAAGAGTCAGCAGAAAACTTATAACCCATTTGATAATTTACTACAAATATTTGCCTGGGTAATTATGTATATCTTTTCTCTCTTTCACCTGATATGTATATTAGAAAAATCATTGAACTCGGTCACTATAAAAATAGTTACATTGATGTATAAAAGGAAGGGAGTTTAAGATGAAGACGCATAGGTTTTATTACTATAATATCCTACGAAGTGTTGTGCAATTCAAAATCGTTATTGCCTATATCTCGTTTAGAACGAAGATTTCCCTATTTTGTTCTTCGAGAGTTGCGTATAATATACTTTCCCTTATTTTTTTTGAATTTTCCTTTTATTAGAAAGATTTTTTTTTATCATCGATAAAATCTTTCTGTCATACGGCTGCTTGCTGACTCTAAGGTTTGGTGAAGTTGTCCATGTTTTGGAGTCGGTGGTAGATGTGTTGACTAGATGTGTATGTTACAAGGTGATAGTCACGGGAGACGGGAAAGATAAAATGATGAGTGTCCAGGAGAAAGATGATTCTTACCTGACCACGCTGATAGATCCGCCTATAAGGTGTATCTCATCAAAACTATTTACATGAGCTACATTCTCAGTTTGTGTTTAACCCGAAATAGCATACAATTACTGATTTACCCGTTTTCCACAACTTTATAAAATTGCATCTCAAAGATGGTTTCCAGTTTATTAAGGTCTATACAGGTCCTTGCACTGTACAGTTATCTCCTGTTTTCAATCTCTTGATCTTTGGGTCTTTCGATCGGCAAATTTCTGAATGCACTTTAAGTTTATGAAGAATTTCTATTCATGTAAGTCCTATATTTTGTATGTTTCTGCCATCTGGCAATTTTCCCTCGGAGTTTACAGTTTATGGCAAGTTGGCGAGACACTCCGTTACGTATGGGGAGTATACGGTATTGAAATAAAGTTACTTAGTTATTTAAGCTATTTCTCTCTTTCTTTTTATTTTATCAATTTTTATTGCTTCGGGAATGTTCTATGAACCGATTCACTTTTTTGCTTTTTTTAATACTTTTAACTTGAAAAATATCGTAAGGATTGAATAACTCCTGAAGTTCATTAGATGAAAAGAGATGTCCGTCTTTTAGATATTATGGGTATATCATGTTCCTTAATTATAATCAGGGCGTTTATACACATTTGGTATTGTACTTTGGCAATATGTACTACTGCTGACATCTGAAGTCGTGTTAATAGTTGATATACAAAAGAAATTATTCTGTTTTAGAGAAATGTGTAGATCCACTGCGACATAATTCCGTGGTTTAATCTGGTAGTGGAGCGCTTCTTAACTCCCCTGGTAGCTTCTACTGACTCACATGGGTAGCATTCTTTATTTCGTTTTAACTATTTTTCCAATCTCAGGCCACATATCTTGAATATTAAGACTGTTTTTAATCGTACTTATTTAATTACTGTACGACTTTCCAACTTCATCTTTGACTGCTTGAATACAGTATCTTGAAAAAAGTCCGTCCATTTATTAATATTGGCTTGAATGATTCCGAAAGCTTTTCCAAATCCCCGAGGAAATAATTCTTGTGGTAGAAGAATGCCTTGATTATCTACCATCATGTATTTGTCAATCTTTTCTTCAGCCTGGTCGGTATCCATCAATTGGCCGACAGCTCAGGATCAGGTCAGTAGGTTTCAGCAGATATGTCGATGAGATTCGTACTAACTGTGCAAGTGTACAGTATCTTTCATTATTTCTGAAGGTGATTTGAAGAAAGATGATGCACTATTTACTAAATGATTTGATCTGTCAGGATTTGAAGTATCAATTGGAACTTTTACAATGCCCTCAAATACTCCTAGGGCTTTCATTCGACATTGAAAAAAAAACGACATTCTATAGTACATCGTTTCCTGCTAGCGTAATAATTGCCTGGTGTTCTGTTCTGAAATAATACCAAGACTATGGGGTTAAGTATCCAATTATGTTTTCCTAGTAGGCAGTTGAGGTTGTAGTTGCCATCACTGAGCTTGATCAGTGCTTATTTTGGCATGTTCACGACACATTGTTTTTTACGCCCCATCTGCATTCCAGTCTTGTCTCGTAAGTTTCTAGAAAATGGGAGTTATTGTAACAAATTGAGGTACAAACTTAGCGAAAATTGAGCTAGTTCAAGAAATCTGCGTATCTGGCAAGGCATCTTTTGGGTGTGAAGATCAACCGCTGTTTTACCATTTCATCAGAGATCTTCTGCAGAGAATTGTCCATATGTTTTATGGACGTCACTCTTGTTTTGACATTTCTTTTCATTGACTGTAAATCCCTTTCAGCAAGCGCTAATTAACATTGGTCAAACCCAAGTCCATGCTCCTGCTTTTATACTGGCAAAACTATTACAATCATGTCGTAATTGTCGATGATCGTCTTTAATGATCTGGCTCATTATGTTGCTGGGAAATTTCTGGATGCCATGTTCACTCCAAACAAGAATTATTATGTATAGAAATGACATCCAGCCCAACAACTATGGTATTTCAACTCGATTAAGTGTAATGCAATTTGATTGAATAGGCCCATGTTAATGGTCACTTAAATAACTCTCCTCCTGGAATTTTCTGGAAATTGTTTTAATAATTGTCGGACAGTGATGGCGTTCACAGATTGATCACACCTCGTCAATACCCTGATATCTGGGACATCACTTCTTCTTCGTTAGGTTTTTTCTCACTTACTGGTCCCAACGGATAAACACATTTGGGCAGGTTCAATGAATCTTTTGATACATCCAGGTCCATTGTCCCGAAAGTTCTGAGACATGCTGAGGCGACACTGGATTTATCTTGTATGTTCAAATGATAGTTTTTGGGTTTCCGAATCCTTTGGATAATTCTGAAATTCCACCTATTTTTTGTTCATAACATCTGTTTCAGAACACTGAAGATGTGATGATTGGTTCTGATCTTTAGAATTTACTATACTACCACTAAAGGGGGTGGTTGTGCTCGTGGTATGACGAAAAAGAATCAGAACTGATCCCCCAGGTATTGCACATTTATGACATTTCACCAAAAGTTCAAGAGTATACTTATCACATTGAGGTACAGCTCTTTAGATCCTCTGTTCCAGATTTGAATATCCTTGGGGTTATACATTTGAGCTAGCATCTTTCTTTACACAGCGTTGGGCTCCTCTTTAAGATCGTGCCTGTTTTGTCCTCAACCAATTATTGTGCTGTTGCCTGTTTTACTCTTTTCATATGTTTCTCTTTATGGATGAAGAATTGTTGAAATTGGCCCATCTCCATTGACCTCATATGTAGTTGACTTGGAAATAGAATTCCCAAACAACATGTAACTTCGGCTCCCCATTTGTGATAGCGAAGGGCGCTGTTTAGTTTGGTCTGACACTTAAGTTGTGTTCGATTTTGCGGCAAAATGAGAGAATCTAACAATGTTATGTCTCAATCATTTTCGTGAATTCCTTCCATATTCACGTCGGCTTCCCTCCACTGAATAATGAAATGCAAACATTTTCGTCTACGCTGTAACTCTGATATAGATTTCCAAATCATTTCCAGTTCTCCATTCCTGATGCAGTGATCTGGTTCGCCGACTAATTAAATTTTGGGGTGGGTTTAATGGTCTCGAAATTCTTTTATTTTATTTTTTGAATTTAATAACGTATCATAAACAAACTATAAATCAGTATGCGAGCTATTATTTCATTCTCGTGGGTTTTAATTGTTTAATTTCAGCGATTGAAACAATGGCAGGATTAAGCATATATTTTCCACTGTGTTCCAAATTTCAGAGAAGGACTTAAACATTTCCAACTTAGTTGTTGTCTGCCCGTTGCATTATCCTCGTTCCCAGCAGTGATAACAACATTAAGTTAAAGGTTAACAAAAGTTTATTTACCGTAATATATCACGATGTGAGCAGTTCAAGACATTTTGTCCTGTCGTATACAACTAATCTCATTTGAAGGAGATTCCTAATCTCGTTACTTTGAAAGTTCGAAGTTTGAGAGTCTAAACTTGAGAATAATAATCGATGTTTAAAGGGTGAAATGAGAATTAAGAAAGCCATTGTTGCGTCCTGTGGCCCATATCGTGACAACACAATTAAATGTAGCTAAACTGAGATGAATAATCTGTGCAACAATTTTTGTCGTGCAGCCAAGCATGTAGATATTGTTCAAGAGGTGATTTGTTATCCAATCCAGCCTAACTTCATAGAAATAAAGGCATAAGTAGGAGAGTTAATAAAGATATTCTGAGTTTGATGCGGATTTATAACAAGTGTGAAACGTTGGATAGAAAAACTGAATAAGAGATTTTATACCCTGACATTCACTGACCAATATTTAGATAGGAAAGAAGAAAAATGCAGAATGAAGAATAAGATAAAAAGAGTAGAAAAAGGAATACTAGAAGAGGAAAAAGTTGAGAAACACATGACCTCCCATCAATATAATTCATTAGAAATCGAAAGGTGTATAAAAGTAAAAGAAAAGCAAACAAAACAGAGAGAGAGAGAGAGAGAGAGAGAGAGAGAGATGAGAGAGAGAGAGAGAAGAGAGAGAGAGGAGAGAGAGTAAGTTTAATTCATGTCATGCGTATAAGCCATTTTATTTATTTCTGTCATTCATATCAAAGAGATCAAAGGCAATTTCATCTATTTATTAATAAACTGCACACAGGCAAAACTTAAAAAGTCATAGCACAAACTGATATTTTTAACCAAATTCAAATTCAAAATATAATATAACTTTATCTAATTTCACTACCATTTTTTACCCATAATCCAAATCTAACAAACTAAATAAAACTAAACAAAAACGAAAAAATAATGTGAGATAAGAAAAAGAAAAAAAGTTTTGTGAAAAATGTTCTCCTATTAAAATTTGTATACTTGAACATATTGGGCACAGGTGTACGAAGAAATGAGAAGACATATTTTTATGTGATTCATGTGCAGTAACGTTTGGTAAACAGTAGCTTATGACTTTAGCACTAATACAGAAACCCACCTGTGGCGGTGTCAGCACTAATCAATTAATATACAAGTAAATATGTTAGTTTATAGGGGAAATGCTATTACATGATACGCACACCCATTTATTCATTTTGATACTAATATTCTGTACAATCAATTTCATCATCACATCATCATCATCATCATCATGTCGTGCAAGTATCCATGACATTATCGCCAACAGTCCATTCATTCATTGTCCTGGGAGGACCCTGCGCAGATCGTATCCGCGCTAGCAGGTGCTGGCATATCCATGTGCGGGAACGGCAGTCCTGCATGTCAACATGTGCGTTTCCCACAGCGGAACGTCGCTTATGAGTTCACCCTCCTCTCACAGTTCCACCACACACAAAGTGCACGCGAACACATCCATAACACATCTCCACCTCATAGCCAACAACAACATTATGATAGGCACCTACAGCTGAGAATTGCAGAGGGCACACCTCCAAACCACAAACACACAACCCACACACACACACACACACAAAATTACAAACACCACAAATTAAAAACTTACAGAATACTAATTTAAACAGCAAGCCCACATGTTCTAGATGGCTCCGAGTTTTCTGAAATATTCTGATTTTTATTTCTATAAAAATTTATTTCTTATAATCTATTAATGAATAACTTCATTAATAGATTTTTTCTAAAAACCTTAATTTTATTATTTTTGTTGTACTGCAATCAAAGGGGGGGGGGGGGGGGGGGGGGGGGGGGGGGGGGCGATATTATTAGTAATTAAATATTAACAAACCCGAAAGTATTGAAACTCGAATACGAATATAAGACATTTCCTTATTTTGTGAGTTTTGCATATCCTACTTATCGTTTGATTAAATAATCTTTTTTCATGAGAACAAGCTGTCCGTTAGCAATGATAAGCCGGATGTACACTAACAAAGTACCAAACTACCGAAATTATGGAGGATTGGTTTGCAAACACGAGCACTTGGTATTGTTTCCAGCTAAAATGAAAGGGTTACAAAGTCTGCTCATCTAACCAGCGTGCTGGCGCAGTAACAGCTAAAATAATGTAAAAGAAAAAGAAAAAATTAGGCCTCAGTATCTTCATGAAAGGGTTCACTCTCCAGTGGCAGAGCGAAATCCGAGCGCTAATGATGCCAAAAAAATCTCAGGTGCCCGTAGGCCGGAAGAACCTTACCTTATGCATCTACACTTGCAGGAAGCTCGGAATGAGCCATCTAATGGAGGAAAATAAGATGAAAGTGCAAAGTGCCTTGGTCGTTTGCGAGACACGACAGAAGAAAGAACCTGAACATCGAGATGGATAGATGGAAGTACCGTAGACCTGGATAAACAGTGGGTGCTAGTGCAAAGGTTTCATCCTCAGCAAGAAATGGCTGCAAAAAATCACCCCATGTAGTTTGTCTCCTTTAGGAAGTGTTAAACATTCAACTCTCAGACTATCAGGAACTACGCTTTCATAAGTGCAAAGTTAGGAATATGAAATGGAGGATTCTTTTAAGACTAGATAAAGTGCTGTATGGCTGATTTTAAACGCAAAGGTTCCTCGAGAAGGCCAACTCAAAATTGTACCACCGTATTAGCTTTACTGTCATCAATCATACTGTCCAGTCTGAAAAGGTTATCAAACGGGGAAAACAGTCTTATCGCATGCTCTTGAAAATGATTATTATGAACATTGACGTGAAGAATGGCATAACATCAAGTAAAACTATTAACTCAAAGTTGATCAAAGTTGAAGCACCAGCCAAAAGAATACTACGGCAAGACTACAAAATGGAAAGAACCAGTTCCGAACTGTTTGGACCCTTTTCTAAATTAGAAATAATAGCCGCAAAAATCAATTGAATAGCCAACTAGATCATCAAAGCAGACGCTTCTACTAATGGAAGAGTCAACGAGTCTAAAAGAAACTCAACGTTGAAGAAAAAAGAAGGCGAGGAGGGCAGAGAGGAAGCAGGGAAAAGCTGAAGTCTCGGTTAAAATGCCCCCTAATAGTATGGAAAAATGAAGAATTCTGATGTATATACTACCTGGATTATGCCATGCAGTATAAAAAAAATAGCATAGAAAAAGGACGAAAGACTGCATCCCTCCCATTACCCCCAAAGACGACCTCGGAATCGTAGATGCAGAGGCAACTCTCACTACTAATAGCTGCGTAAGTATATAGTGTACTTCTACTAATCGCCCCGACAGGAAATGAGAAAATCCTTTGAAAAAACAAACAAGTTCACAGTAATAGATCCACAACTTCAAAGATCATAACTATCATCGAATCAAGCGATAATACTTAGTAGCGCTGCTATTTGTAGGTTTCCCCAAGCAATTGAACTCCATACCAGAGGAGAATGGAACAAATACTAATAGCATATTGGTTCCCAAAGTAACACAGTTACCGCTAATATGATGCTCCTACAAAGACTTAAAGCAATAGTATGCTTGCCCGATGGTGATATACCTACTTTCCATTGTTATAGCTAACTATGCTATTTTCGAACATCATTAAACTAAAAAAAGCAAGGAAGCAAGCAGAACCGCAAGACTAACGGAATCCGGACTAGGAGATGGATGTAGAAAGTCCCTGCAAATACACGGCATAATCCACATCCTTGCACTTACCCTGGCGAATGCATACAGGGAAAATTGGCCTCTATTTGGACGATAAACTGAGGTCCTGTGTTTTAAAAAGGAAGATGCATCTCCTACCCGACGGTAATCCTCTAAAGCCGGGTGTGACAATCCGCGTACCTAGGTATAATATCTCATCCACAAAACAATGTTATGCACGCATATGAAAGCATGAGTCTTCTGTAGACCAGATAAACTCATTCATACAGGAATATCTAATTGATGAATAAGCTGAGCGCTATATCTTCTGTAGTTGATCAGGCTATGTAGGCTAACGCACTTGGACCCTAGAAAGCGCCAGAGATTAACTTGAGAGAATGCACAAGAATACGGCCGTGCGATCTTAACAAATAAACATAACAGCACGCCCCAGAAAGCAGCTATATGGCCACTTGTCCTATCACCAAACCATCTGAGGGAGAGAATAAGACATGCTGGACGTGTGGAAGAACGAAGGATAACGTATAAGTGACGTTCTCCATGGACAACTGCACTGCAGGCACGTTATAAAAACACCCAGCTACATGCAAAACAAACTTTAGTTCTTTTTCATTATTATCTTTGTCCTCATCACTGTTGTTACTTCTCAATTCATAAGCACCACTATCATTTTCATATTTTCCCTATATTTCCGCATTCTATGTATTATCACTCGCTTAAAAACTCTTTCTACTGTCCGTTCACATACTCTCAAGTTTTACCAACATCAATCATGTTGCTACCTCATCAATCATTCATTACCGATATTATATTCATTATCATCATCATTATCCACATTCCTTCATTGTCATCACTGGCATTAATAAGCCAACCATACTAACCCTTGCCATCAATATATAATTGATGGCGAGGGTATAGTAAGGTTGGCGTTATAATGACCAACAGTCAGCCAACAGTATGCGACCTGTATGTACTATTTCTAACGTCATCACATTATGAACCTATATATTGTCCGTGCTTGTTGATGATGACATTGTCGTAATATTAGGGATAATAATTGTTATCATTGCAGAAGGCCATGCCTTCTTGGTCCGTTAGTTGTTGTGTCAAGTCACACTGATGAGACGTTGAACGTCGGAGCACGTGTTCGGATGACTTATATTATATGCTCCGTAACCCGTAAGAAAGGCTCGTTATAGGAGCGACTTTAATAAACTTTCACCGCCAACATAACGCATGATAATCTGTTTACAGATGTGTTTCTTGGTGGATCGTAAGTTATACACAGATGTATGTATTTAAAACAGTTAAAACACCGCTTCCTAAAGCAACTGGGATGGCCCGAAGGTAATAACGGATCGGGCAGGCGTAAGCAGTGGGTTCGCTTTCTAGCGAGTTGTTGTTTGTTCTAGCTACCTGACGAGAACGTGAAACATCGAACGCGGTGCTGTGGATTGAACTTATATATATATATATATATATTATTTGTTAACAATCCAATATGGTGAACGGTAAAAAGGAAATTTAATATTATATCATATTAAATTAATGGGAATAATTAAAAATTAGATAAAAAAAAATTAATGTTTTTCTTTTAACAGATTTTCAAGATGAAAAAAGGAAAAACCTCCTTTCTGTATCACGTTATTATTATTATATTATTATTATTATTATTATTAATTTTTCACACCTGCTATAGGTGGTCACGGCTCAGGACTTCTAGTATTCTAACGGATCCCAACAGTGTTGTAGTTTGGATGGTCTCGATTCTTCTTGCGATTTCCAGTTCACCCAAATTCCTATTCCAGAGCTTTGGGGATCTTCAAGCGCACAGTTACAATTGGCACTACATCACCTTCAATAGTTTCCAAGCTTCCTCAGTTCTCTTGCAAGGTCTAGATATTTGTCTATCTTTCGCTTTCTTTCAATTTCACTCGTGGCGGCCGGGACGGCAAATATCACGAGATGACAGGTTCTCTTTTTCTTGTCAATAATGACTAGTTCCAGTCTCTCTTGCTGGATTAGGTTGATCCGTCTGTACTCGAAGGCTCCAGAGAGATTTTATGCTCGTTCGCTATGACAGTTAGTTTTGTGCATAATACCATTTGGTTGTATGGTTAAAATTGAAATTTTTGCACAATCCCATGATTTACTTTCCCAACCAGTGTGCCTAATCTTGTACTCTCTTTGCCTAGTTTGCTGCAATTTGCGCTATTAATATGTTGGCCGTTTCGTCCCTCCTATCTCCAACACATTCTACCTTTGCTATTCTGCTGCGTCTTATGCTATTTTGCCTTTTATATAATTTGTTCTAATGGCATTGTCTTACTGCTACGATTA
>CM042158.1:81759479-81807381 GCA_023376005.1 Doryteuthis pealeii | reverse complement strand
GCTTTGTTTACATTTCTTTACATTCTATAAAATGACAAACATTCTTACCAGTAAAATTGACAAAATACAACCAATGAAGACAATTCAACTTTCTTTTAGATTGTTTGTTAGAGATGTATTGAATTGAAGAGAAGTCTGACTATTGTTATAATACAGAGTAATACAGAAATAATAAAATGCAATAATAATAACAATAATAATCAAACATAATAATCAATAATGAGATAATAATAACATAATAACAAGCCAAGCAATTATTATAGAAAAAAAGATAGTACTTAATCATTTGTTGACAATATAATCATCAATTCTTCGTTCTTACGCGTTTTTTCACCGAAGGTTCTCTGAAAAAAAGCAAAAAACTCTTGGATGAAGATGTTTCATATATGTGTGATATTATTGATCCATCCTGTTTGTCTTTTCATCAAAGAAGGCTGTTAAAACTCCTAACGTTATACCAATTATTCAAATAATTCAAAAGATTTTGGATGCATCATTTTTGAACAAATAAAATATCTAATTTGATCAAGATAATAATGATAATGTACTTTCTATGCAGATGATAGCCATTTGCTTGCCATAAATTTCTAAAATGTTTCGAATAAAATCAATCGACTTTAATAAGAATCCTCTACGTATTTAAAATCCTTGGACTGCTATTATGACGGCAAGTTACTTCTGTGCCAGTGCTGATCAATCGAGTGGTCCTTGCTTCCAGTTCAGAACCAGTTATCCCGTGTACCGCTGAATAAGCAAAGTTGCGGACTGCTTCACCGGCAGAATGTTAATTCCTTCAAGACCAAAACTATCTTCGCTCCGGCTTGATTGCGGCAGCGGCTACAGAAGTTTCTACCCCCCGTCTTATCAGACCCCAGCAGGACTGGGTCGCAAAATATTATTCTTTTAGCAACCCGACTCGTCATCCGCTCCACCTGGGTCACCACAGTGTCAACCTAATTATTCTTTCTACAGTTTCATTGACGAATATACATTCATAGATTTTACAACTATGGCGCGGAAAAAGAATCAGAAAGCAGAATATGGATTAGATCTACCTTGTGTATTTATGCCAATGAGATAATTTTAAAAATATTCATTAACACACCAGTAATTGTTTCGACACTGAACTTCTTCAGTCTTGTTTCTGGCGGTGATGGTTGTGTCATGTGTTTTTTTCTGCTTAGCAGAACACCCATGTGAATAATTTAGAATCGCCTGGGTACTTTGTGTACCTCATACTACTGGTGGGGGCATTAATTCACTTTGCAGGGTTAGCGACCATTTTTGTGACCATTTTTCTTTATTCTAAGAAAACTTTAACAATAAAGACAAAGTTCCTCAAGAATAGATCGGTTAAAACTTTATGCTAACAACAGCAAGAATCCGTAAAAAGAAGTTCGGATAATTTCCGATAGAATTTTGTGTTGCTAATTGTTTCCAAAACCTTTTGCTGGAATAAAAGCTGAAGTTATGAAATCGAATCTTGTCATAAAATTTGGAACATAGCTTAGAATTTTAGAATTGAATTGCTGAATGAAAACAAAAAAGACATATTTCTTTTAACAACTCACAAGATTTAAAATAGAGATGTATTATATAGAACGGAATACTTTTTGCAGATTAAAATCAATAGATGACAACTTTTCCTTGGGTGACATCAATTTTCAATATTCTTTACTTCTATTTAACAGTTTTATCATAATATTGTCATGTTACATGAATTATATTTAATTTGGATATTTGTATTTAAAAAAAAGAATATTTATTTTTTCTGTTAGAAAAGCTTGGTATTGAAAGTAAAGCAGATGACCATCTGTCTACTGCATTATAACACTAAACTATAAATTAATTTTGAATTTTGATGGCGAACTTACAGCCAAAGTTAACAGGAAAGGCTACTTATAGTCTTTAGCTTTTTCTAACCGATGCAAGCTACACACACACACACACACACACACACACACACAGATATATATATATATATATACCACACATACCACCAGCGATATATATAATATATATATATATATATATATATATATATATATATATATATAATTATATATAATATCATAATTCAAATCCCCTAAACCTATATATAATATATATATATATTATATATATATTATATATATATATATATATAATAGGTTTAGGGGATTGAATTATGATATTATTTATGCTTGCGAAGATTAAAACTTGCGAAATACAAAATACATATTTTTTCCAACTTGTCATTATTTTCATATTCCTTGATATCTCATGTTATATTTTAACATGAATTGTCGGCTAGCCACACTATTTACAGGGCTGAAATCTGAATGACACTATTCAAATGCGCTACGTATTTGAACATTAACCTTCTTGCCCTCTCCAGTAAAAACAGCTTATTATACAAAAGACTCGGCTAACAGATACAAACAGGGCCATATTTGATGAAATTCTTACATTCTGTAACAAAGGCCTTTTTTCTTAGTTATCAGCCTGTCAGTATCGATTTCTCTTGTAATTCGTAGTTTCTACACCCAATCTGTCTTTCTCTTCTCTATCTCTCTCCCTCTTGTCTTTGTTTGCCTGTCTCTGTCTCTGTCTTCTGTCTCTCTCTCTCTCTATATATATATATGTATAGGGTGTGTATGTGTATGTGTTTATCCAGGCAACAGGCTGCTGTCGCCTTTACTCAGATTCACATAATCGCGACTAATAATGTTTTCGTTAATTCTCTTCCACCCAATCTCTTTTACTCTCAACATTTTTTCAGTGACAGCTCATACTGGGTGTAGTGGATTGCCAGTTGTACATCTACAAGCTTAACATTCATTCTTGTCTTTCTGGTTTTCCGGAGAGTGATGTCAGCTCATGTATATTTCTTTTAGTGCCACAGCTTGTTTGCTTTGGCTGTTCTTTTCTGCACATTAAAACAAATTTCCTTTTCAAAAGTGCTTCCCAAGTGTGAGTACATCAACTCAAACAACAGCGGATTAAATGAAATCTTAACATAAGAATGCTATGTAAATAGCAGAGGATGGGCAAGAGTTTCGACTCGCCTCCATATTGATGGATTCACGCGTTTTACACATGTGCAGCATCTAATGTCCGATAGAGCACACCAAAATCTGTATATATGACTCACCATGGAGATATTGTTGAAATTGTTGGTCATTCATGCCAAATGTATAGCGTGGATTTACAAGATTGTTCACTGACAACTTTGTTTATTTGAAAGGAACATTTCTCTTTAAAATGCCCAGATGCCTTAAATTTTGAAAACACTTAATTAACATTTATTAATTACTGCACCTTACCAAAATATGAATGATAGACGAATGATGTAACAGAATTCCACTTGGCAAATCTTTCAAATAAATATCTTTTTACCTAGTCCAAGTTTCATTTTGTATTTGAGGTTTAAAGCATTCTTATAAAAATGTTTTGTAGTTAAGCATTTACAAGTATAGTCAGTGTTGAATATGGATATTCATTATAGTCAGTAGTCGATACATCTGTTAGACTGAGAAAACTCAGTGTAATACTACAGATAATTTTAGATTAATAAATGGTTGATTTATAAATGTAATGCTTCATTTTTATGTTTCCTGTATTATGAAAAATATTAGCAATTTTATGCATTCAATTTTTTTGTTAAACCTAAAAAACCCAGTTATTTACTGGATTTTAGGTTTAACAACAAAAAACATACCTTAAGACATCTCAAAAAACTTATATTAACAAAGTATTTGAATGTAATCATTAAATCTTAAGCCTAAATTAAATGATTACATTCAATACTTGTTAATATCAGTTTTTGAGATGTCTTAAGATAATGTTTTTTGTTAAACCTAAAATCCAGTAAAATAACTGGGTTTTAGGTTTAACAAAAAAATTGAAATGCATAAAATTGCTAATATTTGTCATAATACAGGAACATAAAAATGAAGCATACATTTATAAATCAACCATTTATTAATCTAATTATCTGTAGTATTACACTGAGTTTTCTCAGTCTAACAGATTATGACTACTGACTATAATGATATCCATATTCAACACTGACTATCACTTTGTAAATGCTTAAACTACAAAACATTTTTATAAGAATGCTTTAAACCTCAAAATACAAAATGAAACTTGGAACTAGGTAAAAAGATATTTATTTGAAAGATTTGCCAAGTGGAATTCTGTTACATCATTCGTCTATCATTCATATTTTGGTAAGGTGCAGTAATTAATAAATGTTAATTAAGTGGTTTCAAAATTTAAGGCATCTGGCATTTTAAAGAGAAATGTTCCTTTCAAATAAACAAAGTTGTCAGTGAAAATCTTGTAAAATCCACGCTATACATTTGGCATGAATGACCCAACAATCAAAATATCTCCATGGTAGTCATATATACAGATTTGGTGTGCTCTATCGGAAATTAGATGCCTGCACATGTGTAAAACGCGTGAATCCATACAAATAGTGAGCCGAGTCGAAACTCTTGCCCTATCCTCCTATTTACATAGCATTCTTATGTTAAGATTTCATTTAATCCGCTGTTGTTTGAGTTGATGTACTCACACTTGGGAAAGCACTTTGAAAAGGAAATTTGTTTTAATGTGCAGAAAAGACAGCCAAACAAACAAGCTGTGGCACTAAAAAGAATATACATGAGCTGACATCACTTCCGGGAAAACCAGAAAGACAAGAATGAATGTTAAGCTTGTGAATGTACAACTGGCAATCCATACACCCAGTATGAGCTGTCACTGAAAAAATGTTGAGAGTAAAAAGGATTGGGTGGAAGAGAATTAACGAAAACATATTTAGTCCGATTATGTGAATCTGAGTAAAGGCGACAGCAGCCTGTTAGCCCTGGATAAACACATACACATACACACACTATACATATATATATATAGAGAGAGAGAGAGACAGAGACAGAGACAGAGACAGGCAAACAAAGACAAAGAGGGAGAGAGATAGAGAAGAGAAAGACAGATTGGGTGTAGAAACTACGAATTACAAGAGAAATCGATACTGACAGGCTGATAACTAGAAAAAAGGCCTTTGTACAGAATGTAAATTTCATCAAATATGGCCCTGTTCGTATCTGTACCAGTCTCTTTGTATAATAAGCTGTTTTAAACTGGAGAGCAAGAAGGTTAATGTTCAAATACAGTAGCCATTTGAATAGTGTCATTCAGATTTCAGCCCTGTAAATAGTGTGGCTAAATTGCCAGACAATTCATGTTAAAATTAACATGAGATATCAAGGAATATGAAAATCAATGACAAGTTGGAACAAAATATGTATTTTGTTATTTCGCAAGTTTTAATCTTCGCAAGCATAAATAATATCATAATTCAAATCCCCTAAACCTATATATATATATATATATATATATATATATATATATATATATATATATATATATAGGTTTAGGGATTTGAATTATGATATTATATATATATATATATATATATATATATATATATATATATATATATATATATATATATATATCGCTGTGTGTATGTGTGTATATATATATATATATATATGTGTGTGTGTGTGTGTGTGTGTGTGTGTGTAGCTTGCATCGTTAGAAAAACCAAAGACTATAAGTAGCCTTTCCCTGTTAACTTTGCTGTAAGTTCGCATCAAAATTCAAAATTAATTTATAGTTTAGTGTTATATCAGTAGACAGATGGTCATCTCTTTACTTTCAATACCACTTTTCTAACAGAAAAATAAATATTCTTTTTTTAAATACAAAATATCAAATTAAATATAATTTCATGTAACATGACAATAATTATATAAAAACCTGTTAAATAGAAGTAAAGAATATGAAAATATGATGTCAACCCCAAGGAAAAGTTGCATCTATTGAGTTTAATCTGCAAAAAGTATTCCGTCTCTATATATACATCTCTATTTTAAATCTTGTGAGTTAGTTAAAAAGAAATATGTCTTTTTTGTTTTCATTCAGCAATTCAATTCTAAAATTCTAAGCTATGTTCCAAATTTTATGACAAGATTCGATTTCATAACTTCAGCTTTTATTCCAGACAAAAAGGTTTTGAAACAATTAGCAACACAAAATTCTATCGGAAATTATCCGAACTTCTTTTACGGATTCTTGCTGTTGTTAGCATAAAGTTTCAACCGATCTATTCTTGAGGAACTTTGTCTTTATTGTTAAGTTTCTTAAGAATAAAGACAAAATGGTCACAAAAAATGGTCGCTAACCCTGCAAAGTGAATTAATCCCCCACCAGTAGTATGAGGTACACAAAGTACCCAGGCGATTCTAAATTATTCCACATGGTGTTCTGCTAAGCAGAAAAAAAACACATGACACAACCATCACCGCCACAAACAAGACCTGAAGAAGTTCAGTTGTCGAAACAATTACTGGTGTGTTAATGAATATTTTTAAAATTATCTTCATTGCATAAATACACAAGGTAGATCTAATCCATATCTGCTTTCTGATTCTTTTTCCGCCATCAGTTTGTAAAATCTATGAATGTATATTCGTCAATGAAACTGTAGAAAGAATAATTAGGTTGACACTGTGGTGACCCAGGTGGAGCAGGATGACGAGTCGGGGTTGCTAAAAGAATAATATTTTGCGACCCAGTCCTGCCTGGGGTCTGATAAGACGGGGGTAGAAACTTCTGTAGCCGCTGCCGAATCAACCGGAGCGAAGATAGTTGGTCTTGAAGGAATTAACAATTCTCCGGTGAAGCAGTCAGCACTTTGCTTATTCAGCGGTACCACGGAGATAACTGGTTTCTGAACTGGAAGCAAAGGACCACTCCCGATTGATCAGCACTGGCACAGAAGTAACTAGCCGTCATAATAGCAGTCAAGGATTTTAATACGTAGAAGGATTCTTATTAAAAGTCGATTGATTTTATTCGAAACATTTTAGAAATTTATGCAAAGCAAATGGCTATCATCTGCATAGAAAGTCACATTATCATTATTATCTTGATCAAATTAGATATTTTTTTGTTCAAAAATGATCATCCCAAAATCTTTTGAATTTTGAATAATTGTATAACGTTAGGATTTTAACAGCCTTCTTGATGAAAGACAAACAGAATGGATCAATAATATCACACAATATGAAACATCTTCATCCAAGAGTTTTTGCTTTTCAGAGAACCTTCGGTGAAAAACGCCGTAAGAACGAAGAATTGATGATTATATTGTACAATGATTAAGTTACTATCTTTTTCATAATAATTGCTTGCTTGTTATTATTATTATTATTATTATTATTATTATTATATTATTATTGTTATTATTATTGACATCTTATTATTTCTGTATTACTCTGTACTTATAACAAATATCAGACTTCTTCAATTCATACATCTCTAACAAACAAAATCTAAAAGAAAGTTGAATTGTCTTCATTGGTTGTATTTTGTCATTTATGTAGAATGTTTTGTCATTTATAGAAATGTAAAGAAATGTAAACAAAGACTGAAATAGTAGATAGAGCAATCGACTAGAAATCACAATGTTCCAGGTTCAATACCGGTCTCCGTCAACTCAGCGCATTAGTAGCACATCTTGGGTAATGTGATGTGTACGGTAAAACATCTGAAGGTTGGCGATATGTGCGATGCTCTAATTCAACAAAATAATCTCCCTGGTATAGTGCTAGAAAAAAGAGGGTAGACTCTCTCGCTGATCGGCTGATACTCCAGAGACTTTACTACTAAAAAATCTTAATCGGAATTCAAAATCGGAAACCAAAACTTATAAATTGTATGAGGATTATTTTAATTTTTAATTCTGATTTTACTATTTTTGTGATATATTTAATTAGATTTATACGAATAAGGATACTACCGTCTGATTCTAGGTAACAAGTACACTAGAATGACACAGAAACACTACACACTTTTCCTAAGCAAAAGTACGGAAGATCTTAGAAATAAACAAAAGAGTTTTTTTTTAAATCCCATTGTTGATTGTTCAATATAAATCATTTTAAATAAATTGAGTATCAAGAAGAAAAAAAAAGAAGAAATGACTCGTGTTACTATAACGACGGAAATTTGTATTACTGTGTGTGAAGATCAGGTTTCATGGCCGCTAAACACACACATACACACACATACATACATACATATCCATATATATATATATATATATATATATATATATATATATATATATATATGTGTGTGTGTGTGTGTGTGTGTGTGTGTGTGTGTGTGAAACCAAATTTTGTTGTATATGTTACAAATGAATATTTAATTATCTATTCAATTAAATTAATTCGATTTTTCATATGATGTCTTCAAAATCTAATCATTAAATTCCATTTTCATTTTAACAAACATTTAACAGAAACTATAAAATTGGAATTTAGTACCTTTGGACAATTTTGTATTTTATCCAACGGTCGATTTTTAAATGTTGCAATGTTTTTAATCTCGTTTCTTTTAACAAATTTCAATTGTTAAATCAATTTTATTTGAAACACAAACAATAAATGTCATTCTAAATTACATTAAAGATGCTATAAAAGAAAAATAGCAACAATACAACGTTTATTCATTAATTCGTTACTTAAATAAAGCTGTTAAGTGTTGGCCTTTTTTCCGAATGCATCAAAATTCTTGCCTATCCGGTTACTTAATGTTTGTTTCCTTATAAGCATATATGTTTCTCAGTATTAAATTTTAAACATGATTTCAGGCTGCATATAAATGCTAAAAGTTTAACTAAAATATATATAAAAGTTAGACGTGTATTTATATTACGCGAAAGATTTTTTCTCATTAGGAACAATTTATTGTGTGAATTTCTGAGATAAAAGATTATCAAATCAGTGATGTTCTCAAATTCTTCAGTTTGGCTTTCTCATTTCATCAAAATGAATTATAATGGAGTTGCGAGGAATTAATTTGGTAGCTTGTAAAAAAAACTGATTTAGTTGCTCACACAGTAATCTTTTGAAAGGCGATATAATTATTTGCCTCTAAATTTAATCTGAAGAGAAATGCTATGTTACATCCTCCTGCATACTGCTGTACCATCCTCTCTTTCTTATGAATTGGTCAGTTATAAACTGAAAAAAAATAAATATGGTAGTTTAGCTGTCCTAACAATGTCATATGTTTCGATGTGAAAATAGCAATGAAAGCTTTTGTTGTATTTAGAGAAGAAACAATGTATATGTTGAATCGTTGGCAATCGATTTCCGTCCTGTACGACTATTTGAAGGATTCGATCAGTGTTTCATCATTAGTAGAAAAATTCACAATCATTAGAATACATACCTACAAGGCATACTGATAACTGAACATACTAAATGAGAAGGATGGGTTTGGCGTGGATTTTGTTGTTTGTTGAGCTGTCAACAAGTCAACGAAACAGATGAATGTCATATAAAAGGTAAATGAACTCTTTGAAGAAGACCTTCACTTCCGTTGGGATCGCCTGTGACATTTAGCAGCATATTTTTACTCACAAGAAATCATAGCAACAGCAGAAAGTCCTGAACAAGGTTGATAAGAAATATGTAAAGCAGGAGAGTTATTAAAATGTCAATATTATTGCCCGGCAGTAGAAGTGTATATTGATTACACTTTTGTTCGTGCCAACCGGTTAAATATATCTACGTACAGTAATTGTCTGGCCACAGAAAACAAATCCCTCATGTTTCACAACAATTTTGATGTTTGCTCCTTTCATTCGCACAAACCTTGTCCATTTAGTGCAATTTATCGAGCATTTTTCCAATTGTTCTTGATTAACTTGTGATATACCATTATCGTACCCTAAGAAAAGGACATCATATCGTGTTTGTATTAGTTTAGTGCACTTAAAATCTTCTTAGAAAGAGATGTTCATCACAATTTGCGACTGAATTAATATGTTACGTTGAAAGTCATTTTAAATTATCCAAATCCATTATTAGAATCCATCATTCGTACCGAAATAGCAACACAAATATTATTATGCGCTGTTGTAACGGTTCCCGTTGTAATGTGTTATAAAATTATCGAGATTTTTGTAATTTTGGACATACTTTGTATTCTGAAAAAAAATTCACGTTCCATTCATTGTTCATTTTTATCTTGGTAAACACAGCTTCAATCTCGAAACTTTTATAACACATTATATATATATATATATATATATATATATATATATATATATATATTCATGTTTTATCTTCCTGTGTATTTTTAGTGTTCAGTATGTAATAGATTATCTATATGGTGCATAATCTGTACTCATAACAGACTAGCTTTATTTGCTTGTCCGCTATAGACTAATAATAATAATAATAATAATAATAATAATAATAATAATAATGGAAATGTGGTCTCTATTTATCTGTAACTGAAACTACGTCATTGCTTACGTCACAATACCCAATATTTTCAATACGCAGAATAAAGAAAAACCTTGTTTGAATTCATTTGATTTTAACGGTAAGAAACTTTATTTTATTAGAAAAAAGCATATTTATTTGAATTTTGACAGGAAAACTATATGTTTTAAAGAATATAAGATTTCATTTTTTTTACGAAAGAGCGTGGTTTTTTTATACGCACGTCGATAGAATCGAGATAAAAAAAATGTTTTAATATTTCTTTTTACACTAAAATATTCAATTTTGATAGAATTTGTAGAATTATGTATGAGTGTATTCTTAAAAAACATTGTCATCAGTCATAAAACAAAACAAACTCCCTGCCTTAGACAATATCTTTCAGAAATTAATTTTTACACCGTCCGAAAGATTTTTCTTTTTTTTTTTTTTTTGCTAATAATAACAGGGTGAAGCTAAAGGAAAATGAAAAAAATGGACAAATACCTGGAACTTGCCAGAGAACTGAAAAAGTTATGGAATATGAAGGTCAAAGTGTTACCAATTGTAGTTGGTGCACTTGGAACAGCCCCAAAAGGATTGGAAAAGGGTTTTGAAAGTTTGGAAATCAGAGGAAGGATTGAAACCATTCAAAACACTGCACTGCTGCAATCTGCCAGAATACTCAGAAGTCCTGGAGACCCGAGGAGACTTGCTGTCACTCAGACTCCAGTGAAAGACCATTAGCTAATGCTGATGTGAAAACTCAAAAGGAGTAAATAATAATAATAATAATAATAATAATAATAATAATATGCAAAGGACGAAGATAGCAACAGCCAAGCAGCCGAGAGGCAGCCCAGCAATAGCCCAGAAGCCGAGAGATCCTAGCAACAGCCCAGCAACCGAGGGATGACAAAGAAAAATGTGGAGTAGAAAGTACTCCAATGTTACTTTAAAAGCAACCCACCACAAAAAGGCTATAGGAAAAGAATGATACAAATGTGGAATGACGGGATTCAATACAACAAGCCAGAGACTAGCAGATCAAGCAAGGATGATATTTAAAAAAGAAAGTTTTCTCTGATCTCGAAATAATAGAAATATGTGGACAAGAAAAACAAGAAGAACATGCCCAAGACATCCCTATAATAGATGAAACTCAACGTGAAGACGATCAAAACACCACGGAACAAGACATCACAACTTCAAACATAACACAAGACCAAAAATACGATCTGGAAATAATAAAACAAATTATAACCGAAGACAAGGATACCCTACCATTCCTGAGAAATCAGGACAGGAAAATGTCCAGCGCGAAACCGAAAGGTAAATTAAATACAAAAAAACATCCCATCAGAAAATATCACTGAATTAAACGACCTAATATATGCCGGAGCAAAACTAGTTAGCGAAAATATTAGCATACTACAACGAAAACCTAAACCAAACAGAAACATAAACGCTGGATGGAAAATGAGAATAGAAAGACAAATAAAGAAACTAAGACGATAAAAGAAAGTACTAAGAAAGACAAACAACACAACAATACAAATTAATGAAAATCCGACTATACAGATGGAGGAAATCAACCAAAAAATGCTGGCGAGTAGAAAGTAGAAAACAAGACCTTTCAAAATAAGGAAGAGAAATTTTACCAGCAAGTCGATTGCCAAAGCACTAAGACTAACAAATATCCGAATGCAAAGGAAACAAAAGATTTCTAGAGCAAAATATGGGAAAAGAAGACCATAATAGAAAGGCTGAATTGATACATAAGATAAAAAAGGAACTGCAAAGACTTGAAGAAGGACCTGAGGCAAGCATACACCTGGACTCGCTAAGAGAAACACTTAAGAAATACCAAACTGGAAAACACCGGGTCACGATGGAATTCATGGATACTGGTTCAAATAATTCACATCCATCCACGAAAGATTGGCCAAACAGATGAATAAATGCATACAAGAAGGAAACGTACCCGAATGGATGACAAAAGGAAAAACTACCCTGATCCAGAAAGAACCCCAAAAAGGAACCGTCCCCAGCAACTATAGGCCAATAACATGTTTACCTATGATGAAGAAAATACTGACCGCACAAATAAAAGAAGAGATCTTCTACTCACTTGATTGCCGCAGACTGTTCCCAGAAAAACAAAAAAGGATGCCACAAGGAAACAAGAGGAACAAATGACCTACTATACATAGATCAGTACAAACAAAGAAAAAAAATTTAGCCATGACATGGATTGGCTACAAAAAGGCCTACGACATGGTCCCACAAACCTGGATAATCGAATGCCTAAAGATGTGTAAAATATCAGACAAAATAATAAAATCCATCAACAAAACCATGGAAAATTGGAAAGTAGAATTGACAGTGGGAGAACAAACCTTAGCAGAGGTTAAAAAATACAAAGAGGCATCTTCCAAGGATACTCTCTATCACAACTACTATTTGTCATAGCAATGATGCCACTCAACCATATACTCAAGAAATGTACAGCGGGATACAAATTTAGTAAATCACAGGAAAAATAAATCATCTAATGTATATGGATGACATCAAGGTTTTGCAAAGAATGAACAAGAATTAGAAACATTTATACAAACTATAAGAATATACAGCATAGATATAGGGATGGATTTCGGCATCGACAATTGCGCCATATTAGTGATGAAGAAAAGAAAAACCGAATGGAATAGAACTACCGAATCGAGAAGAAATTAGGACACTTAGAGAAAAAAAGAACTATAGATACCTGGTAATATTAGAAGCAGACGCCATCAAATAGAAATGAAAGAAAAAGTAAGAAAGGAATACTTTAGAAGAACAAGAAAGCTCTTAGAAACTAAGCTATGTAGCAGAAACCTTATCAAAGGAATAAACACATGTAAGATACTCGGGACCATTCCAATAATTGACAAGAGAGGAACTCCGACAGATGGACCAAAGGACAAGGAAGCCCATCCACAAAGCATTCCACCAGAGAGACGACACAGACATACTCTATGTGCCAAAGAAAGAAGAGGGAACATTGAAGACTGTGTAGATACGAAAATCCGAGCACTTGACGAATACACTAACAGTAAGTAAACAGTAAGGAAATACTAATTGCAGCAGCCAAGAAAAGTAATTGCAACACATTGATAAACGGAAATACATCAAAAACTAAAAAAAAGAAATGGGAAGAAAAACAACTACATTGGTACTTTAAGCGTCAAACTCAAGAGATATCACAACAGAAGACATGGACATGGCTAAGAAAAGGAAACCTCAAAAGAGAAACCGAATCCCTTATAATCGTAGCAGAAGACAATGCCATTAGAACAAATTATATAAAGGCAAAATAGATAAGACGCAGCAGAATAGCAAGTGTAGAATGTGTGGAGATAGAGACGAAACGGCCAACCATATAATAAGCGAATGCAGCAAACTAGCGCAAAGAGAGTACAAGATTAGGCACGACTGGGTGGGAAAGGTAATCCACTGGGAATTGTGCAAGAAATTCAATTTTAACCATACAACCAAATGGTATATGCACAAAACTAAACCTGTCATAGAGAACGAGACATAAAATTCTCTGGAGCTTCGAGGTACAGACGGATCACCTAATCCCAGCAAGGAGACTGGACCTAGTATTTATTGACAAGAAAAAGAGAACCTGTCATCTCGTGTATTTTGCCGTCCCGGCCGACCACCGAGTGAAAATGAAAGAAAGCGAAAAGATAGACAAATACTTAGACCTTGCAAGAGAACTGAGGAAGCTTTGGAACATGAAGGTGAAGGTAGTGCCAATTGTAACTGGTGCGCTTTGAAAGATCCCCAAAGCTCTGGAATAGAATTTGGGTGAACTGGAAATCGCAAGAAGAATCGAGACCATCCAAACTACAGCACTGTTGGGATCCGTTAGAATACCTAGAAGAGTCCTGGAGACCCGTGAACCACCTATAGCAGGTGTGAAAAACTAATAATAATAATAATAATAATAATAATAATAATAACGTTGATACAGAAAGGAGGTTTTTCCTTTTTTCATTTGAAAATCCTGTTAAAAGAAAAACATTAATTTTTTTTTTATCTTTAATTTTTTAATTATTCCCATTAATTTAAAATATGATATATATAAAATTTCCTTTTACGTTCCAGCATATGATTGTTAAACAATTATTATATATATATATATATATATAAGTCATCCACAGACACCGCGTTTCGATGTTTCACGTCTCGTCAGTGTAGCTAGACACAACAACTAACTCCGACTAGAAAGCGAACCCCTACTGACTTTACGCCTGCCCGATCCGTTAACCTTCGGGCCATCCCCAGTTGCCGTTTAAGGAGCGGTGTTTTAACTGTTTTAAATACATACATCTGTGTATATACTTTACGATCACCAGAGAGATCACATCTGTAAACAGATTATCATTGCGTTATGCTGGCGGTGAAAGTTTATTAAAGTCGCTCCTAAAGAGCTCTACCGGGTTACGGGAGCATATAATAATAAGTCATCCAGAGACACCGTGTTCCGACGTTTCACGTCTCATCAGTGTGACTTGACACAACAACTAATCGGACCAAGAAGGCATGGCCTTTGCAATGATAACAATTATTATCCCTAATAATTACGACAATGTCATCATCAACAAGCACGGACAATATTTATAGGTGGTCATAATGTGATGACTTAGAAAATAGTACTTACAGGTCGCAATACTGTTGGCTGACTGTTGGTCATAATAAGCCAACACTACTATACCTCGCCATCAATTATTATTGATGGCAAGGTCTAGTAGTGTTGGCTTATTATGGCAGTGATGACAATGAAGGCAATGTGGATAATGATGATGATAATGAATATAATATCGGTAATGAATGATTGATGAGGTAGCAACATGAATGATGTTGGTAAAACTTGTAGAGTATTGTGAACGGACAGTAGAAGAGTTTTTAAGCGAGTGATATATACATAGAATGCGGAAATATAGGGAAAATATGAAAATGATAGTGGTGCTTATGAATTGAGAAAGTAACAACAGTGATGAGGACAAAGATAATAATGAAAAAGAATAAAGTTTTGTTTTGCATGTAGCTGGGTGTTTTTATTGACGTGCCCATGTGCAAGTTTCCACTGGAGAACGTCACTTATACGTTCATCCTTCGTTCTTCCACACTGTCCAGCATGTCTTATTCGTCTCCCTCAGATGGTTTGTGTGATAGGGAGCAAGTGGCCATATAGCTGCTTTCTTGTGGGGTGCTGTTATGTTTATTTGTTTAAGATCGCACGCAGTATTCTTGTGCAATTCTCATCAAGCTTAATCTCTTGGCGCTTTGTTAGGGTCCAAGTGGCTTAGCCGTACAGTAGCACTGATACAACTACAGAAGAATAGGCGCTTCAGCTTATCAATCAGATTAGATTTCCTTATGATTGATTATCTGTCTACAGAAGACCATGCTTTCCATATGCGTGCATTAACATTGCTTTCTGTGGATGAGATATTACTACCTAGGTACGCGGATTGTTCCACCGACTTTAGAGGCTTACCGTCGAGTGTAGAGATGCCATCTTCCTTTTTAAAACACAGGACCTCAGTTTCATCGTCCAAATAGAGGCCAATGTTCCCTGTTGCATTCGCCAGGCTAAGTAGCAAGGATTTGGATTATGCCGGTGTATTTGCAGGGACTTCTACATCATCTCCATAGTCCGGATCCGTAATAGTCTGTGCGGGATATCGCTTGCTTCTTGCCTTTTTTTAGTTTAATGATGTTCGAAATACATAGTCTAGGCATAACAATGTGAAAGTAGTATATCACCATCGGGCAAGCATACTATTGCTTTAATGTCTTTGTAGAGCATCATTATAGCGGTAACTGTTTCTTTGGGGAAGCCATATGCTATTAGTATTTGTTCCATCTTCCCTCTGTGTATGGAGTCAATTGCCTTGGGGAAACCTACAAATAGCAGCGCTACCTAAGTATTATCTGCTGTGATTCGATGAATAGTTATGATCTTTGAAGTTGTGGATCTATTACTGTGGAATCTGTTTTGTTTTTTCCAAAGGATTTTCTCTATTTCCTGTCGGGTGCGATTAAGTAGAAGTACACTATATATCTACGCAGCTATAGTAGTGAGAGTTATGCCTCTGCAGTTCTTAGCGATTCCGAGGTCGTCTTTTGGGGGTAATGGGAGGATGCAGTCTTTCGTCCATTTTTCTATGGTATTTTTTTTATATACTGCATTGCATAATCCAGGTAGTATATCATCGAATTTCTTCATTTTCCATACTTTAGGGGGCATTTTACCGAGACTTTCAGCTTTTCAACGTTTGAGTTTTCTTAGGACTTCGTTGACTCCTTCCATAGTAGAGCGTCCTAGCTTGATGTCTAGTTGGCTATTCAATGATTTTTGGGATATTATTTCTAGTATTTAGAAAAGGGTTCCCAACAGTTTCTGGAACTGGTCTTTCCACTTTTGTAGTCTGCCTTAGTATTCTTTTTGGCTGGTTGCCTTCAACTTTGATCAACTTTGAGTTAATAGTTTACTTTCGATGTTGATGCCATTCTTCCAGTCAATGTTCATAATAATCATTTCAAGACATGCGATGAAGACTGTTTTCCCCGTTTGATAACCTTTCAGACTGGGACAGTTATGATTGATGACAGTAAAGCTATATCGGTGTACAATTTGAGTTGGCCTTCTCGAGGAACCTTTGCGTTAAAAATCAGCCATGACAAGCACTTTATCTAGTTCTTAAAAGAATTCCTCCATTTCATTGTCCTAACTTGCACTTATGAAAGCGTAGGCCTGAATAGTCTGAGAGTTGAATGTTTAACACTCCTAAATGTGATGACAACTTACATGGGGTGATTTTTGCAGCCCATTTCTTGCTGAGGATGAAACCTTTTGCACTTAGCACCCACTGTCTTATCCAGTCTCACGGTACTTCCATCTATCCATCTCATGTTCAGTTCTTTCTTCTGTCGTGTCTCGCAAAGACCAAGGCACTTTGCACTTCATCTTATTTTCCTCCATTAGATGGCTCATTCCGATGCTTCCTGCCAAGTTGTAGATGCATAAGGTAAGGGTTCTTTTCCGGCCTACGGGCACCTGAGATTTTTGGCATCATTTAGACGCTCGGATTTCGCTCTGCCACTGGAGAGTGAACCTATTGTCATGAAGGATACTGAGGCCTATTTTTCTTTTTCTTCTTTACATTATTTTAGCTGTTACTAGCGCCAGCCCGCTGGTTAGATGAGCAGACTTTTGTAACCCTTTCAGTTTAGCTGGAAAACAATACCAAGTGCTCGTGTTTGGTAGTTTGGTACTTTTGTAGTGTACATCCGGCTATCATTGCTAACGGACAGCTATGTCTCATGAAAAATTATTTAATCAAACGATAAGTAGGATTATGCAAAACTCAAAAAATAAGAAAATGTCTTATATTCGTATTCGAGTTTCAATACTTTCGGGTTTGGTAATATTTAATACCTAATAATATCCGTTTTGATTGCATACAACAAAGAAATAATAAAATTAAGGTTTAGAAAAAATCTATTAATGAAAGTTATTCATTAATAGATTATAAGAAATAAAATTTTTATAAGAAATAAAAATCAGAATATTTCAGAAAACTCGGAGCCATCTAGGGACATGTGGGCTGCTGTTTAAATTTAGTTATTCTGTAGTTTTTAATTGTGTGTGTTTGTAATTTTGTGTGTGTGTGTGTGTGTGTGTGTGTGTGTTTGCTGGTTTGGGAGTGTGCCCTTACTGAATTCTCAGCTGTAGGTGCCTATCATAATTGTTGTTGTTGGTCTATGAGTGTGGAGATGTGTTATGGATGTGTCTGCTGTGCCTTTGTGTGTGGTTGGAAACTGATAGAGAAGTAGGGGTGAACTCATAAGCGACGTCCTGCTGTGGAAACCAGCACATGGACATGCCAGTGACTGCCGTCCCGCACATGGATATGCCAGCACCTGCTAGCGCGGATACTGGATGCTGCGCAGAGGACCTCCCAAGGACAATGAATGATAGGGACTGTTGGCGATAAATTGTCATGGATACTTGCACGACATGATGATGATGATGATGATGATGATGATGAAAATTATTGTACAGAATATGAGTATCAGAAATGAATAAATGGGTGTGCGTATGACATGTATAAGCATTCCCCCCTATAAACTAACCATATTTACTGTATATTATCTGTTAGTGCTGACACCTGCACAGGTGGGTTTCTGTAATTAGTGCTAAAGAATCTATAAGTCTACTGTTTACCAACCGTTACTGCCACATTGAATTCACATAAAATCTGTTCTTCTCATTTCTTGTACACCTGTGCCCAATATGTTCAAGTATACAAATTTTAATAGGGAGAACATTTTTCACAAAAACTTTTTTTTCTTTTCTTATCTCACATATTTTATTCGTTTTTGTTTAGTTTTATTTAGTTTTGTAGATTGGATTTATGGGTAAAAATAGGTCAGTGAATTAGATAATAGTATATTATATTTTGAATTTGAATTGGTTAAAAATTATCAGTGTGTGCTATGACTTTTAAGTTTGCCTGTGTGTCAGTTATTATATAAATAGATGAAACTTGCCTTTGATTCTCTTGATATGAATGACAGAAATAAATAAATGGTTATACGCATGACATGAATAAACATTACTCTCTCTCTCTCTCTCTCTCTCTCTCTCTCTCTCTCTCTCTCTCTCTCTCTCTCTCTCTCTCTGTTTTTTTGCTTTCTTTTTTACTTTATACACCTTCTCGATTTCTAATGAATTATATTTGATGGGAGCTCATGTGTTTCTCACTTTTTCCTCTTCTATATTCCTTTTTCTACTTCTTTTTTATCTTATTCTTCATTCTGCATTTTTCTTCTTTCCTATCTAAATATATGTCAGTGCAAATGTCAGTGTATAAAAATCTCTATTTTCAGTTTTTCTATCCACTTCTCACACTTTGTTATAAATCGCATCAAACTTCAGAATATCTTTATTACTCTCCTACTTATGCCCTTTATTTCTATGAAGTTAGGCCGATGGGATACAAATCACCTCTTGAACAATATCTACATGCTTGGCTGCACACAAAATTGTTCACAGATATTCCATTTCTCAGTTTAGCTACATTAAATTGTTGTTGTCAGCGATAATGGGCCACAGACGAACAATGAGCTTTCTAATTCTCATTTCACCCTTAAACATTCGATTATTATCTCAAGTTAGACTCTCAACTCGAACTTTCAAAGTAACGAGATTAAGGGAATCTCCTTCAAATGAGATATAGTATAACGACAGGACAAATATGTCTTGAACTGCTCACATCGTGATATATTACGGTAAATAAAACTTTTGTTAACCTTTAACTTAATGTTGTTCATCACTGCTGGGAACGAGGATAATGCAACGGGCAGACAACAACTAAGTTTGGAAAATGTTTAATTCTCTCTGAAATTGGAACATCAGTGAAATATATGTTACATCCTTGCCATTGTTTCAATCGCTGAAATTAAACAATTAAAACACGAGAATGAAATAATAGCCTCGATACTGACTTTAATAGTTTGTTTAATATACGTTATTAAAATTCAAAAATAAAAATAAAAAGAATTTCGAGAGCCATTGAACCCCACCCCAAAATTTAAATATAGTCGGCGAACCAGAATCACTGCATCAGGAATGGGAGAACTGGAAAATGGATTTGGAAATCTATATCAGAGTTACAGCGTAGAACAGAAAATGTTTGCATTATCATTATCAGTGGAGAGGAAGCCGACGTGAAATATGGAAGGAATTCACAAAATGATTGAGACATAACATTGTTAAGATTCTCTCATTTTGCCGCAAAAATCGAACACAAACTAAGTGTCACGACCAAACTAAACAGCGCCACTCGCATATCACAAATGGGGAGCCGAAGTACATGTTGTTTGGGAATTTATTCCAAGTCAACTTTACATATGAGGTCAATGGAGATGGGCCAATTTCACAAATTCTTCATCCATAAAGAGAAACATATGAAAAGAGTAAACAGCAACAGGCACAATAATGGTTGAGGACAAAAACAGGCACCGATCTTAAAGAGGAGCCCAACGCTGTGTAAAGGAAAGATGCTAGCTCAAATGATAACCCCCAAGGTATTCAAATCTGGAACAGAGGATCTAAGAGAGCTGTACCTCAATGTGATAAGTATACTCTTGAACTTTTGGTGAAATGTACACTAAATGTGCAAGTACCTGGGGGATCAGTTACTGATTCATTTTTCGTCATACCACGAGCACAACCACCCCCTTAGTGGTAGTACTAGTAAAATTCTAAAGATCAGAACCAATCATCACATCTTACAGTGTTCTGAAACAGATGTATGAACAAAAATAGGTGGGAAATTTTCAGAATTATCCAAAGGATTCGGAAAACCCAAAAACTATCATTTGAAACTCAAGATAAATCCAAGTGTCGCCTCAGCATGTTCTTCAGAAACTTCAGGGACTAATGGACCTGGATGTTATCAAAAGATTCATTGAACCTGCCCAAATGTGTTTATCCGTTTGGGACAGTAAGTGAGAAAAAACCTAACGAAGAAGAACGTGATGTCCAGATATTCAGGAGGTATTGACGAGGTGTGATCATCTGTGAACGCCATCCTGTTCCGACAATTGATAAAACAATCCAGAAAATTCCAGGAGGAGAGTATTTAAGTGACCATAACATGGCCTATCATCAAATAGAATTACACTTTAATCCGAGTGAAATTACCATAGTTGTTGGGCTAGGATGTCATTCAGATACATAATAATCTTGTTTGGAGTGAACATGGCATCAGAAATTCCCAGCAAATAATGAGCCAGATCATTAAAGACTGTCATCGACAATACGACATGATATTGTAATAGTTTGCAGTATAAAAGAGGAGCATGACTTGGGTCTGACCAAGTTAATTCAGCGCTTTGCTGAAAAGGGATTTACAGTCAATGAAAAGAAATGTCAAAACAAGATGACGTCCATAAAACATATGAGACAATTTCTCTCAGAAGATCTCTGATGAAATGGTAAAAACAGCGGTTTGATCTTCACCACCAAAAGATGCCTTGCAGATACGCAGATTTCTTGAACTAGCTCAATTTTGCGCTAAGTTTGTACCTCAATTTGTTACAATAACTTCCCTTTTCTAGAAACTTACGAGACAAGACTGAATGCAGATGGGGGTAAAAACAATGTGTCCGTGAACATGCCAAATAAGCACTGATCAAAGCTCCAGTGATGGCATACTACAACCTCAACTTGCCTACTAGAAACATAATTGATACTTAACCCATTAGTCTTGGTATTATTTTAGAACAGCAACAACCAGGCAATCTATTACGCTAGCAGGAAACGTGTACCTATAGAATGTCGTTTTTTTTTCAATTCGAATGAAAAGCCCTAGGAGTATTTGGGGCATGTAAAAAGTTCCAATTATACTTCAAAATCCTGACAGATCATAATGCTTTAGTAAAAGTGTCATCATCTTCTTCAAAATCACCTTCAGAAATAATGGAAAGATGACTGTTACACCTGCAGCAGTTTACGTACGAATTCATCGACATATCTGCTGAAACCTACTGACCTGATCCTTTGAGCTGTCGGCCAATTGATGATACCGACCAGGCTGAAGAAAAGATTGACAAATAACATGGGTAGTATAATCAAGGATTCTCTACCACAAGAATTATTCCTCGGGAGTGGAAAAAGCTTCGGAATCATTCAAGCAATATTAATAAATGACTGGACTTTTTTCAAAGATACTGTATTTCAAGCAGTCAAAGATGAATGTTGGAAAGTCGTACAGTAATTAAATAAGTACGAATTAAAACAGTCTAATATTCAAGATATGGTGGCCTGAGATGGGAAAAATAGTTGAAAACGAAATAAAAGAATGCTACCCATGTGAGTCAGTAGAAACGCTACCAGGGGAGTTAAGAAGCGCTCCACTACCAGATAAACCACGGAATTATGTCGCAGTGGATCTACACATTTCTCTAAACAGAATAATCTTCTTTTTGTATATCAACTACTAACAACTTCAGATGTCCAGCAGTAGTACATATATGCAAAGTACAAATACCAAATGTGGTATAAACGCCCTGGAATTATAATTTAAGGAACATGAATACCCATAATATCTAATAAGACGGACATCTCTTTTCATCTAATGAACTTCAGGAGTATTCAATCCTTTACGATATTTTTCAAGTTAAAAGTATTAAAAAAGCAAAAAAGTGGAACGGTTCAATAGAACAATTCCCGAAGCAATTAAAATTGATAAAATAAAAGGAAAGAAGAGAAATGCTTAAATAACTTAAGTAACTTTATTTCAATACCGTACTACTCCCCATACGGTAACAGGAGTGTCTCGGCCAAACTGCCAATAAACTGTAAACTCCGAGGAAAATTGCCAGATGTTGCAGAAACATACAATAAATATAGAGACTTACATGACATAGAAATTCTTCATAAACTAAAGTGCATCAGAATTGCCGATCGAAGACCCAAAGATCAAGAGATGAAAACAGGAGATACTGTACAGTGCAAGGACCTGTATAGACCTTAATAAACTGGAACCCATCTTTGAGATGCAATTTTATAAAGTTGTGGAAAAACGGGGTAAATCAGTAATTGTATTGCTATTTCGGGTTAAACACAAACTGAGAAATGTAGCTCATGTAAATAGTTTTGATGATGATACACCTTATAGGACGGACTATCAGCGTGGGTCAGGTAAGAATCATCTTTCTCCTGACACTCATCATTTTACTCCTTATCCCGTCTCCCGTGACTATTCACCTGTAACATACACTCTAGTCAACACATCTACACCGACTCCAAACATGGACACTTCAACCAAACAACTTAGAGTTCAGCAAGCGCCAGTATGACAGAAAGATTTTATCATGATTAAAAAAAAATCTTTCTAATAAAAAGGAAAATCAAAAAAAATAACGGGGAAAGATATATTATACGCAAACTCTCGAAGGAACAAGATTAGGGAAATCTCGTTCAAACGAGATATAGGCAATAACGATTTTGAATTGCACACACACTTCGTAGGATATTATAGTAAATAAAACCTATGCGTTCTTCATCTTAAACTCCCTTCCTTTTTTATACATCAATGTAACTATTTTTATAGTGACCGAGTTCAATGATTTTTCTAAGTATCAAGTTCAGGTGAAGAGAAAAGAGTCAAGACAGAAACTTATACCCATTTTGAATAATTTTACTACAAATATTTGCCTGGGTAATATGTATTAATCTTTTTTAGGGAAATGGGTGGACGCTCAGTCCCAAATAACACGTTGTATAATTAAATCATAAGTTTCTGCTTTAAAAATCTTTATTTATTTTTTATTTTTCTCTTTATTTTATTTTTGTTTTGTTTTGGTACCAATTTAAAGTTAAAATAATTTCACGACTTCTGCTCTATTTTTGCTCTTTTACTTTGTATTTCCTTATTTATCTTTTTCTTGGTTTATATATATATATATATTGGATATATTAACCATTATAAAGAAGCGATGTTACGAAGCTCATCTAAAAATGTTGTTTTCAAAGGAGATGAAACAAAAAATGTGAAAGATTTTGTGGTTATCATTTCTTTTCAAATGTGGTGACGTTATGAGAGTATTCGAAATATTTGATGAATTCAAATATATAATGTGTAAGAGAGTAGTCCAAAGCAATTATTTAAAATATTAAATATAAATATCTTTGAAGGAGCTTCATGACATCGCTTCTTGATATTGCACTGATTGATAATGGTTCATATATCCAATACATTTTTTTAAAACTCTCAAACGAACGCAGAACTGTTTCATTCATAAATTAATACATCCTCTGAATATTTATTTTCCTATTTTTCATACTTACAAACCGTATGAGTATTACACACGGATCCCAGTCAGAAAGCCGGAGGAGGGCTTGGCATAAGCACCCGACAGCTACACTTTGATCCTATGCAGAATGCACCGATACTACACTTAGATCCTAGAGAGAAATTCTGATCCATGTCTTGTCCTATCATTTTGACAGAAACTATGAAAAAGAAATAAATAAATGGTAGAGAAAAGAAATGAGCAGTCATTATCTAAAATATAAAATCTGTGACATAGCAGTTAAAGAATTCTTTTGGGAAGAAAATGATGGTAGTGTTGAATTTGATAAATTTAATTTTTATGCATTTTTGTGTCCTATCTACATAAAAGAAAAGATTTACAACAGCATAATATGATGACACATTGTTGAAAAGAACCCATTTTGTAAGGACTTTCAGGATTTTAGCTGCTAAATACAAATAAACTGTTAAAACATTTGAAATGAGACTTTGTATTTATTCATTTTTCAGATTGTTTGTATTTCTAATTTTCCGTTAATTAAAATTTACAGTTGGCCACATAAAAATATTTGGACCCAGAAAAGGTTGATTCTTAGATTCCCTAATATGGTGTATTTACATTAAGCAAATCAGGCAATGGATCGCATGAAGCCAGACAAGTTTTGATAGAATCCAAGACATTGTGTAATTAATATTTCAACACCCATGCCATTTCATCAGCCCTAAATAAACAATTTTATTTTTTTTATGCATTTGTCGATTGGAAAACAAAAACACGACAACAATATGTGCAATCAGTAACTACAGAAAAATTTCAACAAGGCAAAGAAGTGCTTAGAGATGTGAAAAGGGGAAAATACATTTTTTAAGTGTTTTCCTTTTGACAAAGAAGCATTACAAAAAAGAGTAAAAACTGTTTCAAATGGAAAATATGACAAAATAGAATCTGTGTTAATTATATTGTGTTTTAATTCAAAAGGAATAATTACTCGCTCCGACATTGATACTTGTTTTTTTTATGAAACGTAGACTTAAAATAATAATTGAGTTGAATGAGATAAGGGATAAAGTTTCTCAAATGATTTATAAAAAGAAAACCTATCAACTTTCTTTGTTGATTAAAATTAACAAAAAATAAAGTAAATTTTGTGTTGTTATCACTTACAATAATGTTAACTTGTCTAATATATTGTAAAATATTTTTCTTTTGCAGAAAAATGCCACTTCTATTTAAAATCAGTTGAAACTTATATCAGAGATTAACAAAAAGTTTAGACTTTATATGAACAAAGAGAAAAATGAATGAATTAGGGGCATTCTGTGGTTTTGAATGTTAAATAAATGTGTTTGAAAAGAAAAGAAATGTCTACAGAGGGAAAAGAAAACGTTCATGGAGAATAAATGACAATGTGAATAGGTTGGTTGATTTCACTGCTTGTCAAACTTTGCGGAGCTACTTAATGTCGAAGTTAGTCTTTTTCAAGCAAATATATGGCGCGTGGACCAATGGTTAGAGTCGTAGGAAATGGACTCGTCGACCCGAGTTCAATTCATGGACAGAGCTGTTTGAATTTCACATGGCGCTAATACCCTTGGGATAGGTATGAATCCAATTCTCCCTCCAGCTATGGGTAAATAGCAGGGCTAGGTAACTTTAGCCTAGGAGAAGGAAAACTCTGAATTCAAACCTTTAAACTCCACTTAAAAATTGACCTTCTGTCGCATCCTGCTCATGCGGATGGGGTTGGTAAATATATATGTGGTTTCAAGGAACTATTCCAATTTAATCATCATTTGTTTGCAATAATCATTTGTTTCCACACACTTATATGATTTTAGGTATTCCTATTCGCTACTAATTACTATTATACAGTTATATAATTTCAAATATTCCTATCTAAAATTAATAATCAGCAAACAATTATAGGGTCTCGAGCAACTCATAAAGAGCAACTAATTTGTAAATAATTGTAGCTTAGAGTAACTATTGCTATAATTAATTTTCACACAATTATAAGGTTTTCTGTATTCCTATCTAATACGAATAATTTTCAAACAGATCAATCTGTTTGCAGGTACTATAACTCCAGGTCAGAGTGTATCTGGGAGCCTCAAAATTAATGCTTTGCTACCAGGTGCAAGACCTTTAACATTAGTTAAAGAGAATATTGGGTGCATGACAACAAAGAGTACACACAAAATGTTTGAAGAACAATAACATTTAATAAGTGAAGGAAATGAGAGGGAACATATAGATAATAGAATACAATTTACAAAAATGTGAACGTACGGAAAACATTATAAAAAGACATGAGTAAAGGTGAAGGTTAGATGAATGGTTTCCCTCAGAGAATACCTTTTGTGAATGACAATTTAAAATGCCGAACTATGTAAGGGCTTGTGTGTCTTTACTGGCCCGAGAGCAAAACCAGCCACTCTAGCAGTGAAAAACTGTGCTTATGGCGTGGGTATGTTACTGATTATAGACCCAACACGCGGGCATTTGAATAGATTACTGCTCCAGCAAATAGCTGACATGTTTCAGTCACTTGTTTCAGAAAACTGTGTTTGTTTTTATATTTGATTCGTGCGAATTAACTAAAGTAGCTAAAAGTTTGCAAATTTGTGGAATTATGATTCTGCATTTACTCTGCCAAGTCGATAAAGATGAAGATTTTAGCTGGTCACTGCAAATCTATACACAAATCAAAAATTTAAGAAAACTCACTTTTGATTTCTAAACTTAATTAATTTCAAATAAAAATTTTGGTTTAAATTTCCAAATTTTTTTTATAATGTTAGGATTTTGAATATCAATTTTTATTCGGTTTCTTAAGAGATTGAACTTGTAGTAAAATTAAAATCTTTTGACCACGGGAAAAGATGCAGTGAAGTATGTGGCATAAGATTCAGTCTTTCTGTTTCATTTGTAAATCTTTTTATTCAAATAGAATTACACCCAATTCAAGAAACTGCTTTGACCAAATGTGTGTTACGTAGTGAAGGAAATAATATTGACCAGATGAATATGAAAATGTATAAATATAAAAGCAAATGTAAATTTCATTATTATAATCAGTAGACTAGTCTTTTTTCTTTCTTTTTGAATCAATGAAGGTAGGTGAAATGGTATTCTTTAATTGTCTTGTGAATTTATATATTGTCTCTTATATAAAGAGAAAAACAGGAATAATTTAGGCGCGAAACGCTAAGTAATGAATTCTACCCCCCCGAAGGTGGTTGAAGCTTATGATTCCCAACAAAAATATTTTACAGCCATAAAAACAACAAAATTCCAAATCTAAGAACTGGTCTTTCATATATGAAAGCCTCGTGTCTATGTACATAGGGGCGTGGAGTACGTGTAGGTGGGTTGGTTCAATGTTAAAGATAGCTGGACGTAGGAAAACAATTTATAACAAAAAGCTAAATAAATATGCATAGCTGATAAAAGAAAATCGGATGAATGAATGCAATTTTCATATTTAGTTATTTTGACTGCTTAAAAAGTAGTCATCCTTTCTTTAGGCTTCTGTTTTAAATTTAATGCATTTTATACAATCACGCCTTAAAACGATAAGGTTTTACAGCTATAATGAAATATAGCTTTAGTTTCTTTACACTTTTTGTTTTGTTATACTTAAACGTTTTACTTTCCAAATTAGAAAGTCACTCTTTTATGAATGGGACGAAAAATCATTGACATACGTTAACTAACCGATAACGATAAATAAAATAGTTGATCGCATATGACACTCACTTGGTTGTTTAAAATAACTTATGTTGGTATTGATGTTGAGTTAACTATTTTTTAAATGACATTTACTTAGAGACTTTTATAGTGCTAATACTATTTAGAAATATGATGAGCTAAAATTCGGAAAAACTAAATTAAGGAAATCTAAATTTATATTTTTTATATGTTAGAATTTCCTGCACATGCTGATATTACAAAATTGGGTTTTGATATACAAAACCTGTCCCCGTTTCAAAATGAGTATTAGGCAGTTTATTTATTAGATATAAAAGAAAAAGTTTACTTGGCCTTGCTGAATCATACAAATCAAGCAATTTGCAATGTTATCAATTAAATTCGGTATTATGTGAAAGGACTTGCTGATTCTGGGCGAAAATATGGTAATGCCGTTAACCAGCCGCCGACCGTACGCTTGTGTGGCAAACATTGTATGTGGCCAATAAAAGATGGTAAAGAAAGTAAAAGACACCGTTCCATATGTGGAAGCAGACCTGGCGGCTTATTTTTATTTTGTACAAATTGTTGGTATGAGTTGAAAAAGCTGCGGGACCTTATCAGGAAAACATATTTGTATAAATTGTGCCGTCAATAGAGAGCTCTCAAGATAGCAAGCATGTGTATAGAATGTGTTTATAATTGTGAGAACGCAGGCATGAACATTTCGAGTATATCTAATTTGTGCCTGCAATGCAAACGCTGAATTTCATGAGTATGAACGATAGCAGATTTGTTCGCATTCCACTCAAAAAGGAAGATGAATTAGAAAGTTATGAAAACTTGTCACTCTCTAGGTGGCACTAGTACTGACACTTATAACGCATGCGTACACACACGCAAGCATAAACATTGGGATGTGCACAGACATCCATATAAAGAATTTTTGGTAACAAAATGCATGAAATTCTTGAAGGGAGGCAATTGCAAAGACTTTTTGACTCGCAGCAATATTCTGTTTTCTATTATACGCTTTTAGTCAGCTTTGTATTTGATTCATTTTGTATTTTGATTTAGGCGATAGTTGTTAGTGGTAAGATAAGATTTGTGGTAAGATAAGTTAGTGGTAAAATAAGATTAGTGAGATTAACAGATGATTTAGTTAATAATGGCTCCCATTTTGAAGGACTGATGTAGAGTAGCTAACACCCCTTCAACACTCTACTAGATAGATTGGCCCATGGCCATAAAATAGCCCACCATTAAAGTTGATTAACTATCTGAATAATATTCAGATTGATTTTGCTGCGTTTTACCGATTTGACTATCCTATATTTAGTGTAAGTTTGTCTTGTTAATTATTTGTACTTATTTTTTCTGTGTTTGTATGTATCCGTTTGGCACCGGATTGCGGTGCTTAATAAATGTATAAAGTGTCATATTGAGATTTGTATGCTACAAAGAGTTACAAAACTAAAATATTACAGTTACTGGGAAATATTAGAATATTAAGATTAACAACTTTACTCGAAAGTAGAATGAGAGGTGAACTAATTGAAAATTTCAAAATAATGAATTACATTACTGATTATAGTAGACACTTTTTTTTAATATTCCTTCTCGAACTGGAAACTTACTGTCCAGGCAGATTTTTAAAAAATGCTAACCAATTTGATATTTTTTAAATAGAGAAATATATTTTTGGAACGAATGACCAAATCAGAACAAAAAACAACAATAACGTATAAATTTTAATATCAGTTTCGATGATTTCAGCAAAGAATTGGAAGAAGATTTTAAGGCATTTTTGGTTGGTTAATATGTAGGATTTTACTGTATGGGTTATTTCATGCCAAATACGTTTTTATTTTATTCATTCTTGTTGGGTATTCAATATTTTAAACATTTTTAAAACTCAGTTTTTATGTACTTAACCATAGATAGGACCCTAACAGGTACTACCACTCCGGGTAATAATGGATCTGGAAATAATGACGATAAAGATGAACTCTACACTTGGAAAATCACCACGAGATGTAGGACACTAAGGCCCTTAGCCCCACTTCTGAAACATATATGATAAAAAAGGGTTGCCATAAGAGCAATACGCTCTGGAAAATCATATAACGTGCTAGGGTTAGACGTGACCAGCCAATTGATCGAAGGGGATTTCTCCAATTGCCCATCTAGTCCAAATAAAGGCCAAAGTGGAGTGTTGCATGTCATGGACTGCTCAGCCACCAGAACCCCGTCTTTAAACATCAGGTGGTGCCCTCTATGGCCAACAGGTATCCCTTATGGGTGTCTCAAACATCAGTAGAGGTGCAACCAGCGTATTCTACAGCCCCAGTCGACTGATTGGAGCATTTTGTGGAACTATCGGATAAACTACTTAACAATTTTTGATATTTAGATATATATTACATCAACAAGGGTCCTGTGCAAAGATTCTTCTTTTTTAAAGGTCGGTTCGAGAAGATAGAAAAATAGGAAAGATGTCCAACGAAGCATAACAAACAATTTTTTTTTACTTAGATAAATAGATTTTACTTGGCGGGTATGTGAAAATTGATTGTTTAAAGTTCATTCTATGTGATGAGAAATTATCAAATGAAATCATGGTCTCTTCTTGACATTTTTGTACAAAACACAATAATCTTAATTAACAATAATCTACTGAGTATTTTAGAGGTTTGTTAAAATCAAAATTCTGTGCATGATGAACTTAGTAGTTAAAGATTGGTTTATCCATATGAGATATTTGAAATTCAAAATAATTTAAATTCTCCCATGTTGTAAAAGAAAGAAACTATTTTTCCATCCACTGATAAAGAAAAGACAGTTTTTCTTAAATGAAGTGAGAAATGGAAATTTCAGCATATTTTCCAAAATCCTGTTGCAAATGTTTCCATATTAAAGAATTCATTTTTGTTTATATAGAACTGTTGCAAATGTTTCCATATTAAATAATTAATTTTGGTTTATTTGGAACTGTTGCAAATGTTTCCATATTAAAGAATTCATTTTTTTTTATTTGGAACTGTTGCAAATGTTTCCATATTAAAGAATTCATTTTTGTTTATTTGGAATTTTTGCAAAAGTTTCCATATTATTGAATTAATTTTTGTTTATATGGAACTGTTGCAAATGTTTCCATATTAAAGAATTCATTTTTGTTTATTTGGAATTGTTGCAAAAGTTTCCATATTAATGAATTAATTTTTGTTTATATGAAATGTTTCCATATTAAAGAATTCATTTTTGTTTATTTGGAAAACTGTGCAAATGTTTCCATATTAAAGAATTAATTTTTGTTTATTTGGAACTGTTGCAAATGTTTCCATATTAAAGAATTAATTTTTGTTTATTTGGAACTGTTGCAAATGTTTCCATATTAAGAATTATTTTTGTTATTTGGAATTGTTGCAAATGTTTCCATATTAAAGAATTAATTTTTTATTTGGAACTGTTGCAAATTTGTTTATTTGGAATTGTTGCAAATGTTTCCATATTAAAGAATTAATTTTTGTTTATTTGGAACTGTTGCAAATGTTTCCATATTAAAGAATTCATTTTTGTTTATTTGGAATTGTTGCAAATGTTTCCATATTAAAGAATTAATTTTTGTTTATTTGGAACTGTTGCAAATGTTTCCATATTAAAGAATTCATTTTTGTTTATTTGGAATTGTTGCAAATGTTTCCATATTAAAGAATTCATTTTTGTTTATTTGGAATTGTTGCAAATGTTTCCATATTAAAGAATTAATTTTTGTTTATTTGGAACTGTTGCAAATGTTTCCATATTAAAGAATTCATTTTTGTTTATTTGGAATTGTTGCAAATGTTTCCATATTAAAGAATTAATTTTTGTTTATTTGGAACTGTTGCAAATGTTTCCATATTAAAGAATTCATTTTTGTTTATTTGGAATTGTTGCAAATGTTTCCATATTAAAGAATTAATTTTTGTTTTTTGGAATTGTTGCAAATGTTTCCATGAATTTTTTTGTTTATTTGGAATTGTTGCAAATGTTTCCATATTAAAGAATTAATTTTTGTTTATTTGGAACTGTTGCAAATGTTTCCATATTAAAGAATTCATTTTTGTTTATTTGGAATTGTTGCAAATGTTTCCATATTAAAGAATTCATTTTTGTTTATTTGGAATTGTTGCAAATGTTTCCATATTAAAGAATTCATTTTTGTTATTTGGAACTGTTGCAAATGTTTCCATATTTTCATTTTTGTTTATTTGGAATTGTTGCAAATGTTTCCATATTAAAGAATTAATTTTTGTTTATTTGGAACTGTTGCAAATGTTTCCATATTAAAGAATTCATTTTTGTTTATTTGGAATTGTTGCAAATGTTTCCATATTAAAGAATTAATTTTTTTATTTGGAACTGTTGCAAATGTTTCCATATTAAAGAATTCATTTTTGTTTATTTGGAATTGTTGCAAATGTTTCCATATTAAAGAATTCATTTTTGTTTATTTGGAAATGTTGCAAATGTTTCCATATTAAAGAATTAATTTTTGTTTATTTGGAACTGTTGCAAATGTTTCCATATTGAAGAATTCATTTTTGTTTATTTGGAATTGTTGCAAATGTTTCCATATTAAAGAATTAATTTTTGTTTATTTGGAACTGTTGCAAATGTTTCCATATTAAAGAATTCATTTTTGTTTATTTGGAATTGTTGCAAATGTTTCCATATTAAAGAATTAATTTTTGTTTATTTGGAACTGTTGCAAATGTTTCCATATTAAAGAATTCATTTTTTTATTTGGAATTGTTGCAAATGTTTCCATATTAAAGAATTAATTTTTGTTTATTTGGAACTGTTGCAAATGTTTCCATATTAAAGAATTCATTTTTGTTTATTTGGAATTGTTGCAAATGTTTCCATATTAAAGAATTCATTTTTGTTTATTTGGAATTGTTGCAAATGTTTCCATATTAAAGAATTCATTTTTGTTTATTTGGAACTGTTGCAAATGTTTCCATATTGAAGAATTCATTTTTGTTTATTTGGAACTGTTGCAAATGTTTCCATATTAAAGAATTAATTTTTGTTTATTTGGAACTGTTGCAAATGTTTCCATATTAAAGAATTCATTTTTGTTTATTTGGAATTGTTGCAAATGTTTCCATATTAAAGAATTAATTTTTGTTTATTTGGAACTGTTGCAAATGTTTCCATATTAAAGAATTCATTTTTGTTTATTTGGAATTGTTGCAAATGTTTCCATATTAAAGAATTAATTTTTGTTTATTTGGAACTGTTGCAAATGTTTCCATATTAAAGAATTCATTTTGTTTATTTGGAATTGTTGCAAATGTTTCCATATTAAAGAATTAATTTTTGTTTATTTGGAACTGTTGCAAATGTTTCCATATTAAAGAATTCATTTTTTTTATTTGGAATTGTTGCAAATGTTTCCATATTAAAGAATTAATTTTTGTTTATTTGGAACTGTTGCAAATGTTTCCATATTAAAGAATTCATTTTTGTTTATTTGTTTGTTGCAAATGTTTCCATATTAAAGAATTAATTTTTGTTGTTTTATTTGGGAACTGTTGCAAATGTTTCCATATTAAAGAATTCATTTTTGTTTATTTGGAATTGTTGCAAATGTTTCCATATTAAAGAATTCATTTTTGTTTATTTGGAATTGTTGCAAATGTTTCCATATTAAAGAATTAATTTTTGTTTATTTGGAACTGTTGCAAATGTTTCCATATTGAAGAATTCATTTTTGTTTATTTGGAATTGTTGCAAATGTTTCCATATTAAAGAATTAATTTTTGTTTATTTGGAACTGTTGCAAATGTTTCCATATTAAAGAATTCATTTTTGTTTATTTGGAATTGTTGCAAATGTTTCCATATTAAAGAATTAATTTTTGTTTATTTGGAACTGTTGCAAATGTTTCCATATTAAAGAATTCATTTTTGTTTATTTGGAATTGTTGCAAATGTTTCCATATTAAAGAATTAATTTTTGTTTATTTGGAACTGTTGCAAATGTTTCCATATTAAAGAATTCATTTTTGTTTAATTCCATATTAAAGAATTCATTTTTGTTTATTTGGAATTGTTGCAAATGTTTCCATATTAAAGAATTAATTTTTGTTTATTTGGAACTGTTGCAAATGTTTCCATATTAAAGAATTAATTTTTGTTTATTTGGAACTGTTGCAAATGTTTCCAAATTAAAGAATTAATTTTGTTTATTTGTGTTGCAAATGTTGAATTCATTTTTGTTTATTTGTTGTTGCAAATGTTTCATATTAAAGAATTAATTTTTGTTTATTTGGAAAAATGTTTCCATATTAAAGAATTAATTTTTTGTTTATTTGGAACTGTTGCAAATGTTTCCATATTAAAGAATTCATGTTAAATGATCAAAGAAATCTAAACCGGACAAAAAAAAAAAAACACCCGAAGAAATTATAAGTGGGGGCTCTCCGAAAAATATGTGGAGCGTGCCTCCAAAAATTAGTCGACGTCGCTAAGCTGGTCCAGCGGGCAAAGGCCATCTCCCTACAAGTTAAGGGAAAGGTTCTTTTGTTCAATTTGGAGCAGCTGCAACAAGACCAACAGTAAAAGAAAATTTGGTCTTTATTGTAGACAAGAAGACCAAAAAAGCGTCCGAGCCACCAAATACTTGGTCACAAAATTCCTGACCAACCAGGGTATAAAGGTACTAGCTATAATAGCTGGTACCTCATACCCTTTTGGGGACGTACTGCTACCTTCAATTGAAGATGTCGTCGCCTTAACAAGAAAAACGCTTGAGAAAAAGGACCATACCATCCGAATAGAATACTTTAGGTGGCGGTGGAGCGTGGTGACAGTATATTAGGTACCTAGCCCGGGTGATATCAATCATCAGATCGGGCCGAAAGTCTGAGACCACTATGTATATAGTCAAAGAAGCTATTCAGGCTTTCATCCCGATCTCCTTTTTAATGTCAGAGGGAAAGGGTCTAAGATGTGACTCAGGGAGGGTCCCTATTTTATTTCACCCATCTCTCTATAGAGCCTTAAAATTAACATTAATGAAGCCCTTAACAAAGAATTGGGCTTTGGGTCAATGAGCCAGATTGTCGGTATCCTGTCTCTTTACATGTTCAATCAAAAGTCCCAACACCTGATTTCAGTGTATCGAGCTCTACGTGACGTCGTCAAGACGGGTATCTTTAGCGGGAGATCGGAACGCCGTGCTTGAGCTCAAGATAGATCGCGTGAGAGCTAGAAGGAATACTAACAATTTGGATGCAAATTACTTCCATGAATTTGTCAAGAGATTTGATCTCATTGACAGGCTCTGTGAAGAACATTCAAATAATGGACATGGACTGATCAGCAGCTATCTTCATCGAGTGTTAATAAGGAGAGTCGACAGATCTTTTAGAGGGTCCAATGTTTTTATCTTTAGGTGGGTTTGATCATAGATTTACATGTCAAGCTGAAACAAAGCTAAGGTTAGGATGTCTGGCTATTGGAAACTCAATGTTTTCCTTTTGGTAGACAAGAATTTCCTAAGCCAGCTAGAACTAACGATTAAGCGGGAATTTATGGGAGCGGTTATTGGCAGTGGTTGATGATGAAAACTTAAGGATAGCATTAGATCCTTTGCTGCCGACTATAGTAGGAGACGCAAGCTAGATAGTTTAGCGGGACAAAGATTTGTTATAAACTAGGTTAAATAAGGTGGTTATGAAGGGAGATAGCATAGCTACTAACATAGCTAAGCTGAGCTGGCTTTATCTGATAATAAAAAGTATCAAGCTCAGGTAGTTAGGGTTAGGTTAAAAATAATACTTGCGAGGTGACGAATATGGCTCAAGAATTGCCTGGTGAAGACCTAAGAGCTACTACTCTGCTGCATATTGAGTGTCACATCGTCGGACAGGCAACAGTGGACTACAAACAAAGATATTTATCGGGAATTTCGTGACTACTACTAGAAGCTCTTCACTAGCGAACCTAGTTTGACTCAGTTTGGCACCTATTTTTCCGACTTCCCTCGCTTTGAAAAGACAGGGTTTGTAACTTTCGCTCTTTGACGATGCTAAACACTGACTTGAGGATTTTGGCGAAAATCTTGGCAGATCGTTTGCAGAACAGTCTTGTGCTGTAAAGGGCAGGACTATCCATGACAGTCTTCATGATCTGCACGATCATTAAGTCGACGATGAAGTCTGGCAGTTCTGATCTTGAGCTGGAGAAAAACTGGTCAGAAGTCCTAGAAAAGTTCGTGGCTACTATGGTCACGGAGGGAGCTCTTCTTAAAGGGTAGGGTAGAAGTGTGTGGTTCGCATATCTACCCCCTATCCTTTACCGACTTTCTGTTCGTCTACCGTTCTATTTTAGCTAGAAAGAATCCTGTTCCAGTTCATCTAGAACAGTCAGGATACTCTGGTGTGTCGCGAGATCTGTTACCTTCATCCTTCTAAAGGCGGTCTAGGGGTAGCGAACATAGAGACGCGACGTTACACGTTACGTCTCAGTCTTCTGGGCTGAATCGTTTCAGAGCACGATGAATCTGGAAAGAGAACGCCAACGAGGTTTTTTTTTCGGCTTTGAGAAATGTGCAGTTGGAAAGTGGGGAGGCCTACCGTTTGCCAAGAAAAAAACTATTCTTCTATCGCGAGTGTCGGCTCATCCTAAAAGTTATCTCCCGGTTACAATTACGCCTCACTGATAACCGATTACATAGACTATCAGTGAGGGGAGCCGCTCGAGACGATTTGACCGAAAGGCTCGGTGTGACGAAGGCAGAGGGTCGCTTGGGCCCCCGGGTTAAGGTGCCTCAACAATGATGACGCTTCACTCACCTGGCGAGTAATCCGGGGCGCCCTCTGGATCGACAAGAGGCTGACAAAAGCTGGTTTGGCTACTCCACCAGTTTTCGTACAGTGTAAGGGGAGCCTTCTTTCACTGCTCGGACGTAAAACCGTTTTTGAAGGCTTCATAGTTCGCATGCTGCCTGGGAAGCCTTTTACACGGGAAGCCTTTTACTCTGGTGGCCAGAACTTATGTTGCTTATGTGGTGACGTCGCTCGATAGAAAGAATTACGTTTTGCTGTTTACTCGGCGTGATGAGTCGTGATTTGGACGACACAAAATAAGGAACACTATGAAGGCGTTTCTTTCTCATCTCAAACTCTGGTTGTTTTTTACAAGCACCAGATTAAAGTTAAAATCCGGTCTGAGAGACAAAGACTCTCTTCATTGGAGTTTGGCGAAAGGTGGGTGAAACTTGCGAGACTGTTGAGTGAAGGCGCTAACCTTGGGTTCATGCTTGAAGTTACTGGTACCTAAGAATATTGGGTATTTGGAAGAATAATGATGACCCATCCCAGGTATATAGATTTTTCAGAAACTTTTTTGTTCAATCATTGATTCACTTAGCTCGTGAGCCTTTAATATATATATATATATATATATATATATATATATATATATATATATATATATATATTAGTACCAACAATTTTTCGTTTTCTTGTAGTGTAGGTTTGTCATAGAGAGACTGGAAAGTTTTGGTGATTGTAGTGCGAATTGGTTTTATGGTGAATGGAAAATTGCTGTATGAATTGGGTCACGAGTGGAAATAGTTAAGTTAAAAGTTATGATAGCCTCCCCCTCCCATTTTAGGCCTTGTACCGCATTTTAGTATTTTTTACGAAATGAATACTAAATGGAGGCGAGGTGAGTGAAAGTCTGTTGCTGAGAGGGGGAGAATCAGGGTCTGATCAGTCCCGATTGGGTCACCTGGGTGAGTAAATACGATGTTGAAAGACCCGAAATTTTCAATGATCCCAGGAATGTAACATCGCTGACGCCCCCTTCATCATCTGAAAGATGTCTTTTGCGAAATTGATTGATTCAGAAATAGAATTATATTGTTTGGGGGATAGATATTTCAATGCAGTAACCAACACTAACTGTAAAAGCATTGCTTTAATTTTCAATAACTTAGTTGTGTGCACCTATCGTCCTGGCTTTGCTTTTAATAAAAAGGAGAGAAAATGTTCGAGTTGGAAGTGAAGAAATGAAAGTTGCTTCATCATCCGTATAATCCATTATTTTGTAAGTTCAAATTTCCCATTGATATCAGTTTAAAGATAATTCAATTTCTTACCGAAATTTTTTACAATATTATGGTATATCTTGGCGAATTAAAAATGATTTTTTGACTTTGAAATCACTATCCAATTTTATGGTCCCATTCACTACATTTTGTGTAGGATTAAATTTTCTTTTATCAAAAACATACCATTAACTTTCGATAAGGGTGAAGGGTACCTTCACCCTTATCGAAAGTTAATGGTATGTTTTTGATATTTAAGTTTAAAGGTACCCTTTAGGGAGGTAGGGAGAAAAAGGTCACAGAATGGTTAAAAAGTGAAAGAATCTTTCTGATATGGTTTGAAATATGGTTAGTGATATGGGAAACCTCTTACATATTGAGAATACTGAAGACCTGAGATTACTGATGATGATGGAGCCTATGTTAATGAATACATTCTAATTGAATATAATTTATTTTTTCTGGTTCTAAGTTCGAACATTAAAGATGAGATGATTTGATATTTCTTTATAACACTTATAAGATTATTTCTATGCACGTGAAATTGGGGAGATTACAGAATATTTAACAGGATTAATTGTCTTCATTATCTAAAAGCGGAGAATTTTTTTTTTCTTTGCCGAAAAGTCACGTCATGTAATTTTTTCATCTTTCACCGTCTTATCACTTTCTATTTAGAAAAAAAAACATGTAAATAATTAATAAATTAAAAATTTCTAAATTCCTAATTTTCAGGGTTTTTTTTCTTTTAGATTTGCCACTTTATTCTGAATTATTAAAATTCAATAGGAAAATATTATTTCTGATTAGAAAATGTTTACTTTTAGTTTTATTATAGATTAATTGGTTTTAAAGCCACTTATTAATTTGTTAGAGTATATGATTTATGAGCAACACTGAAATATCTATTTACTTAGCTTTTCTTTTTTCTTTTTTTTTTTTTTGTTATTTATACAAAAAAAACTTTAGTTAAAATAACGAAAATTTTAGTTGATGAAATATTTTATTGTAGTTGATGAAATATTTTGCATTCCTTATTATACGAATATTATAAACAAGCAAAGCTTTTTATATAGACAACTTATGATTCTTTCAGCAGATCTGGTTTATAAAAAAATGTTCATGTTACTAATGGATAACTACAAAATGAAGGTAACTCTAGCATATTATTTGAATCCTCAATATTTTGGTAATATTTATAATTAATAAAGTTAGATAGCAAATATTTTCGCTATTATTTTTATCTATCAATTTGACTAAAAATCACCCTTTTATTTGGTTGTTAATAGGGATGAAAAATACTCTAATAAAAAGTGCTGATTGATTTTTTAGTGTCTGTATTAGTGTTCCCATCAGTTATATCGCTATTAAACAAAATTTAGTTGTGCAAACTAAAATCAAGACAACTGTGTCTACTTCTCGCACAGCCTATTTTTCAGCTACATTTCAAAAAGATTAAAAATTTGTAGACATTTTTCATTCTCAAAACAATCACAACTCGTCTAAAAACATATTTTCATTTGAACAATATTTTAAGTTGAGATCATTCGTAAAACCGTAATTCAAAATAGAACCAATTTTAAACATGTATACATTCCTGTGTGATAAGCGTAGTGTATCCCTCAAATTGTCTGTTTCTCCTTAAAAAGTGAATAGCTTAGTTTAATGATGGGTCTTTTCTGAAAATGAGTTTATGTAGATTTCTGTGACTATATGGTATCAGCGAGACTTAAACTTTAAAATATGGATTATCAATCTGGAATAGTTGGTAATTAACTCATGAGATGTTTTAATAAATGAAATACAATAATTTTTTTTATTTTCTTTCACCATTTCAAGGAGAAAATCATTGAGAAAATATCTAGAAAACATTGTTTGTTGTTAATCATTTCTTTTAGATTTTCAATTTTCATTTAAGAAATAAAGTTTTATGTTTCAGTATGAAATAAAGTAACAGAAAATAAAGTAAGACAAAATAGAAAAGTTTCAACCAATAATTCTACGAATTAGATCTGTACCTGAGTTCATAAAATTCCCCAAAACGTACTCAGTTACAAAACACATTCAAACTTCGCTCCAAGATGCATACATATTCGTTTAAAGCTATTCAGTATTTCTATTTTTTTTAAATTTGGGAATAGTTGCTATATTTAGCCTTTTATTTGTAGTATCGCTCATATTCCGACATATTGCGCATACAAAATATCGTACTTAATAAAATAACGCTCAGCCGCGCTTAGAGGTTAAAAGGATTAAAAGGAAACAAAAGATATTTGTGATATTTTTATTAAAAATGCAAGGTAATTGTAATAGTAAGTCTACTCTTGAAATGGTCAAAACATATCTGGTACGTTGTCCACTTTTCTCCGGAAGAAACAAGCTTTCTTACTTTCTCTTTTTCTATAAAAGTTGCATATTACCATATTTGAAAAATAATTATATTCTTTTTTTTTTCATAATTTAAATTAACAAAGAAAATATTTCATATTCAAAATTATTGTACAAAACAAAATGGAGTACAGGGATCATCTGATGTTTACAAGTTACAGCAATTGTTAAAAGACATTCCCTTTTTGTCCTAAAATAAACACAAATTTCAGTGGCCATAAAGACTGATTCATAAAACCTTAAGAAATACGAACACTTCCCCACAAAAAATGGATGACTGCACAATAACTATATTTGTGTAAAAAAATGAACAGATGGAAAATATACGATACAACTTACAAAAACAAAGTTATGTTTTATATATATCACGGTATAACATGTTATTTGAAAAATAATGTTACATTTAGCAACTGAACATTTACCGGTGTCATCAGTTTTTTCGGCAATCTATGGATTGAGTACGAAAAATTGTCTTGAATATTTGTATGAGTTTCGGATCTAAAGCCTGCACTGTAGTCGTAAAATTAAAGTATTGCAGAATCAGACACACAAATTCAAAAAGTTGAATTTATTAATCAGGAATTGAACTTGATTTATTCTTATGTGAACGTCTCATAAATTCCATTTAAATAATAATTAAGCAATAAACACTTTTTCATTCGTGTTAGATTAAAATAAATATCAGGTACCCACTTGTGATACTTTTAACTGTTTTTTCTAAAGCAGTTATTTTTAGTAAGTACATTTTTTTTTTTGGGGGGGGGGGTAATATACTTCAAAGAACGCGGCATAATCTTTTTTATAGTTTCTCGTATTTCATGAAAATTAATCTGCAAATTCAAAATAATTTTTGTATTTCTGTCTTTCCACGTTTGTCGCGTGAATATTCAACAGTTATCAAAAAGGAGGTTTAAATTTCACCAAATCTATGACGTATATTTAAAACAAACGGACAACTCGTAAATATGAAATTTATAAATGCTAGAAAATTCATAAATGCTTAAAAATAACATTTTGGGATTAAATGTTCTGATTATGTTTTATATACTAAATGTATGTGTTTCATCATATATTTTCTAAAACAAAGAATAAACAAAAGGTGTAGTCTTGTTATTTTATTTTAAGCACAACATCTAATTTTACCAGCACTCGCTCAAAGGCCACCAAAATCACATTTTATTTACAAAGTTCATATATGATTAATTGCAAATAAACAAGAATAACTATAATTACCATCTCATATCACCGCTGAGAAATTATAATGGTATAATAGGGGAATGCAGATTACCCTCTTATTATTCAGTTGGAAATTGGATTTTAAAGTGTTTTATTTTCAAAAATATTGTATTTTAAAGCTATTGCGTATGTAAAAAATATTACTGTGGAGTAACGTACATAGATAAATGTGCCATTTTTTGTAACATACATAAAAGATCATAGCACTATAATAAAGATTCAAATGTCTTTTCTCGCTACAATGAGTTTTGATCTCAATTAGACAAATAAAATAAAGTATTGATCCCATTGAAAAATCATACGTGAACATATTTCTACATTAGAATATATTTTAAATTTGTTTGCTGAACAAAAGTATCGGGAGAAGAAATAGTATTATGCAATTCTTCTGCAAGAATTTTAGATATTGACAGTGAACGGCCACTGAATAAGAATATGTTTTTAATTTTAAGCGTTATTTATGGTTAAATTTGAAATCATATTGTGTTTATATTTTTTCTGATGAAAAATATTATCTATACTTATCAAATCTCATGAATAACTCGAAAGATATTCCCCAGTGAATGAAAATATTTGATTGTTTTCTTTCAATTTCTTTATTTTTTGCTTGGTTTGTGTGTGCTATGTAGGGTAATGAATGTTACTAGGATTATACTAATAATAACATTTCAAGTGGCATGATATCTATGTATAAGGGGATGTGCATTGTAATAGATTACTGGACCACATGGATATGCCTTTTCTTCTATACGTTCTTACAGGTGTGCAGTGTGATAGACAATTAAACCAAATAAATATACATTGTATAGCAGCATATTGTTATGATGCACACTGGTCTAGATTGAACAGTGTGCATCATAACAATATGCTGCTATAGGAATATACCAATGTGCATTATGATAATTTACATCTCTGCAATTATATCCACATCAGTGGAAATTGTAATCGTCTACTTCAATAGAAGCACGCTGGTGTGAATTGTAATATTCTACTGTAATAATCTACGTCTATATAACAAGACTGATGTAGACTGTAATAACCTTCTTCTTTAGTACCAGAATGATGTACATTGTAATAATCTAATTCTATAAAACCAGACAGATGTACATTATAATATTCTACTTCTATAGGACCTCACCGATGGGCATTGTAATAATCATTATGTATAAAACTAGACTGATGTATATAGTAATAACCTTCTATAGAATCAGACATGTACATTGTAATGATCTACTTATATAGAACCAGACGAGTGTCTATTGTTATAATCTATTTCTATAGGACCACATTAAAGTGATTATATTGATTTTCTTCTATGGGACCAGACAGATTTACATCGTAATAATCTTATTCTATAGAACCACATAGATTTCTATTGTAATAACCTACTTCTATAGGACTATACTGATAGGCATTGTAACAATCTACTTCTATAGATCCAGACTAATGTATATTATAATAACCATCTTCTATAGAACACAAATGGATGTACATTGTAATTCTCTCCATGTATAAAATCAGCCTGATCTACATTGTAATTATCTTCTTCTCTAGGGGCCAGTTTAGCTTAGTCAGTAGAGCATTTGTCTATGAATCACAAGGTTCCGGTTCGATATCAGTCATCACCAACGCAGCGCATGAGTAGCACAGCTTGAATAATCTGATCTGTTCGATAAAGCATCTGGGAGCTGATGGTATGTGTGGTGCACCAACTCATAAAAAAGAAAAAAATAATAATCTCTCTGGTCTAGCGCTAGATAGACTCTCTAGCTCAGCTGATACCGACAACAGGCCAATACACCGACTTTAGTTACTTTATAGAACCAGAACCAGAACCAGTATATATATATATATATATATATATATATATATATATATATATATATATATATATATATATATATGTAATACAATTCTTCTCTAGCTCCACTACAAGTGTGTATTGTAATGATCTGCTTGTTTGTGGACAGTCATATGTGAGTTGTAATAATCTGTTTTTTCTGTGATTAAAGCAATGTGTAACAATTCGACGCTTCACATAATGTTGCAAATCTCTAGAAGTTTTAGAAACTTTGGATTGAATGATTGTTTTTCTTCGACCTGATTTGTTTTTATTGACATTCCGGTGTTTTTTATTACATATATTCAAGTCAAAAGAAAAGGGTCGGATTTTCTTTTCTTTGCTTGTAAACCGTATTTTAGGGGCGATACGTTAATTTATTGTGCAATCGGCGCAGTTTGTATCTGGCAATCTCATAATTATTTTGTGCATCACCGGAACTTTATGGAATCGTGTAGATAGCATCGCCGTGTCAGTGATAGTGAGGGAGGAACAGGGTATCCGTGACTGAAGATTACTAAAACACTCCAGCTAACATACATTATTATATCACTTTTCCCCCTCAACGGATTTCCGTTACTTTTCAGTATTGTTTACGCTTCGAGCTCAAAGTTGAGGATGGTTTGCTGCAAGCAAAGACTTGACACCTTTTAAAAATAGGATCTGATTACAAAACGAAACGAAGAAACAGACAAGAAAGATAGGTCAAATAACCCTCGACCAAATGTATAGAGAGTACCAAAAAGTTTCGCTCTGAATGTTTGTATTTCAGTCATCTCGTAAAAAATTCAAGAACTTCCATAATTCATAGCAATATACATATGTGAATACCTATGAACACATGCACACACTCAAACATGCATGCGCACACACAAATTCGTGAAAATACATGGTTTGTGGGTAATGTTAAACATTTTCCTACTGGTTAGTAGTGACGTAATTCATGGCATGATATTGTTTATAAACATCTACAGAATTACAAACGACTTACTTGGCAAATTGTGTTACAGAAAAAAATTCAGCAGAGTCAATGTAATGTTAAACACACTTTTTATTATTTGCAGATGGTATATTTCAAAGTTTTGATAACATTTGACAGCAGTACACAGTTAACTAACTATTCGCATGGAAGGTGAATTACAAACTACGTTCATAGCCCTTAATCAGAGACTGGAAGATGAGACTTTCGTCAGAGTTTCTTTTGCACAACGTTGGTGTCACAACACACAAGTGTAACGGGGTAATTTGATTCAAACAGTTTCCGCTAAAACTGCAATGTATTGCCTGTCAGTTATTCTAACACTTCTCAGAATAAAAACGGAGAATCACTTTCATTTCTGTTCTGTCAGAACTTCATTCATACAAACACATTTTTTAAACTTTTCTTTTAAACATTTGTATCAACTTTCAAAAATAAATTAATTAGTTTTATTTGGATGAAAACTCCAACATGAGAAAAAGTCGATTTCCCAGTAATGTTTTTAGACTGCATTGTAAAATACGGCTGTGGCGATAAATATGTTGACATTGTTGAACAATCAAATGAATAAGAATACATTCATTACAAGATGTAAATGTAAAAAAGAAATTATGATAATGACTAATATATATATATATATATATATATATATATATATATATATATATATGTATGTATATATATATATATATTGTTGAACATTGCAGCCATTTTTTTGTCTGCAAATTTTTTCTTTTGTCCTTTCATATTGCCGGGTTGTTTTAATCTGGCGAAAATTGGCTGATGTATTTGCCATAGTTACATGGCAAATATATATGTTGCCTATATATATATATATATATATATATATATATATATATATATATATATATATATATATATATAAAAGTTTTACTATTATCTGCGTTATTCGGACTATTGTCCTCATCTTCATTGTTATCTGTACAACGTTTCGGTCGATATGCCCTCCGGTCTTCTTCAGGTATTTCTTTTCTGACTCGGGAACCTTCTTGTCGTAATCAGCAGCCATCACATAACTTTGAACCCAACCCCTTATTCATTCCACGGGGTTATCCTGTTCTCATTCCGCTAACCATAGCTTTGGTAGAGGCGTTAAGCTGCGTTAATTATTATTCTATGTTACTGCTGCCCTTGATCAGGATTGAACCTACAATCTAGAGATAACTGTCATTTAGAACTGTCTGAACCTAACTCCTTTATCCATTAGGCTATGTATCCAATTGGACAATCCAGGGTGATCATAGACCTCGAAGAGACGGGTATTAAAATCTTCTCTTTATTAAAAACATGATACAAACATCATTTAATTCATTCCCATTATACATTATTAAAGGAAATGAATATCACTAATCTTAACACCATTTTGATACGTACATATAAACTTATCATCATGTATCTTATATAATTTGTTCTTATCAACCTGATGTCTACTTCATAGAAATATGATCAAATTTCTACAAATTAAGAAGAAAGATTTATCTTTCAACTAAAATTTTGGAATGTGAAAAGAGCATAAACGAACACTGCAATGTATCAATATCGATTTCAATCACTGATTATATTTTCAAAATGATGCAATATTGCATTGCATTCATGGAAAAATAAAGAATCTAGACTGTTAACGACTCCAGAAATTTGATTGTTTGCAATTTGTGAGTTTTTTCTTTCTCATTCAACAAATTGAACTAAAAAATGAATTTCACTAATAGATTCTCGAATAAATTCAAATTATAAATCAATTAATGCCGATGCTTGTCATTTTAGTTTAATGATTGCTTCACTTTTTGTTATTTCTATGTCAACTAAACATTCTGTCAATGAGTATTGATGCTATTAAAATTATGTTGAATTGTGATGAAAATGATTTGCTTCTTTCTTGTTACCTGAATATCGCGATTAAAGACTGAAGAGCTAGCCAAATATTAAAGGCAAACATTCGTTATAACTTATCCTGATATCAATAATATGTAGCTTATGTGACCAAACCAACAACCAAAAAAGAAAATGATAAATATGGAAAAACTTATATTAATACATCAGATTACTCAGACGCTTAGTGGCAGAACATACTTGGAAGTTGTTATTAAAAATGGATCATTTATATTACTTACAGTGCCTGAGTATCTTTAACTGGGATTAGATAGCTGTGCCTCGCTGCCAACCAAGATAGCTTTTGCTTGAGACAGTGTATCTATATTGATTTGTTGTTGGTTTAGCACGCCAACCCGGCGACCAAACTAAATGTTCGAACACATTCGATAGCATATCGATTGTTGGCTAAATACCCACTATTTCTTATCAAATTCTATTTTATACATAATTACTTCTGTATATGCCAATCAGTTATTGTTTAATAGTTTTGTATACTTAAATTAATTCACAGATGCGTCTCTTGTTTACTGAATTTTCATACATCACTTGACTTCTCAGTCCCACATCATAAATAAATCACTAACGAGTTGCATGGGAATTTCAATAAATCTTATTGTCCTTCAGAATTATCAAAGAGGAAATTCCAAACAAATTAATATCCATTTCTAATAAAAAAATAAAATCCAATTTTTTTTTTAATTTAAAAAAAATAATCAGATCTATTTCTAACAAAAATAAAACCCCAAATAGTGTGTTTCATCTTTTTCCAAAATATTAAAATCCATTTTGAAACTATTAAAATCCATTTACCAAAAAATTGAATCCAAGTTTTTAATATGTCGTTTCTTTCAAAAATAATAAGATACTTTTCTGAACAAGATACAATCCAACTTTAAATTTACTTCTATTTTAGAATAAAATTGTTTTAGAAAGAAATATAGAATGTTGTATCTAAACTCCTTTAAGACACTTAAACTTAAAGTACTTAAACAAAAAGACATTTTACTTAAAGTAAAATCTCCAAAACTCTTTCTTTCCAAAAGACATTTAGCACTTTTTCTTCAGCATCAATTTACCATGAAAATATGCATATAAGATTTTACAGCTTGAAAAATAATTAGAATTTTGTCTTTTATTTTATATAATAAAGCGAATGAATTTTCTGGCCATAACAGCCACATCAAATGCACTTGCGTTAATCGCCAACAAAAGTTCATTTGACACGATTTAAATATATTTGCTTATGATGAGAGGGCTGGGGGTCGAGTAGTTTGTCTCAAGAAAAACCCACGGTCACTTATCAATTGTTTTTATTCAACACACCAAACAGTTGCCAGTTTTATCAGAGACGTTAATTCTTTCTATTTTAATTCTTTGAAATGAGATACTATTTGAATTTGAAAATATAAATGAATAAAATCAAAATATTTTTCGCCTTTCCATTTTTTACCCAAGCAGATGTGGAATAATTTAAACTCGTTCCTTTTGACTACAGATTATTTTATTCGTTCTGTCCATATGGGAATTACGCAAGAAAAATATTTTCTTTCT
>CM042158.1:81509479-81754479 GCA_023376005.1 Doryteuthis pealeii | reverse complement strand
TTAAAAAAGCATCCCAACACATGAAAAATAACCCAACTAATACCAACAAAGAAAATCTTGAGAAGGCACAGGTAGAACTAACAGAAATATACAAAAAGGAACAGATAGAATACATACAAGAAAAAATAAATAAAATCAGACCGACAGTCGCGTTTAGCATGGCAAACTGTAAACGAAATTAGTGGCAAGAAAAGTAGCACTAGATCAAAGCTAAAGGCAAACAGCCAAAAAGATAGACTCCAAAAATGGAAAGACCACTTCCAGAAATTGCTGGGAACTCCCCCTAAACCCATAGAAAATGACTTACAAAAAATAACAAATGACGAACTAGACATTAAGCTAGGGGATTTCACGATAGAAGAACTAAGTAAGCTTAAAAATAGAAAGGCCGCGGGGCCTCGACGAAGTACCACCTGAGGTCTGGAAAATAAGGACATTTGATGATATACTACTTAGACTATGCAATGCAGTATACAGACAAAATTCTATGCAATGCAGTATACAGACAAAATTCGATAGAAAAATGGACGAAGGGATGCATTCTCCCATTCCCTAAAAAAGGAGATCTAGGACTTGCCAAGAATTACAGAGGCATTACCCTCACTGCCATAGCTGCCAATATATATAATGCCCTTCTCCTTAACCGCATCCGACCCGAAATAGAGAAAATCCTTAGAAAAAATCAAAACGGATTCCGCAGAAACCGATCTACAACCACACAAATTCTGACCATTCGCCGAATCATAGAGGGTGTCCGAGCAAAGAATCTCGAGGCAACCCTACTATTTGTAGACTTCTCCAAAGCATTTGACTCCATACACAGAGGGAAAATGGAGCAAATACTACTAGCATATGGCCTACCCAAGGAAACGGTTAACGCCATAATGATGCTCTACCAAAATACAAAAGCAATGGTATGATCACCAGATGGCGACACAGACTTCTTTGAAATTGTCGCCGGAGTCCTACAAGGGGATACACTAGCACCATATATATTCATCATATGCCTAGACTACGTACCCAGAACATCACTAGACCCCATAAAAGAAAATAGCCTCACACTAAAAAAAAAGCAAGACGCAAGCGATATGCCGCACATACTATTACGGATGCGGACTATGCTGATGATCTGGCACTACTCGCAAATACACCTGCACAAGCCGAATCCCTACTACATAGCCTAGAAAAGGCAGCACGAAATGTCGGCCTGTACGTGAACTCTGATAAACCGAGTTCATGTCTTTCAAAAACAAAAGCGACATCTCAACCATCGACGGTAAACTCCTAAACTCTGTAGAACAATTTAGATACTTCGGCAGTAACATCTCCTCCACAGAAAATGACGTTAGAAATAGGAAAAGCATGGGCCGCTATAAATAAACTATCGATCATATGGAAATCCAACCTCACAGACAAGTTAAAGAGACGGTTCTTCCAGGCCGTTGTCATATCAGTACTGCTGTATGGCTGCACCACCTGGACCCTAACTAAGCGACTAGAGAATAAACTAGATGGGAGCTGCACAAGAATGCTGCGGGTGATCCTGAACAAGACATGGAAACAACACCCTACGAGAAAACAGCTATACGGCCACCTACCACATATCACACAAACCATCAATGTAAGATGGACAAGACACGTGGGACACTGCTGGAGAAGCAAGGACAAACTCATAAGCGACGTCCTCCTGTGGAAGCCAGCACACGGACAAGCCAGTGTGGGCCGACCAGCAAAAACGTACATTGATCAGCTCTGTGCGGATGCAGGATGCTGCATAGAGGACCTCCCGAGAATGATGAGCGATAGGGACGGATGGAGAGAGATTGTCATGGATATCCGCGCTGAAAGCGCGACATGATGATGATGATGATGATGATAGGAATGAATGATAGTATTTTGTCCATGTATTTAGTTGTTATATTAGACTTCCATTTTATATGATTTTATGATTTATATGATTTTTGTGCAAATATTTCTGATATCATTTTTACGCGTTTAAACGATTTTCAGTTTCACAGAAATGCTCTTGTCATCTATTGATATGAAATGATCGAAATTTTTGACAAAACGGGAACAGAAATCCAAGAGTTATTTTCTTCGTCGATTCCTTTCATTTTGTAAATATAACGGTTCATAAGTTTGTAAAATTTGCTCATTAAGATTAAGCCCATTAAGATTAAACCAAAAGTATCATTTTGAATTTTGATCGCCTTTTTTACAACACTTATTCACATAGGTGAGAATTGGTAGATTATCAGTTACCAAGCGCCATTTGACTTCCTGTTCACGCTACCCCAACATAAGTGTACATGCTCTATCAGTTATAATGAGAACTAACTTATAAATATAGCATGCTATAAATATATTATATATATATATATATATATATATATATATATATATATATATATATATATATATATCAGGCGTACAGAAAAGTTACTAGCACCACTTTTTTTTAAACAGAGATTGAATACACTAATTCATAATGCATAAATCGATTTTATCCTTATATTCTCTCATAAATATTTCAGAACCTTAATGAAAAACATATTTTACACATGCAAATTTAAATTTTCTTAGTTTTCTTAAATCATGCATAAGTAAATACGTGAAATATTTAATTGTTTTTATGCAGTTTATATAAAAACAAAGCTGATTTTCATATTTACAATAAATGGATAGAAAAAAACGCTATTTGTACAGTTTTCTTTTGTGTGGCTTAGCAGAAGCTCGCTAGAGACGCCCGCAGCAGCATTAGAATGCCAATATGTGGCTGTCTAAAGTGTATTTTCCTCCATCACCTTTATATTCTAATAAAATCTCTTTTCTTGTTCCTCAATAAAAATCACCAAGCTACATTGGACATTTGTCTAAGTGGTCGGAGAGAAAGTTTACCTTTAGACTCACATTAACTTATTAGGTCAAAAATTATACAAAAACAATATTCAAAGGTAAAAGAGTAGACCATGTAATGTTGAGATATCAACATTTCTGTTAGTAGCGCTTCGTAGGGCTTTGATTTGTTATTATCAGTGAGACACAAGACTGTTTTTCAAAGAGACGTGTTTTTATTTAACAGGATCCGAATAACTGCATCGGCGAGATAACACGAGCATATACAGAGAGTGATGGTATTTCTTCTTTCAGATGCTAAATGTTATTGTGAGATTTGGGCCATGTTTATCGTTAAGTCCGAATCGATTTTTTAGTTTTTGCTTGGTTCTCTTGAAGGGATCTTTGCGACGTACATCATGCTTCTAGGCATGTAGGTGATTTCTTTTAGGACCATCCGCTAGAGTCGCTTTGGTGCCGCAGATAGATTTTTCATATGGATCATTTCCAAGGCTTTGTGGTCGGATTCCACCACAAATTGTTTGCTATACAAATAAGTGTGAACATGTTCACATCCGAACATGATGACAAATATTTCTCTTTCGATGTTTGCGTAACGCTGCTCAGTCTCAATGAGCTAAAAGCAATGGGTTTCTCATTTTAAATCAATGCTGCTCTGAGACTCTTTGTTGATGCATCAACCCTTAAAACGGAGTCAAGTCTTAGGTAAGCATGACTTTGTTGCAAATTAATTTTTATTTGTTTATTTATTTTTAGCGCGGCGTCCCGCACACAAGTCTAAATTGCGTCTTTTTCTTCTCCCCACCCCCCTTCATCACTTCAATGTTATCTAGGAGTGTCGCTTTCATTCTCTTTGAATTTGTCTCCGGTTTTCGTCAGGGCTGTTATACGACAACTACTATCTGGCCTCCCGTAAGCTATACCGAGTTCATTCATTACAATTTGCTTAAGGATTTCTTAGAAAATATAAAATCGTGCCTTCTCATTTTGAAGAAGGTAGGTAAAATAAACATATGTTATAAAATAAACATATATTGCAACAAAATTTAACTAGATTTTTAAAATGTCAGTTTTTTATGCCAACTTCAAAGATAAAGTTTCTTCTTTGCAATTGTTTTCTCCAGCGAGAAAAATTAAATCTTGAGCTTGGCGGCAAATTAATATTTTGTTTCTCCAAATATTCAAAATTTCTTTAAAATATTCTATAATTCAAATTTAGAAAGTAGGAAATGGTTTAAATTGTGAACTTTCTATAGTTTAAAAAAGGGATACATATTTTATCCAAAATTCCCGATGCATAAAATACGTCACCTTAAAAGGACAACAGAGAGAAATAAATTCTGTGACCGGCAGACACAAAAAATGATTCCCTACTGAAGGTTAACTGGTAATTTTTCAGAGATTTCAAGACAGGATCAGTTTCAAAAATAATCAAGATCATTCAAAATTAATGCCGTTCAAGATTCTTACAAGATCAAAAGAATTATTAGGAAGCTTAAAATAAACAATAAAAAATAAGGATTCTGTTTTGTTTAATGTAATTTGTTTGAATATATATATATATATATATATATATATATATATATATATATATATATATATATATATATATATATATATATATATATATATATATATATAGATATTATTGTTATTATTATATTTCTTGCGAAAAAAAAATTTTCAGTTTAAAAAATGCTTTACAATTGTTTGACAAGCTACTATAATCCGAGCAGAGCAATGTATTAAAAATGGCGAGTCCATCTACTCAGTGAAAAACTTATTTTAGTTAAATTCGTTTGAAATATATATATATATATATATATATATATATAGGGTGCAAATGGAAATCTTTGACATACGCTTTATTTGTTTTAGGTTTTGTCTGCTGTGCAGTTTAATAAACAAATTTCAATTGTTGTCAAGAAGGTAATATTTGAAAAATCATCTTTGTTTTAAATCTTTTAATACTGAAAAATGTTTAATGATTAAATTTGTAAAAATAATGAAATAGTCGATTTTACAATAAGAAATAAAAATGTCCGTTGTCGTCCATTGTTTGAAAAATTATTAAAGTCTTAGTCATCTTTCTTTTGGAAGCTTTACATTAGATGAAATGAATGTTGAAAGAGTTTGTCAATATTCTGTTACATATAACAAAAGATTTTTTCAATGTAAATAGAGACATGTATAATCAATACATGCCTTTATTTACATAGAAAAATCTTTGTGTGACAAGAGTAACCGTCTTAGGAATTTTCTACTTCCTCCTTAAGCAAGGCTGTTCTTTTCCCATTGGGTTCTTCCTTCACATTTAATGTTCGTCCTTTTTTTCCAATGGGGGCAGACATCACTCTATTCCATATCACAAGCCTATCAGGAAATTAAACCGTCCGGTTTGTCGTCATATCATGATTGTTGATTACATCTTCTGAGCATTCTAATAGTCCGGGTTGTTCTAAAAATTGATGGCTATTACTAATATCAGCTTGTGTTTTTAAATATGGTATATGCTGATATGTCGTGATATAAAATCTACTGCACACAAAGGGAAAACCTAAAGAAACTATTCCATATGGAATAAGTGGCTACACAGAAAGAATGAATTAATGCTAAACTAATAGAGCCATTTTGTTTGACACAATAATTTCTATTTAATATGCCGATTGTTCTCCTTGTTCTCTGAGCGGTTAGATAAGGCACCGTCTCTTGAGTAATTCTGAGTATACTGACAGTTAAAATGGATAATTATTTTATGTTTTAATATGATTTCCAAAATTGACACTATAAATCAAATCCTTTGTTATCACCATCATCATCATTTTCGTCGTCGACGCCTTTGTTGTGGTGTTGCTGTAAGCCAAATTTCTATGAGAACAGCTAATTTCTGTGGCCTAAAGTGATGGCTTAAAGGGTACAAGCCGACCAAACGACAACTGTTGATTTTTGTGATCTTATTGAATTGCATTTTACTGGGACTGTTAAAGTAACAACCTTTCTTAATCACATTCAACATTTTTTTAATCCTTAATCTCAGGTGTCAACACTTTCGTCACTAATTCCTTTATTTTGTAGTTTCTTTTCTATTTCTAAAAACTTGTAAAAACTCCTTTCATAAAAGTTAAATATCTTTTAGCTTCAATAAACCAATCTCTTTTCTGTAGTTAAAAATATCCAGGATTTCCACTTCATTATGAAATCAAACATTATCAATTAAATCGCCTACAGAAACCACCGAAACCCAATTCTAACTTGTTACATTTCTGATTTACATAAAACATATTCACATAAAAGCAGCAGTGATTCCTGTTTTCTTTCAATCAAAATAATATAGTTTTTTTTTATATCTATAATACTATGCTGATGTGTGTGTTTGTCTGAAGACCACAACCAAAATGAAAGTCCCAAGAAGCTAATTTTTATAAAGGTATTAACTTGACATAGACTATGCGATGTCATTTGAGGTCACTGAAGGTCATTGTGGCCAAACAGAGTGAAATAAAGATATTGATATGGAGATTAAAAATGTTATTGTGATATGGACGAAATCGGATCCAGGTTTTTCACATGGCCTGCTAAATGTCAGATTTTTATGAATAAATAGTTAAAGAAAAGTCTTAAATTCATGGAAGCACAATGAATATTGCAAACAAAGATGCTCTTAGAAAGTAATCAGAATTTTTCTTTATATTTAAAACTCATTTTGTGTATTTCTGTGATATTCCTATTATTGTGTCTATAGAATATAAAAAAGTGAAGTTGGCTGGGCGGCCTAATCAGCCAGACAGTGAGGGAGTATATCCTCTTTTCACTAGTGCTAGACCAAGAAGCGTCTGGGGTGGAGAGCCACACCTACTATCAGCTCCCCACTTTACCGCTCAGATCTCTGTGCTACTCCTGCGCTGAGTTGGCGAGAGTCGATATCGAACCAGAAATCTTATGATTCCTAGGCGGACGCTCTACCGACTGAGAATATCATAATTATTTCATCAAAACTTTAAGACGCTTTTTCCAAGCATCTTTTTGTATCACTGCAATTCTCTTTCTTTTCTTTTTTCTTTTTTTTTTTTTTTTTTCGTACGTTGGTTCTGTTTAATATGGACCTAAGCATTTGCCAGATATCTAAAAACGTCTAAATCTAAATCATAAAATGTACCTTATGCCTTGTTTTTAATTTATTTTATCAAGCTCACCCATAATTGATAATAGATTCAAATTTTTAAAATCATGTAAAAACCAAAATGATTAAATAGGTTTAAATCTTTTATCAATTGAATGTGTTATGTATGATTAAACGTTCGGAACACATATCGAAATGTAGACATCAAAAGAATTCGTATTAAGCCATTTGAAAAATAAGAACTCCAAAGACTAATGTTAAATTCTTAAAAAATTTTTGAATAAACAAAATAAAAATAAAAATAGATAAATAATAAATAAAATAATGAAATGAAATAGAATAAAATAATGAATAAATCAAAATAAATGCTACCGTAGCAACACTCGTTTCTGCACTTTCCGCTTCTGGGTGTTTCCTTCTATTTATACACAGGTCTGCTTCTATCATCCGGGCGTCTGTGCTTCACATACGCGACTGTCAACTCAATCCCAGTTGCCGGAATGTCCGCAGCTATCACCCGGGCATCTGGCGTTCACATACGGGACACGGACAGTGGCATCTCGATTCCAGTGCCCGCGCCAAAGTGTCGCCTTTTCGCATTCTGAAGGACGCGGATTCAATCCTAGGTCAGTCCTCGTGTTCTCTGTCACATTTCCCTCTGAGCTCATGATCACTCAACATGCAGGTGGGTGCTGGCCTCTGTGTTCGGGTACTCCTTTGAAGTGAGAGAGCTGTGGCTTCTTCCTCGTCCCATCACAAAATGCCGTCCGGTCTCCGGCCCAATCGAAAAAGGCCGTCCTGTCTCCGTCCCAGTCGCAAAATGCCTCCCGGTCACCAGCCCAATCGCAAAATGCCGTCCGGTCTCCGGCCCAGTCGCAAAATGCCTTCCGGTCTCCGGCCCAATCGCAAAATGCCGTCCGGTCACCAGCCCAATCGCAAAATGCCGTCCGGTCTCCTTCCCAATCGCAAAATGCCGTCCGGTCTCCGGCCCAATCGCAAAATGCCTCCCGGTCTCCGGCCCAGTCGCAAAATGCCTCCCGGTCACCGGCCCAGTCGCAAAATGCCGTCCGGTCTCCTTCCCAATCGCAAAATGCCTTCCGCTCTCCGGCCCAATCGCAAAATGCCTTCCGGTCTCCGGTCCAACAGAGGACCAGACATTGTGCCATTTGAGGACCGATCAAATCGCCATGGAGGAAACAACGAACAGGATGGCAAAAGTTCCCGTTCCAGTCAGTCTTCCTAAGAAGATTCTGGAGATGAAACAGTCTTAGTAAGATTTATGCAGCGAAATTTTCTGAAGATCAACTGTGGTATCTATGCATTATCAAGGAGCAACTTGGTTCCAGCAGGGTGCGGGTTTTTTTCGTGGATTATGGCAATGAAGAAGAAATGGCTGCTGCTAATGTTGTTGAGGTTCCTCAATCTTTATGTGAAATCAAACCATTTGCCAAAACCATAGCTTATAGGGAAAAAATAGAGGGGGAAATCGTCGAATCCTCTAGCAGCCACCGTAGCAACACACGTTTCTGCACTCTCCGCTTCTGAGTGTTTCCTTCTATTTATACACAGGTCTGCTTCTATCATCCGGGCGTCTGTGCTTCACATACGGGACTGTCAACTCAATCCCAGTTGCCGGAATGTCCGCAGCTATCATCTGGGCATCTGGCGTTCACATACGGGACAGTAGCATCTCGATTCCAGTGCCCGCGCCAAAGTGTCGCCTTTTCGCATTCTGAATGACGCGGGTTCAATCCTACACGCCAGGCAAAACCTAGCACGCTTCTTTCGAGAATACGGCAAGTTTCCATGCCCGCCACTCAACTCGTGTTCTCTGTCACACGGTAATGGTCCTAAAAAAAACTTGGGAAAAGACTGGAGGATTTGGAAATCAGATGAAGAATTGAGATCATCCAGACAACTGCATTGCTGCAATCGGTTAGAATACTCAGAAGAGTCTTGGAGACTTGAGGAGACTTGTTGTCACTCAGACTCCAGTGAAATACTATCAACTAATGCTGGTGTGAAAACCTCAAAAGGAGTGACAATAATAATAATAATAATAATAATAATAATAATAATAATAATGGAGATAGATTGCATTTTTGTCTGAAGCCGAAACTATGTCACGGCTTACGTCACAGATTCCTCAATAATCTCAAGGATTTATTCATGAGAACCTAATTTATAATCAATATAGTTTATTTATTAAAATATATAATTAGATAATTAGTTTATATACACTATGAATTTGTCGTTGTAACATCCGATGGTCTTGTAATAATAATAAACACTAGAATAAATTAAGCATAATAGAAGAAATAAGGTAACAAATCACAAAAGGAATACAATATAAACTAAAATGCATTTCCCACAATGCCACACAAACTAAACTAGCTTTCCCATCATGCCTCAAAAGTTAACTACACAACTGTATATATTCAAAAATACAAACACACAATTCACTTCGTTTGTAACAGTTTCCAAGCAGCATTGAGTTTGTGTCTTCGCTACCCTAACTTATTGAGCCCTCTTTACTAATAAATATAGCAAATTATATTATCAATATATATATATATATATATATATATATATATATATCATTAACATCATCATCATCATCGTCGTGCTGGCCGTACGAATATCCATAAAAATCTCTCGCCAACCATCCCTATCTGTCATCTCCCCCTGGAAGTCCTCTGCACAGTATCCAGAATACACGCAGAGATAATCGGGCGGCTCATACTATCGTACTCATGTGTAGGTTTCCACAGGAGAACGTCACTTATGAATTAGTCCTTGCTTCCCCAGCAGTGTCCAGAATGACTAGTCCGTTTGGCTAGTTTGTGTAAGGGGGGGGGCAATTTGCCGTATAGCTACTTTCTTAGAACTTTTCTACGTTTTAGTTTTCTTAGAACTTAAGTGAGTTCGTCCATCGTAAAAAGTCCCCTAACTTGATGTCTAGTTGGCTATGAACGATATTTTGGGTTTTATTTTCGATAATTTTGGGCGGGTTTCCAAGCAGTTTCTGGGAGTTTCATTTCCACTTTTAGTGTCTATCTCAGCCGTAGTTTTACTGAGACGATTCTGTGATTGTAGAAAAGGAAAATTATAGGGACGTCCAAAAAAGGTGAGCGCAGTTGTGACGTAAAATTTAAAACTATTCAAAAATATCTAAATACTTGAAAGAACCTAGCTTCAATCCATTGATAAAAGCATAAAATAAATCACAATCAAAAGAAAAAAATGCATAGTTTTAAAACTTTTAATACAATATTTTTTTCAGTTTTAAAAAAATATGCCATATTTTGAAAAAATACGCCATTATATGTCGAAAAATAACTCAATCTCCAACCTTAAAAATCTCCCAAAGATCAATCAATCAAAATAGAAACTATTTATAAACAAAATTGTTTCATTTAATTTTCAATTACATGAATTCAAAAAAGATTAATGATCACCTTTCAATAGAAAAAAATATATCAATTCTATTTGGCATATTGCCGATTTTTGGATAACGCGGAAAATAAATGAAGACGGCAATCAGTTTTAGCGTGCATCGTTTTGATCATAGAGGAAAACAATTCTTCTTCTTTTATTTAAAATAATAATAAATATTATAACATATTAATATTTTGAAGGCCAATACAATGCGTATGAAAAATAAAAACAAAAAGATGTTATTTTTGTCTTATCGATTTCGAAGCATGAACTTCATCATCAGAGTTTATTTTCAGAAATGGACGTGCTTATGTTTTTATTTGTGTGGTTATAATTTCTCTTCTTATTTCCTTTTCCTTTCCTTTTTTTCTCTTTCTTCTTCTCCTCCTTTATGAATGAAATGGGCGAATAACTGTAATTTCTTGTTTCTCTCTTTTTTTTTAAATGTTTGCTGAGAACAAATGTTCCTAATATTGTCTGTCATCCGGTCAAATGTTCCAAGTTTGGTGCCATGTCAAAATTCAAAATAAAAAAATAAATAAAAACCGTCAATAGAAAAATTTATTTACCTAGCTTTTGTTTCGCTTTCCCTTTTCTTTTCTTTTTCCTTTCTCCCTCTTTTTCATTTTTTTGTGTTTTTTTCTTTTTTTTTTTTCCTTTGTTCTCTAATTTAATTTTTTTTAGTAAATAAGTAAATAAAAGATTATCTTAAATTATGTATTAATATTGATAGAAAAATTTTAAGAAAATATCTTTTATGAGTACTTTTCTCTCTTTTTCTTTTAAACTTTAAATAGATTAAATATTATATTAATTATATATTAAAATATCATATAATAATTACATATTAGGATTGATGCAAAATTCAAAACAACAAAACAAACCATGTATTATGAGTATTTTCCTTTTAAATTTCAAATAGATTAAATATTATAAATCAAATATTTAAATTACAAAAGGCATAGTGTCTTGTTTCAATTATATATCTTATTTAACTATTTGTTTCCTTCTTTTGCTGTTATTATTTATTCTTATTTTTTCCTTAAATATTTATTAATAGTTCTAGACTGACCGTAATCCTAAGAGAGTATTATGGTTTAAAGAAATGACGTCATGGTTTAAAGAAATAATGTCATGTAAAGGAGTTAATAAGTATGTCAATAATGTTAAATTAATCGTAATTAATTTTTTTTCTTATTATTATTTTTAATTATTTTTTTTTTTATATATATATATTTAATATCAATTTTTTTTTTTAATTTATACTGTGAGTGCATGAAATGTTAAGAATCAATTGTATGTGCTAATAGATATCTATTACAGATGTATTACATAATTCAAATCCCTCATTTCGAGTGTCCACCTCCCGAGGGAACAAATCAAAAATATACAAACAGTTGATTGTTGGTAGGTTTAAATTTGTGATAGGGAAAATTACATATATATGTGAAAATATGTATACTAAGTAAACTATAAGCTATATATGGAACGTGTAATTTAGTTAACTATATATTCTGTGTTTAATTCTAATCTATTGTTTATATTAGGACCTAATTTAGCTATTAATAAACTTTCTCTAATTCTGAGATTACCAATGTTGCGTATTATAGCCTCTATTTTAACTGAAAAATTGTTGTCCAAATTACCAATTGCTTTTATAATAAATATTATTTTTTATAAAATTGAATTAAAGATAAGTATTTTTAAGTATTGAAATATGATTATATTTTTAACAACAATTAGCATCCATAAATTTAAATTGAATTTTAATTTAGTATTTTAACACAATTGCATTAAGTCAACTATTTAAATTTTATACTTCAAATATATAATTTGATTAACTGACTTAGTGTAATTATCAAGAAACTTAAGAAAATATTAGTATAAACTTATATATAGAAATAATTAAAGAATTAAAAAAGAATTTCCTTTAAATGGAATAGGCAACAGAATTATTTCTTTTAAGGAACACAATACTTTTTAATTAACCGTATTTTTATATAATAAATATTCAAAAATATTTTTATATAATTTATTGTATAAAAATATTTTTGAATATTTATTATACAAAAATACGGTTAATTAAAAAGTATTGTGTTCCTTATTCAAAATTATATTTAAAAAAAAGTAAACTCTGATTTTTTTTGGAAAGTAACATTTTTTGAATTGTGAAAACTAATACTTTTATTGAGAAAATAATATATATCAACTTTCGGGTTTATATAATTTAAAAATGAATTTTTAAAAGTAGTGATGAAATCGTAAAAAATAAAAACAATAAAAATCTTTCAAAATTTATTTTCAACATGTTAATTATTTTTTTAACATTTCTAAATTTAGGAGTATATTTCAATAAAATAAATAGCTAAACTCTTTTAATTGATTTTTTTTAAATATTTTATTTCAATTTTAATTTTCGATTTTAGGTCAATCTTTAGAAAAATCTATGTGGGAGCAATACATAACTCAACTGATTTATATTGTTGAGACATCTATCTTTATTGTAATAATTATTATTTTGTTAAAATGAAGAACCAAAGAATGACAAAGATTAAAAACAATTCTAATGATATTTTTTCACACAAAACCAATTTCGAAATATCATTTATTTATAAATGATTAAGTAGTAAAAATTTCATTAAAATTAAATTATTACTTGATTTTAGATAGATTTTTAAAAATTATATTTTTGGACAAATATTTGATTTTTAATGGTAATCATTACGTCCCCTTTTTTGAGCGGTCAGAATCTAACGTAAACATTAATTTAAAACAAGATTTTAGGAATTCTATAATATGAAAAAAAATCTGTTTATTTCAAATGATACTAAGGTTTTTCAAATACAAAAAAAATTAAAAACTTTTTGTAACTTTTCCCGTCATGTGTGCATTTATCGCACAACGATTGGGCCCCCCTATTTTTAATTTTCAAATACTTGGGAGTATTGGAAGCAGACACCATCAAACAAAGAGAGATAAAAGAAAAAGCAAGAAAAAAGTTGCTCAGAAGGACAAGAAAACTTCTAGAAATTAAACTCTGAAGCAGAAATCTTATCAAGGGCATAAACACGTTTTTAAGATACTCTAACAGATGTACCAAAAAACAAGTAAAGATATGACAATTCACAAGGCATTACACCCGAGAGACAATACAGACAGACTATATGTATCAAGAAAAGAAGGAGGAAGAGGTCTCGCCAGCATTGAAGATTGTGTAGATTCAACAATTTGAGCACTCGATGAATATACTAAAAAGATCAAAGAAAGACTAATAGCAGCAGCCAGAAGAAGCAAAAACAATTGCAGTAGACGAACACAAATATAACAAAAACAAGAAAACAGAAGTGGGAAGAAAAGCAACCGTATAGACACTTCAAGCAACAAACTGGAGAGATTGCATATGAGAAGACATGGACATGGCTAAGAAAGAGAAACCTCAAGTGAAAAACTGAATTTTCTATAATCGCAACACAAGACAATGCCATAAGAACAAATTATATAAAAGCGAAAACAAATAAGATGCTACAGAATAGCAACTGCAGAATGTGTTTAGAAAAAGACGAAACGGTCAATCATATAATAAGCAAATGCAACAAACTAGCACAAAGAGAGTACAAAACTAAACACGACTGGATGGGAAAGGTGATCCACTGGGAATTGTGCAAGTAAGTAAATTTTCACCATACAATTAAATGGTATATGCAAAACCTGAATCTGTTCAGGAGAATGAGACACATAAGATTATCTGGGATTTTAAAATACAGACGGATCACCTAATCCCAGCCATGAGACAAGACCTAGTGTTGATTAACAAGAAGAAGAGAAATTGTCATCTCGTGGATTTTGCCGTCCCAGCTGATCATCAAGTGAAATTGAAAGAAAGCGAAAAGTTAGAAAAATACTTAGACCTTGCCAGATAACTGTGAAACATGAAGGTAGACCAATAACATGTCTACCTATGATGTGGAGAATATTGACCGCACAGATAAAAGAAGAGATCTACTTCTCACTTAATTGTCGTGGACTATTTCCGGAATAACAAAACGGATGCCACAAGGAAACAAGAGGAACAAATGACCTACTATACATAGATCAGAGCATCCTTAAAGAAGTAAAAACAAGGCAAACAAATTTAGCCATGGCATGGATTGACTACAAAAAAGCCTACGACATGGTATCACAAACTTGGATAATCGAGTGTTTAAAGATGTACAAAATACCAGACAAAATAATAAAATTCATCAATAAGACCATGGGAAATTGGAAAGTTGAATTGAAAGGAGAAGGACAGACCTTGGCAGAGATGAAAATCCAAAGAGGTATCTTCCAGGGAGACTCCCTATCACCATTGCTATTTGTCATAGTAATGATGCCACTTTACTGTGAAACATGGAGGTAGACTAATGTCTTAAGAAATGTACAACGAGATACAAATTTACTAGGTCACAAGAAAAAATGAATCATCTCATGTACATGGACGACATCAAGAGTTTTGCCAAAAATGAATAAGAATTAGAAATCCTTATACAAACTATAAGAATATACAGCCAAGATATAGGGATGGATTTCGGCATCGACTAATGCGTCATGTTAGTGATGAAGAAAAGAAAAAGATGAAATGGCGAAGAGAATAGAACTATCGAATCGAGAAGAAATTAGGACTCTTGGAGAAAATGAGAACTATAAATATCGGGGAATACGCAAACAAACAGAAATGAAAGAAAAAGTAAGAAAGGAATACCACAGAAGAACAAGAAAGCTCCTAGAGGCCAAGCTATGTAGCAGAAACCCTATCAAGGGAACAAACACATGGGCTGTCCCTCTCGTAAGATGCTTAGGACCATTCCTAAAATGGACAAGAGAGGAGCTTGGGCAGATGGACCAAAGGAAAAGGAAACTCATGACCTTGCACAAAGCATTACACTCAACAGATGACACAGAAATGAAGTGGGAAGGGGTCTCGCCAATGTTGAAGATAGTGTAGGTACAACAATCCGAGGACTTGACAAATACATTAATAAAAATAAGGAACGATTAATTGTAGCAGCCAGGAAAAACAATTGCAACGTATTGACAAGCAGAAATACATCAAAAACTAAAAAACAGAAATGGGAAGAAAAACAACTACATGGGTACTTTAAGCGTCAAACTCAAGAGATATCACAACAGAAGACATGGACATGGCCAAGAAAAGGAAAGGTTAAGAGAGAAACCGAATCACTTATAATTGCAGCACAATAAAATGCCATAAGGAAAAACTATATAAGGGCAAAAATAGATAAACTAGCACAAAGAGAATACAAAACTAGGCACGACTCGGGGGGGGGGGGTAATCCACTGGGAATTGAGTAAGAAATTCAATTATCACCATACAACTAAATGGTATATGCACAAACCTGAACCTGTCCTGGAAAATTAGATACATAATATTTTCTGAGACTTCTAGAATATTTTAACAATAATGTTTTGGAAAATTATAAAATAAATAATATATATATATATATATATATATATATATATATATATATATATATATATATATATATATATATATATTACAATTATAGAAATATCGAAATATTTTTTTCACGAAAATGATTTTCAAGTAAGCTTATGCCAATAAATTTGAACTAGGCTCACCTGAAGATCATAAAACCCCAGGCGAGTGATCTTGTTTTAAATTTTGAATTTTCCTATTGAGATATTTGCTCAAAAAAAGTCTATATAAAAAGTAATCTACCTTTTCTTTAATTAGCTACTGCTAAGAATACAAGAAAAGATGAAATGCAAATAGAATAAAGATGACAAGATTTTTTTTAAATAAATATATTTATATAAATATAGAGTTATGCTAAGAGTCAAGTAGAAGTTATTTTTCATAGAAATCCATGAATAGCAATGAAATGTTTTAGTTAATGGTAACTTATGCTGCTGCTGCTGCTACTGCTGCTTTAGCATGTTTCATGAGCAAATCAGTTTTTACTTACATCACTTGACATATCAATAACCCAACACATTAATTACCTGAGAGTTTTCATAGACACAAATAAATCACTCAGACAATATCTAAATCAGAAAAAATATTGCTGGAGAAAACAAATATATTTAATTTTTTAAAAAATGTGTACCTAAAGTTTTTGTTTTAAGATATATACTGCTTAATCTACAAAAACGTTTTCTAAATATTGGAAATATAATTTGTTTTATAGAGATTGTACTATAAACAGACAGACAGAGAAACCTTGTTAGATAGATAGATAGATAGATAGATAGATAAAATATAAACAACAATTATATGCATTATCAAACATGGAAACCAGTCACTCACACATACACACGCAAATACACACACACACACACATACACACACACACAGATGCAGACACTCACACTCACACATCCATGTACATGCATTCATCTGTTGTTTTCATACAAACATTAATGGTTCAAAGTCAGAATAAGGTATTTCTCATTTGGGATAAATAATTTGTCACAAAGTTGATCCTTAAGAAGAAATTGTAGTGGATCTGCAGAAATAATTCAATTAATTTTTGTGTCTTAAAAATTCCTGAAATGTGAGTGATCAAATTATCCAATTATTCTTGGTAACTAAAATAAAATTTCAGCTTTCGGTATATTCATTATAAACTGATTGATTAAAACTGAAATTAGTCATGTAAATTGACATCAGATTTGAATCAGAAAATTTTTATATTTGCCTTAATGAAAACTAAGAATTATAAAGGAGAACACAAGTTGACCAGTTTTTTTTATAAAAATAACATAAATCGTAAAAGAGAAATGAAAATATGATTTAGAAATACAGGATTTTTTGGTTGAAACATAAAAAAACAATTCAAAACTCATAAATAGAAATTATTTCAAATTGAAATTCTAAATGTTAAGTCTAAAAAATTATTAATGAAAGATTTTCTTGTCAATGTAGAATATTATTTTAATTAGCGGGAATAAAATATCAATGGGTAAAGCTTCATATTTCAGTAATCTATTAATAAGTGAACACAAAATAAAGTATGATGGATACAACAACTAAAAAAGGAGAAAGAGAAAGATAGAAAGAAAGAAAAATGGGCGAATCAGATCATTTTTGTGACCGAATAAGTTCATCTTTAAATTTTATCTTTTGAAAATAATATATATCAAATATGGCCAGTATTGTTTATTCACTATTTTATCAAATTTCTCTTGTTGATAAATAAGATACAGAAAGATTGTTTTTATATGTAGTCCAAGTAGTGTGGTCATTATCAAAAATGTAAATGTCAGGTGGGGAGGGTATCAAGGAACATTTAAATGGGAATGTTTATCATATACTGTTGACATCATGTAATAGACATAAGAGACCGTAACTACACATAGATAGTAGTATATTGCATCCATATCAGATGCGCTATAAAGACTCCCAATCAGAGTGAAAAGTATTTTGTTTAATGTGAAATGTTTCATCTTTATCAGGATAGCTATTTGTATTTGGAATATTTTCTTACAATTAGTGCAGTCAAATATTTGTAAAATTGTGCTTTTATATATGTTAGTTAATATATGTATAAATAGATTTGCTAAGTGACAAGTTGATATGTAAGTGTAGGTGATGTTCATGTTACAAAGACAAGAATAAAATGTTGTTTTTTTATTGTTGGCATTGAAGATGCAAATCTTACAATAAGCATAAGGCATATTCTAATAGATGTGCAATATCCTACAACATAGTCACAATCATGTGATCCACCATGGCGCTTTTTCAACATTCCCATTGTTTTATCCTACAACATAGTCACAATCATGTGATCCACCATGGCGCTTTTTCAACATTCCATTGTTTTATCCTACAACATAGTCACAATCATGTGATCCACCATGGCGCTTTTTCAACATTCCCATTGTTTTATCCTACAACATAGTCACAATCATGTGATCCACCATGGCGCTTTTTCAACATTCCCATTGTTTTAATCAATTCCTTGATAAAACCACAATATTTTGAATTTTACAGTCAGTCCCATTCTTAATCATGACCATCAAATGAATTTGAACTACAACAATTATTTGATTAAAAATATTTAGATTGTTTTTTGTTTTCATCCACATTTGTGGCTTCTTATTTCCCAGCATCAAGTTGTAAATTTTAAAAAAACTGTATAAACAATTCTTGTCTGTCACATTTAAGGAAACGTGTCTAAAAAATGAACTACTGCCTAAATTCATAGTATATATAATAATCAGATCATGCTGAAAGCACGGATATCCATGACTCTCTCTCTCTCTCTCTCTCTCTCTCTCTCTCTCTCTCTCTCTCTCTCTCTCTCTCTCTCTCTCTCTCTCTCTCTCTCTCTCTCCAGCTGTGTTCATCTTAGATGGTTTGGGTGATAGGAGGCAAGTGGCTGTACTGCTGCTTTCTTGTGCGATGCTGCATCCATGATTTTTTCAAGACAACACGCAGCATCCTTGTGTAGCTCCAATGAATCTTTTTCTCTATAGCAGTCCATGGATTTCTTAAGCGTATATTGACATCAGTTTATGTAGAAATTACTATATATGAACTGGTACGCTAATTTCAGAGGTTTACCATCCAATGTCTCCATCCTGTTTAAAAGACATGAACTCAGTTTTATCTGAGTTGACATAGAGGCCAGAGTCCCTTTGCAAATTCTCTAGGCTATATGGTTGTGATTCGTCTGGTGCAGGTGTATTTGTGAGAAGTTCGAGATTATTTCCATAGTCCATTCTATTATAGTCTGAGTGAGTTGTTGCTGGCTTCTGGTCTTTTTTAGGGTAAAACATTTTCCCTCATGAGAGTACATAGTCTAGTGATATTATAAATATATGTGGTGCTAATGTAACTACCTGTAGAACTCCAGTAATGATGTCAAAGAAATCTGTATCATCATCAGCTGAATGGACTACTGATTTCATATCTTTGTAGATCATCATTATAGTTGTAATAGTTTCTTTGAGATCATATGCTAGTAGTATTTGCTCCATTCTTCTCTGTGTTTGGAATCAAAGGCCTTGGAGAAATTTACAAACAGTAGCATTGCCTTGAGATTTTTTGCTCGAACCCCTTCTACAATTCGACAAATTGTTAGGATCTGTGAAATTGTGGATTAATTTATACAAAACCTGTTTGGATGATTCCTAAGGATTTTTCTACTTCAGGACAGATTTGATAAAGAAGGGAATTTGAAACTTTAGCAGCTATAATAGTAAGAGTTAAATCTATGTACTGAAGTAGCCTTTTCTGGGGAACGGGAGGATGCAGTCTTTCATCCATTTCTCTATTGTATTTTGTTTATACACTGCATTGCATAATCATAGAAGTATGTCGTTGTGGTATATTGGTTAATAAGAAACGGAAACACCGTTTCAGCCATTGTTTTGATAAGAAACAGATGCACCGTTTCGGCGATCTTTCATTTGTGATGATAAAAAGACGGAAGTAGTTATTCCACCAGATTACGTACAACTGGACTACTTGTTGTGTTCTTTATTCGATAAACAAGCAGGGACATTTGGCAGACGAGGATCTGTTCTCACTCAAGAAATGCCATTACTCGTACATTTAGAGAATTCTGCGTTGAGTCAGGAAATATCTCAACCTACCTGGACCGCGTGAAACAGTTTTTTTTTTATCGCAAACGATATCGGACATGAAAGCCAAACAAAATGCAAAGCAATTTTGCTTAGTACTATTGGGGAAAAGACGTACAGAGTCTTGGAGGATTTGTGTACCCCTCAAAAACCAAGTGACAAGTCTTTGGAGGAAATTATGCAGCTGTTGCTGGATCATTTTAAACCTAAACTACTAGTAATCGCAGATAGCAACAGGTTTTACAATGCAAAACAAGAGGAGGGTGAGTCAATTTCTAATTTTCTTGTTCGCCTTAAACATTTGTCTTCCATATGCGAATTTGGGTCATTTTTAAAAAGAGCATTGCGTGACAAATTTGTGTGGATTAAAGGACGATAAAATTCAAGAAAAATTATTGTCCGAGGACATGTCGCTAGAAGAAGCTGTTAAAATGGCTCAGGCCATAGAATTGGCGACGGCCGATGTGGCCCACATCAGGCCCCTTCAAATATAGAATACCCAAAAACTGCACATATTTAAGATACATAGATGACATACTGATCCTCCTCCCAAAAGACACCAAAATAGAACACATCGCTGACAAACTAAATTCCGTAGAACCCACCATAAAATTCACCTTTGAAAAATAATAAAAATATTCTAACAACTCCTTACCTTTCTTCGACACCCTACTAATAAAATCCCATGACAAACTCACCTACAAAGTCTGCCGCAACCCACCAACAAAAATGACTATATACACTTCTACTTCCATCACAACAACAAGATCAAATCAGGTCTTATAATTGGTTTCTACCTAAGAGCACTACGCATATGCAGCCCTCAACACTTACATGCACATAGAGAACTCCCTGACGACTTTAAAATACCCCAGACATTTCATCCTCAACGCCAAGAAAAAGGCCCTCAAAATACACTCAAACACTAAACCAAAAAATACCACCACACATCTCAATCCCCCCATAGACAGTTAACCCTACTCACCAATACACAAAACAAACCACTCCATGAAAAACTAACCACCCTAGGAATAAAAATCATACAAACTACTTCCCAAACAACCAAGGAACACACCAACTGCTCCACGCGCACTAATGCTCCCAAGGCCCCCGACACTCCCAAAGCCGGCATATACACCATCCCGTACAATGACTGTAAAAAACATTACATCGGAGAAACCCAACGCACCCTCACCAAACGCATATACGAGCATAAGAGATCGATAAGAATAAATGATAACTTGAATTCCCTATTCACCCACACGACCGACTACAACCACACATTTAATTTCAGCAATGCTTCACTTATCAAGCCAATACAGAGAAAAAGACTTAGACGCCTATGCGAATCGGCTCACTGAAACAATAAGACACGTTTTCTTTAACCTGGACTTATCCATCGCAAAAACTATCTCAGGTGAACGCAAAATTGAAATTAAAATTAAAAATGGGTAAATCAAAAATGTAATTTTTTTTTTAAATTCACCCATGAATTTAATTTTCTCCTCCCTCACTGACCCAATCCCACCGCTTCTACCTTCCTCTTTCACCCCCCCCCTTTTTTTGCCTATGTATCAAAATTTATATCCTCATCCCAACCTAAATTGTCTCCTCATTTCCTCAAAACTCCATGCTTTCTCTTATTCCCCTTCATCTAACCAATTCCCCCCCCTGCACTAACCAAACTTCCTCTCCTGACCTCCTTTCCCTCACACTTAGTGACCAACTCCGCCTATACCCACCCCTACCTATCCTCTCCCCTTTTATTACTCCCCTTACTGCTTCTTTAGATCAAATTACTCTCCAAGATGGCTAACCCACCTCCGCTACAAACTCGTCCCTTTCAAAATGTATTTTCCCACTATCACTCTGATTATCTTCTCTCTTTGCTTTCGATCTCCTTCCCTTTCTTCCCAATGATCCCCGTCTGACCAATCAAAATCTTTTCTCACAAACACTAACCCACCCACTTGACCTCTTCTCCCATCCACACCCTCCTGTCCACTTCCCCCTCTATAAAACACTTGTATGATACCTTTGATAATCAATAAAACGACTGATGATGCCGAGCTCAAAGCCCTAGCGATATATATCCTACATACGTTTGTCTGAATCTTTTCCTTATGTTCTTCATATCTCTACTACGTTCTGTCGGATTTATTCCAATCCTCTTTCCTCATATATATATATATATATATATATATATATATATATATATATATCTTGCACAACATTAACATCACAAATCATTGATATTTACTTACAAAAGTTTGACCCTGCAGTGATGATCTTCCTTATAAGCTCGTACTTCTGCATGAGAAAATGAATCTGCTGTATGAGTAATATCCTTTGTTAAAACTTAAACTAGAAATTTAACATAATTATTTCTTTTAAGTTATGTAATGATTAAGTTGTTTTAAAGGTGTTAAGTGTATAGAGCAAAAAAATGAGATAAGATTTTGAATACAAATTGCCACATAAACTGTTGGAACTCAATATAAAGTTAATAAAGAACAATACATCTTGTAAATAGAAGGTGTATCACATGAGATGTAACCTATATTCACACTTACTCTGCTATCAAACACCATTTCCTATAGCTAAGGGCAAAAGTGATGGAGTGTATTATATTAACCATTTCATGCACAAGAAATAACTCATTAAAAGCATTTACTGTCTACATTTGGGAAATAGGATGTCGATGCACAAACTCAAAATATCAATAAATTCCCTTATCAGATAAAAAGAAAAATGCACTTTTCTTCCCTTGCATCTCTTTGCCAACAATCTTTTTTTATATTCAGTCATATTTCATCTGATTTTGATATCATCACATCCAATAAAATTGAGAGAGGAAAAATAATGAATAGATAAGTGTCAACAATTGTACAACTAACTCTTTAATGTCTCCAAATTCTTCATTCATAAATTACCATAAATTTATTATTGTTTATCACAAACGAAAATCAAACATAGAATTTTTTTACTGGTAAAATGTTAGATATATGCAGCTATAAAATGATGAATGTCATCAGAGATGATCCTCAACTTGCAAGTTTAATTTCAATAAAAATAGAAACATGAATGTAAGTATGACATAATGATCAAAAGTAGATGACTAATCAACTCTCCTATAAAATAACTACCATAGACCTCTAAACTTACATTAAAAAATAACATAGACTGGATAACATACTCAGTGAAAGAACACAATAGTAGAAAATTACACTTATTCTCCAAGAAAGCAAACAAATACAAGAGAGAATCTAACTAGTGTGAAGAATTTAAATGAAATGGAAGTTGACTTAATAACTAAAGAAACTGAGAAAATATAGAACAAAACCAATCAGGAAATTGAGCAATGGCAAAAGAAACTTCTCCATGGCCAATACCCAGCTGATGTGGGTATTTACTTAACCCATTCAACACAGATAGGCTGCACCTCTGCAGAGGGGTAACACCATCCCCCAGTGGGGCTACTTTTTGACCATGAGTCCCGACTTATCATGCTTAAGAATGGAACCCTGGTGGCTGAGCAGTGCATGACATGCAACACTCCTCTTTGGCCCTTACTTAGGCTAGGCGGGCAGTTGGAGAGGCCCCCTCCGATCAATTAGCTTGTCACATCAAGCCTTAGCACCTATATGATTGTCCCATTGCCCTTATGGCAGGCCACTAATCCTTTTTATTATATATGTGCTAGAAGATGGTGGCTGAGAGTCTTTAGTGTCTTGGCTATGACGTTAAACTCTATCTGATGGTGAAGTTCCAATTCTGAAGCTCTGGGGAATGTGGAGTACCCCTACATCACCATTACTCCTAGATCCACTCTGACCCAGAGTGATAGTACCTGTTAGATTCTCATTTATGGGTTAAATAGAACAAAATGACTTTTAAAAAATTAAGTTTAAAACGATTGAATACTCATCAAGAATGAATTAAACAAAAACATCTTTGGCATAAAATGACCCAACAAGGGTTGAAATGCCATAAAACCCAACTAATCAACCAACAATCAAATACCATCTGGTAAAAATACTTGGTAAACATAAAATTGGACAATAACTATACAGATCAGTTTGAAAACATTACAATGCCTCATATGCTAAGAATTGGTATGAGAATTGCCTTTAACGAGTAACAGGAGCAGAAAAGGTTACAATTAGAATGAAAAGTTTTAAGGGTAAAACATCTCCTGCCTGTCGATCTGTCACAGCTGATCAAAAATATCGAAATGCAGAATTGGAAATTGACAGAATATGGCAACTGAAAACAAAAACAATACTATTTGTTGTAGAAGTTGGACTAACCCCACCCACCCCAAAAAAAAGGCTGAAGAATTTGTCAACTGTATATCTGGACAGCCTAAAATCTGGACATAAACAAATAAAACCCTGGTACTTATAGGTATTTGTAAAGAACATATATATATATATATATATATATATATATGTATATATATATATATATATATATATATAATTGCTTCTTTAATTCAGATATGAATGATATATGTAATACCCAAGGTTTCATTACACGTCTCTGAGTAAGGCTGGTCATTTAAAGAAAACAAAATCAAAGGATAATAATAATAATAATAATAATAATAATAATAATAATAATAATACACAAAGAGACAGTGAAAGGACCAAAAGAAAGTAACAATGGCAGAGGCGACTGACCATATAACTGGAGGATATAAGCCAAAAAAATATTGGCAAAAGGAGACTCGAAAGATATCAGAACAGGAATCCAGCAACACAATCATAACAGGACATTCCAAAATAATAAAAGAAAATTCTAATAACAAGTTGGTGAAGAAAGCATAAATAAAAGTGTGCAACTAGATGCAAAGAAAACAGAACATTTCTGGGGCAAACTATGGGAACAGAAATAACACCATAGAAAAGCAAAATGGTTAGATAATAGGGGGAAAATGCATGGAATTGAAGAAGGCCTCAATGCTGAATTACATTTGGATTCACTAAAAAGAAAATCCAAGAATGTAGAAATTTAGAAGGCACCAGGCAACAATAGGATACATTGATCAAAAGATTCCCATCCATCCATGACAGATTGTCTCAACAATTGAGTAAATGCCAATGAAAGACAAAAATACCTGAATGGATGAGGAGGGGGAAATCTACCCTGATTCAGAAAAACCTTCCCACCCCTCAAAACAAGGAACCATCACAAGCAACTACAGACCAATAATGTGTTTACCTATTATGTGGAAGATACTAAGAGTAGAAATACATTACTAGCTTGAATGCTACAGACCATTTCCAGAAGAACAAAATGTTGCAATTGAACAAGAGAACTATATAAATTGAAATATATATATATATATATATATATATATATATATATATATATAATATATATATATATCGAGATATCCTCAGGAAAAAGTGTAGCCATGGCATAAGATATAATCCCACAAACTTGGATAATATAATGTCTAAAGATATTAAAAAATCAGAACAAATCCCAAAAGCTATGGAGAATTGGAAAGTGGAATTAACAAAACCAAATAGAAGTTAACACCCAAAGAGATATCTTCCAGGGACACTCACTTACACTGCTACAATTTATTATAGCAATGATGCCACTTAATTATGTACTAAGAAAATGCACAGGAGGCTACAAATCTACAAAGCCACAAGAAAAGATAAAACACCTCATGTGTATAGATGATATTTAGATATTTGCAAAAATTGGAAAAACAAGTCCTTCTTCAAACTATTAGTATCTACTGCAAAGAGATAGGAATTAAATTTGTGATAGAAAAATGTGCCATGCTGATAAGACACAATTAAAGGAATAAAACTGCCCAATCAGGAATACATCAGAACACTTGGAGAAAAAGAAAACTACAAATACCAGGGAACATTAGAAGCACAGAGATGAAAAAAGTAAGAAAGGAGTACCTCAGAGAAATAAGGAAACATATGGAAAACAAACTCTGTAGCAATAAACTCATCAAAGAAATAAGATACTCTGAAACCTTCTTAAAATGAAAAAGTGAGGAACTCAGAAAAATATACAAGAAAGTTGATGATAATACACAAGGAATGACAAAGACTCAATATGTTTAAAAAAGAAGGAGGAAGAGGATTGAGAATTGCATGAATGCAAATATTCAAAGATTCAAGGAATAAACAAAAAGAACAAAGAAAAATTAATTCCAGCAGCCAGTAACAGCAATGGTCAACATAAGAACAAACAGTAAAACAACAAAAACTAGAAAACAAAAATGGGAAGAAAAACAACTGTATGGATATTTCAAGTGACAAGCAGTAGAGATACCACACAAGATGATACTGACAAAGGGAAACCTCAAGAGAGAAACTGAATCTCTTTTAATAGCAGCAACAAATAATGCCATGAGAACCAATTATATCAAAGTAGGAAGTGATAATACACTGAAAAATAGCCAGTGTAGGTTATGTGGTGACAGAGATGAAACAATTAATCACATAATAAGCATAATAAGAAAATGCAACAAAAGGAAAAAAAGACTAGGGACGAATAGAAAATGGAATCCATAAAATTCTCTGGGACTTTGAGATACAAATTGATCAGCAAATCCTGACCAGACATACTGCTAATTAAAAAGAAACTATAGCTTATCATCTAATGTATCTTGCTGTTCCAGCAGACCATAGAGTGAAAATAGAAGAAAACAAAAAAGATAAACAAATACTTGGATCATACCAGAGAGCTGAAAAAGGAACATGAGGGTAATAGTGATACCAATGAAAGCTAGTCAGAATGGTGCCCAATGGCTCAGAAAGGAGACTAAAGTGAGTGGAAATCAGAGGAAGAATTGAGACCACACCTTAAATACTTAAAAGAGACCTAGAGATCTAAAGAAACCTTGTGTTACTCACATATTCAGTGAAAAACCACCATTTAAAACTGGAGTGAAAACATCACAAGAAGATGAAATCACTTGAAGAAAAAGAAAGTTACAAATACTTAGGATTTTTAGAAGCAGACAATATAAAGCAAACAGAGATGAAAGAAATAGTTAAAAAAGAATACCTCAGAAGAACAAGAAAGCTCTTAGAAACCAAGCTCAACAGCATAAATCTTATTAAAGGAATAAATACCTGGGCCATCCCCGTTATAAGATACTCTGGGCCATTCTTAAAATGGACAAAAGAAGAACTCATAACAAATTACTAGGAAATTAATGACAATGCACAAGGTTCTACACACTAGAGATGATAAAGATAGGCTATATGTATCAAGAAAGGAAGGTGGAAGAGATGTTGCCAACATAGAGGACTGTGTAGAGGCCACAATCTAAGGACTTGAAGAGTACACAAAAAAGGGCAATGAAAGATTGCTTATGGCATCCAACAACAGCAGATGTAATATATGAACAAACAGAAAAACAACAAAAACTAGAAAACAAAGATGAGAAGAAAAACAATTATATAGACATGTCAAATGACAAATCGGAGAGGTTGCAAACCAAGCTCTGCAGCAGAAACCTTGTCAAGTGATTAAACACCTTGGTTGTTCCCTTGTAAGATATTCTGGACCATTATTAACATAGACAAGATAGGAACTCCAACAGATAGACCAAAGGACAAGGAAAATCATGACAATGCACAAGGCATTAATCCCAAGAGGTGACATAGAAAAGAAAGGAAAAGGTCTCACCAATATTGCAGACTTGGACATGGTTAAGAAGAGGAAACTTCAAGAGAGAAACTGAATCACTAATAATTGCTGCACAAAATAATGCCATAAGAACAAAATATATCAAAGCAAAAATTGATAAGACGCAACAAAACAGTAAATGTAGACTGTACGGTGACAGAGATGAGACTGTAAACCATGTATTAAGTAGCAGACTAGCACAACGAGAATACAGAGTTAGGCATGACTGAGTTGAGAAGGTGATCCACTGGAAATTATGCAAAAACTTAAATTTTGACCATACAGCAACATGGTATATGCCAGGGTCTGTTCTTGAGAATCAAATGTATAAAATTCTCTGGGACTTTGAGATAAAGATGGATCACCCTATCCCAGCCAGGGGATCAGACCTAGTGTTGACTAACAAAAAAAAAAGAGAATGTGTCAACTGGTGGTCTTTGCGGTTCCAGCAGACAAAGGGTGAAAATAAAGGAAAATGAAAAGATGGATAAATACCTGGACCTTGCCAGAGAATTGAAAAAGCTGTGGAATATGAGAGTGAAAGGAATACCAATTGCAGTTGGTGCACTTGGAACGGTCCCAATAAACTTGGAAAAAAGACTGGAAGATCTGGAAATCAGAGGAAGAATTGAGACCATCTAGACTACTGCACTGTTGCAATCGGCTAGAATCCCCTGAAAAGTCCTGGAGACCTGAGGAGACTTGTTGTCACTCAGACTCCAGTAAAATTCCATCAGCTAACACTGATGTGAAAAACTCGAAAGGAGTGAAAATAATAAATTGGAAGCAGAAATACAACAAAAACAAGAAAACAGAAATAGGAAGAAAAACAACTATATGGATACTTCAAGCAACAACAAAAAATGGAGTGATTGCACATAAGAAGATTTGGACATTACTAAGAAAGAGAAATCTCAAAAGAGAAATTGAATTTCTTATAAATACAGCACAAGACAATACAATAAGAACAAATTATATCAAAGCAAAAATAGATAAGATGTAACATAATAACATGTGTAGAATGTGTGAAGACAAAGATGAAAGAGTTAATCATACAATAAGCAAATGCATCAAACTGGCACAAGATTATACCTGACTGGTTAGGATATGTGATCCACTGGAAATTGTGCAAGAAACTAAATTTTCATTATGATATATGCATAAGCAGGAATCAGTCCTAGTGAATGAGGTGCCTAAAGTCCTCTGGGATTTTGAGATATGAACAGATCACCTAATCCCAACAAGGAAACCAGCCATAATATGATTACCAAAAAAAAGAACTTGTCATCTCGAGGATTTTGCCATCCTGAGGTTCACAGAGTGAAAATAAAAGTCAACAAAAAGAGAGACAAATATTTGGACGCGGCCAGAGAACTGAAAGAAAACTGTGCACGAAGATAAAGGTAGTACCAATTGGATGTGGTGGTCTTCGAATGATCCCCAAGGGCTTGGAAAAGAGTGTGGGTGAATTGGATGTCAGAGGAAGAATTGAAACCATTCAAACAACAGTATTGTTAATATCAGTTAGAATACTCAAAAGATTCCTAAAGACCTGAAGACACTTGTTTGTCACCCAGACTCCAACTACACTGGTGTGAAAAACTCTCAAGAAGGGAAATAATAATCTGTTAATAGTACGAAATACACATCTATACACCAAGAATAATACAACTTGTAAAATGAGTTCCTATTTATTCAATGTTCTTTAACATTCATAGAAAGTGAAAACAATAACCCAATTGGTTTTGATAACAAAATATCAATAAGGGAAATACATTATTTACTCAGATTAAAACATCATTTATGAAACATTTACTGACTATAAATGACTGATTCATCATGTTTCACATGATAAAATATATATAAAAAATTAATCACTTATAAAAAATTATTATTTGAACTAATATGAATTATACTTTTTAATTGCTTACTGAAGCTTTTTTGGATTGAATGTTCATTTGATAACTTGGAAGTAAGTTTTCTTAATGTGAGATATTTTTTAAATTAATTCCTATTGCTATGAATCGATTTAGTATACTTGATAATTGAATTAACTGGAAAATGAAGCTACAAAAAAAATTAAAATAATCAAATTCCATCACAGCCATTTGTTAACTTTTGTTTTTTAGAAAAAAAATCTGCTTTTTATAGTCATCACTGAAACGCTTGATTTCTATCAGATTTGTATCTATAGTTGCCAGAATACATTCACTGAACCTAGACAAAAGAATCATCTTTTATATTTGATACGATGACATTAAGAGAAATGTATATAAATAAATATGGTTTTAAACATTCGAAAACTTCGGATAAATTCTAGCTTTAATTTTTTCATTTTATCTACATGACTTGTAATCCAAGGGAGCTAACTTTGATTATGCGTTTATCTCCCTTGCATCCTTTAATTTCTTAATATATTGCATTGTATTTAATTTTTTAGACTAGAAAATACCAAGCTTATTTTGGTTTCTCCAGGCTTTTCTCTTATTTTTTATTTAAATATAAACCTGCATTACTACCATTTTTAATTTTTAATAAAAGAAATTAGTTCTACATTGTTTCTAATTTCTATAACATTTGTAATAAATGATATTCTTTGTACATTATTCTTAAAAGTTATTATAAACACAAAACAAATATTTGTTTTTCTTTTAAAAACTGTTTTCTAATAAAAAAATTAAATAGTTTATGAGTAAATATTGAGTTAAATTATAGTATTTTTCTAGCATTTTTTTATATTAAAGATGGTCTTTATTTTCAAGATTCTTAAAAATGTTTTCTCTAGTGTTTATATAACTATTTTATATAAAGTAGTTTTATCCTTCAAAATTGACTGGATTGGAATTGTTTGAGTAAATCCTATTTAAAAAAGATATTTACAAAGTTTTAGATAGATTTAACATTCTTATTTGTATAAAGTAAATGAAATAAATGGCAAATAAATTCTAGCTTGATTATTAATAGACAGACTTTCCCCATCAACAATAGAAAAAAGTAGCATATTGCTTCTATTCTAATAAAAAAAAAAAAAGATGAACCTTCATATGATTTCCATAACAGGAATTACATTCTAAGTCTACAAAATAGAAATGACAAGTGTAGGTTTTGTCAAATGACACATGAAAAGTAACAATTTGATTTGAGTTTGGTATAATTTGGTCAATAAAAAAGAACTTTTGGATTAGTCACTTTACTGAACAATATCTCAAATGTTCTCTTTGCATTTCTTCTTATTCAATTATAACAGATTTTCACTATTATCAAATGTGAATTACTTTTGCATTTATCTTCTGTTGTTATTCTTATCTGGACTAACAAAACTTCATAGATTTTACAATACAAAGTTAATTTTGTTAATCTTCAGAGATTGAACATTTTAATGCCTACTCAACTTCTGATAACCAAACACTAAAATGTTGATGATAATTAAGATGATTGATTGATTGATTTTAATGGCATGTCAACCTATATGAGGTTATTTTATACCTAGAGGTTAGGGAATCACATTCATTGTAAATTAAAATTGACACTTTTTGTATAGTTGTTTCTTAAAAGTTTTTTTCACACAATCCAATATGAATAATTATTAAACAGATCTATTTGATCCATCGATGGAACTCTAATAGGTATTACCACTCTGGGTCAGAGTGGAACTGGGATTAATGGATATGATTAGGTGGTCCCAACGAAACTTGTTGATTATCATTGACGTCACTGTCGCTCGAACAATTAAGGCCATCATCATCAGAGCTAGCATCCTTCAACAGCACACAAAATTCATCATTGCATGATGCTGCGGCTTCACTGTTTTCGAAATTGTTCACCATCCGAGGCGGAGGTCTCTTACATGGCGAGGCACTCTATCCACACACACCGTTTGGGGACTCACCACTTCTGTCACAGTTCCTGTCCTCCATTCACTAGTGCACCTGTTTGGCCAGGCCCCCACCAGCACAGCGTCCCCCTTTTTATAAATTCCATGCATGTGTTCTGGTAACAGTGGAAGAGGTTCATCGATGCCTTTCACCTGGACTTCATACGGGTACAGTGCATTCGCTGGAGCCATTGCACTATGAACACCATCTTTCTGCGTGAAATTGTACCAATAAACCGCCTCTTTGGCAGTGAATCATTTCCTAGCAGCAATCCTTTTTATTGATCTGTGTGACCACTCCACAATGCCATTCCCCGATGGTGTGTATGCACACCAAAAATGCAGTCATTCTAAAGCTCTTACTGCTAAACACAATTCCGTTGTCAGTCAAGATTTCTTCCGGCAGGCCCCTCTCAAGGAAAATAGAGCCGAGATACTGTATCTCAGCAGCAGAATCTTCTCACTGCAAGAGTCGCCAGATAGCAAACCAGGTAGGCCCACAATCGATGAACACTATCGGGTGACATCCATGCCATACACTTGGGGATTCAAGTTTCCCATGTTGCCAACATATTGGTGTAGAATCAATGGATAGACACTCTCGACGGGATGTAATTACAGATTTCACAGTCCCTTCCTGACGAAGTATATTGTCTGTTTCACTCCGGGGTGACCACTATTCGAATGGATCTGTCGTATTTGGTCCGGTTCCATGCTGCCACTGGTAGCGGCATATATCTGTGACGCAGGCTCTGCTCCCCTCCTTATTGCCACTAGCCACCTCTACGGGACTCTGGAGATCTTATCTGCTTTATTTTGAATAGACCCGACCAGTGCAAAATCTACCTGCAGTGCGTACTCTTTGATAAGTTCTGAAAATGTTCGTAGCCGTCTTCTGATAAGCATTTCAGTAGCAGCCTTAGTCCTCCCTCTGGATTTGCCAGTCAGCGTATTGGGGATCTATCGCACAAGAAGTCGATTTTTAGGTGAAGAGATTTGGCCTCCCAGTGTATGGCAAGATTTACTCCTTTTAGAATCGCATCCAACTCTGCGAGGTTGATGTGTCGCGTGTCCGATTCTGGTCACCTCCAACACGCATCTTTGATCGCGGTCCCATGCGATTCAAGCAGGACACCTGTGTCCAGGGAACTTGCGTCAACCCACACATCAAGGTCCTTGCCATTGACGCACCATTTGCCTTTGCAAGGGTCGGCCTGACTCTATTGACGGTCTCCGTTAGCATACGTCTTAATGGGGCATTGTCGGTCTGGCGTCCCATCCTTCTGTCACTTTGCTTGATAAGACTGGTCGCTACTCTCAACCAGCCGCACACTGGGAGATGTCCCACGAGCTTTCCCCAGAGAGAGAACACCTTCCTCTTGGTAATATTGTCTTGGATGTCCGGCAATTCGTTCCCACGTTTCCAAAGCAGGGCATCGCCTACTCCCCAGACAGTCAAGCTAAGCACGCGGGCTCCATCCTTTAGTCACTCCGGAGTTTTGCTAGTCAGTCCCAAGTGCGACAAATTTTCAACAACTTTGGTTGCGGATGAGACACTTTCGTCCATATACACATCATTGATGTAAGCCGCCCTTTTGATTTGGTCGTCCTGTGATAAGACTTCATTTACAATGGACCTCGTTATTTGTGGAGCTACGTTTAGTCCAAATCCCAAACTCGTTAAACAATACTTCCAGCCTTGGAAAACCACTGTCTGATTGGTCCAAAGTGGCTCTCCGACGAGCACTTGAAGATAAGCAGATCGAAGATCCAGCAACGCTACATTTTATCTGCGCCGTTTATATTCTATCAGTTTGCTAGCACAAACATCAGCGTCCGCGGTGTATGCGTCCACATGAATGTTAAGCACCCTGTAGTCCATTACCGGGCCCACTTTTTATTTATTCTGCTGGACGATGGCCATAAACGGGAGCTGCCCACTCGGGGGTCCAAAGCTCTTTTTATCATAGGGAGCAAACCAGCCTTTCTTGATCCATTGCTGCACATTTTCCTCGAACAGTCTCCTGACTGTTGCTGGCATCGAGTACTCTGTAATACGGTTTTTCAGCATACCGGGTGCCTTGCCTTCCGCCGATTTCCACGTCGCGGTCCACTCATTTCGTTGTTGGTGAAACTCCGCTCGAAAATCAGGTTCTTCGATGACGAGTGCCGGCTCAGCTGCACAAACAAAGACTGGTTCATCATGAAATTCGACCTCGCCTGACATCAAGATGCTTTTATCGCGTTTATCGCGTTTATCCCCGGTCAAAAGGTCAAACCCAAGCGGCTCCCCTATCATTTAACCAGGACCTCAATTACAACCGCACGCACACTCTTCGGAGTCGGAGGCTGACAGACCCAACTCCACATGTCCACGTTCTTCCGCTGATAGTAACTACTTTTTTGCACACCTTGCTCACTATAGTGCAGGAGCACTCAGAATCAACTAGTGCTATACACTCTTTACCGTTCACAGCCCTTTCATATGGTTGTTAGCGCCGAGTTCACATCTTGTCCGGGGAAGAATACTCCCACATAAACAGTGGTCTCTTTGATGCTTTACTTATTTTTTTCTAAACGTGTTGGTGTGGAAAACTTTTTTTCAAAACAAAGTTGACTGTCCATGACGTGGTCAATTAACAACAACTTTAGCGCCCCTCAGAGTCAAAAAGTGGACATTGACAATCATTTCTGCAGCGTCATTGCTAGCCCCCCCCCCTTACATAGCAGTCATTGCGTAATAGAAGACCTGTGACAACAGAAGAAGAACTCACAGAAAGGTTGTCCCTTGCTCCTTCAACCGTCAAAACTAAAATTCAACAAAACCGAATTACCAACATACAAAATTCAAGAAAATACAACCAAACCAAAATTCAAAGAAAACACAAAAACACAACCACGAACATTAAAAGAATTTTGTTAACCGGACTCTCAGCTAAGTTTGCCACAATTTTTTTTAAATTTGCAAAACTTTCTCTCTTACTTCTATCTTCTCTTTTTTTTTTTTTTTTTTTTTTCTTATATTAAATTTGTTCCATAAATTTCGTCTTCTGTCTTATCTTTTCAAACAATATCCGAATTTGAAAGTTGTGAGACTCACCGTTTTTAAAGAATCCCTACAAACTCCCTTAAAATATTTCCAAATATATCGAAATTTGGTATTTTATCCATATATTGGAATTTGAAATTTTACCCAAATTTTGAACATTGAATTTTATTTTTTTATAGGTGAAAAGTAGGCTAAAAAGTGAGTTAGGGAATATTCGTTTTTTTTGCCAAAATTATCAACCTATAAAAATGTAAATTTTACCCTTTTACGAAAATAGGCTTTAACTATTTTAAAACCATTGCTGTAAATTCCCATAAAGTTAATACTAATTCCCCATATAAGAAATAATTCCACATCACTGAAATATAGACAAATTCAACCTCAAAATATATGTAGACAATATCAAGAAAAGGCCATATCAACCATCAAAATAACTGTTTTTCACCTTTCTTTATATATTAATATATATATATATATATACAACATACATCTTATCTCTTCTTATAATCAAATTTATTCGAAGAAAGCAGAAATGAATACACATTCCTCATATTATAGATATTTTGAAAAATGTTTATATGTAAATCAAAATCATATACTGATTTTTTTGTTATTTTCATGTGCCAGTGTCCAACGGTTCGAGCAGTAACTAATTAAATCTATAAACAAAAAAAAAGCCATGAAAGAAAAATCATGAAAGAAAACAAGTAATTTTGAATTTAATTTAAACTTGTAATTTTTTAAATACAAGTTAAGTTAGTTTTTAGTACAAATTATATTAGTATTTAACAGTGTATAGAACGCACTTTTCACATTAAAAAAACAGTAAACTGTTATTGACAAACCTTTATCTGCCCACTTCTGAATGACATTGGGAGCTACAATGACGCTTTTAACAGTTTGATGGTATCTGCAAATAATTTTAGATATCTAATTGAAAAAGGATTGATGATTTCTCGGTATCAGTCAAATAACTTTTACGCCCAAATTTGATACATCTTTCGTTAAATGATTTGACGCGCTAAAATTTGTGGTTATTCAATTAAATAATTGCCAAATGTTTATATGAGTTCAAAACGGAAAGCTGTGTATACACTCTGCTCAAATAGATGTTGTGAACATTTTGATACATACATGATATATTATAATGAATATTCGAAATAATATTGAAACTCATCAATAATTTGACACTGGCTATATATATATATATATATATATATATATATATATATATATATATATATATATATATATATATCAAACCAAATATAAATATGTCAAATTTATCCCGAACACCATATATATATATATATATATATATATATATATATATATATATATATATATATATAATAGTAGCAAACTAACATCACTCTAGCACACATGAAACCATACTTGAAATTTGACATAAGGAAAAATAGTGCTTGGTAACTCCAAAATTTAATGGGTTGTAAAGAAATTCAACAGGCGCGGAAATTATACTACTTTCAACAAGTTTCACTCAAAATAACCGCCATTAGCGTCGGAACCTCGAGCAAGCTGATACTACAGTTTCCCTGGGAAGGGTCTCAAAAACTACCTTAATTATTACGATTAACTGGGCTTTTGTAGTATTGGCACGGCGATTGGTGTCTTTCTCAACAGTGCCACACACATAATAATCCATGGGTTTAATATCTGGGGAGTTAGGAAGCCAAAGATTGGTAAAAAATTAACTTAAAACCATTTTTTACGTTTCCCAGGGGTGTGGTAGGGGGCCGAATCCTGCTGAATACATATGGCCTACCATTGGCTACTCTTTTTATCCAAGTCTTGACTACAGTGTTCAGCAACTCCACCTTGGCATCTGAGGGTCCAACACTTTTTTCTGCAGATTTTCGAGGAATTCTGCTGTACGAACGCAGTCAGCTTGTCTGTTATGTTGCTTTCTTCTAGCCACAGCCTCGTTGTCTCCAGTTCATGCCTGATTGTTTTTTATTGTTCATTTATTGCAGATAATCATGATACAAGTTATTCTCTTCAATGATTTAGGTGGGTTCCAGTCATCCATTCTATCTGCCATCACGTATATGAATGAAGAAGGGTCCAAGCTTTTAAATGATGTGTAGTGTGCGTCAATACCTCCAAACTACGGATAAAAATAACCAAGTATAAATATGTCAAATTTATCCCGAACACCCTATATATATATATATATATATATATATATATATATATAGGGCGAAAACAAGAAAATAAGGCAACATAAATCAGGCTAATAATAGCCACCTGGAATGTCTGGACAATTCTCGATCCTGAGCGATTGGAAATCCCCAAATGACGAACTGGAATCGTGACAAACTTTCTTGATATGGGGTAGACATTGAGACCCTTGTGAATGACAGTTATAGCGATGAGGACCAATTAACAGAAGTGGGGGCTGGCTACACTTTCTCTTGAAAGGGCTGGCCGATGGTAGCTGTGAGGGGTTTGATGTAAGGTGGATCGAGCACCCCATCCTGAATCGGTCTCTACACGGGCGGCACATAACGGACGTCACGGATACAACTCCTACATTTGACCGACCTGTGTGACAAAGCTTGCCCATCAAGGGCTGGGCTGCTCAGTCACGTATCGTCACACACGTGAGGAAGACGGAAGAGATTCACATGTGATAGGGTACATAAAAACAAATCTAGATCCTTGGACCATCTGCTTGCGCACAACCAAACTACTTGTAAAAATGGCCTTATTCTGTGAAGAAGTGGCAATCATATATATATATATATATATATATATATATATATATAATAGCAGCAAACTAACATCACACTAGCACACATGAAACCATACTTGAAATTCAAATAAACTCGCTGAAAGGAGGAGGACACTTGACATCTGGGTTAAGAAACATAAACAAAACACTAGCGGTCTCGCTAGCTCCCTAAACCCAGGAACACAAACCACTACATAAAACCATTGACATGCATCCTCACACCAAAAGGATCAAATATATGAGCAGTCATTTTCCCATTTGTGTAAAAGATTTTAATAAAAAGGAAAAAAAGGGTTATTAGAGTTACGGTTCTTTGATTAGCTCTATTTGTTTTAGCTGCCGATTGGTTGGATTTTCTGGGTTTTGAGGAGCGAGGCTGACTTCCTGTTCCCAAAATTGGGCGCCAAATTCAACAGACAGAGGATTGGATTTGAATGGTACGGTTCGATTTTGACTCTCCGTTGACGTTGAGTCAACGTAAAATTTTGTGCACCGGGGTAAGATGAAAATTGGTAGAACGAGAGGAAAAGAAAGAATTGTGAATTATTTTTTGCATATTTGGAATACCAAAATATTGCGTTTGTCTCACAGATTGAGTTTATTTCTTCTCCACAGGAGAAGAAAAATTATTGTGAATTGTATTAGTTAGAGGTCGATATTTAAAACTGATATTCTTATTGAACTTTAAGCTTTCTTCAGAGAAGAAAGTAAAATTTGCCTTTTTATTGCTTGAAGAGCCGACTTCATTTAATGATATTATACAGGACGAAATTGTCCATTTTACTAAAAAGAACTATTGAAGCATCTTTAATTTAAAGGCCTTTGGCCCTTATTTTCGACTGAAGAACAACTCGACACAACAGGAATTTCGCCCCGTCATGGTAGTAGCAGCCACCCAAGAAGAAAAGGAGAGGCGACCTTGTATGTATTTTCCCGGACAGAAAGCCATACAACCGCTATTTTGTTCTTATTTTCCTAATACCCTTCATTCGGTTATTTTTTGTTTTAAGGTCGGGCCTTGCGGTGGCTGCCGGTATTTTTTGTTTATGGTCAACAGGTTTGCTTTACACCCTTTCCTTCCCCTAACACGTGAGTACCCTGTGACCTGGTCACCCTTTGTAAGAATTCCCTTAGAGAAAATAGTTCGTTGGTTTAAATAAAACCTAAAAGTAAGTGTAAATGAGTTTTTTTAGATAGGGGAAAACTTATTTACCTTGTGTAGCTATTTAAAAGAGAACACTAAAACAGTAAAAGCAAAAGATTTTAGTGGAAAAATGAAAGTTTTGTAGGGCTCGGATTCGGCGTAGTAATTTTAGGTCTTAGGCAGGGTAAGACAGACCCAGCAAGAATCTTTCTTTCCCTTTGATAGGCTGTGAGACACAGTCGCAATTTTGGGGGTTTCAAAATGGAGCATTTTGTGTGGTAAAATTTGTCACCGCATTCTTGGTATAAAGTTACTAAGACATAGTCCTTTCAAATCCAAACCCTTATGGTGCTAACAAGGTAAACTGTTTTCCATTCTTTTCTTGAAACTGTATTTGCTCTGTACGTTATAACATGTGGTATTTTTCTTGTTAAATTATAAATTGTCTTAAATGGTAAATTATTCCTGTATCCTAGTTAACTTACTGTTTGTGCCTTTTGAGGCAAATAAGTTAAATAACCCAACCCTTTCGTATGCTCCTTTATTTTGTAAGTTGTAGATATGCTTATGTTTTATGTTTAGAATGTTTGGTAAAGTACGAGGCGTAAACCTTTCCTGTTAACTTTATAATAACCCTTTGTATGTGAAATTTGTTTGTTTTGTAAATTTGTTGTCCTTTTTTGTATATTTTGTCATTCGTTTAATTTGTAAATCCCACGGCTGCATTGTGTGAAGAATAAAAGACTTATGAAAATCACTTTGTAGTCTGTATGGCTTTATGCACACTTATGCAAACCAATAAAAGCTAGAGAAAGCCATTTGGCCAGTATAATTCAAACAGGGTGGAATTGACACTTGCTAATATGTAAGGTGCTAATTTTATCCCGAAGAGACAAGTTCGAGGGTAAAATTCCGTCATTTGTTAAACTTTGTCATCTATCGACCACAAACTAATTCACAAACATTAGTTATATTTTTTTCATGAAACCTTATAAGAATGAAAGATGTTCCAAAGAGAGTATAAAAATCTCCTTAAGAGATTATCAATCAAACTGGTAATTATTTTAGAGGGGGGGGGCTTGGGAAATCCTGTAAAGTTAAAACTTTTATGTCCCTTAAAAGCTATATAGGGACTGACGATCATAAAACAATATACAAGATTACTGTAGAAATACAAGAAAATGTCTTTTCTTAACATACAATGGATTTTTTTTTATCACTCTGTAAGTTGCAGTTTCTATATGACATACCTGCTACCAGCATTCACTTTATTACAGTTTGTCAATAACCATTTCTTTAAAATTTAAAAGTTGTTATTTTTTTAAATTCCTAGTGGTATCAAAACTTGATCAGTGTTGATAAATTCAGCGAAACATTTTATGTCTATCATTCTTTGAGTATTAAAAAGATTAAATTCTCTCTAAGGCTGACAGCTGCTTTGTTTTTTAAAGATATTTGGGTTTTTTTTTCTTTTTGACAGATTTTTAGCAACAAACATGGTATAATTGGTGCAGTTGCAGACAGAAAGAAATGGTGACCGTAAAATTATATTTCTGTATTACAGACGAGTACATTACTTATCTGAGCGATGCTGTTTAATTGGAAGCATTATGTAAAGGGGCGACTACAAATATATGGTGTTCGTTCAACAACTTCATTTTAACTGTCCTAGTGAGATGCCCTCACTGGGGATTGTAACAAAGCAAAGACAAGGGGCATAACCCTTGATTCTAAATATCATTAGTAATTGCTTACTGATGCAACACCTCTCTTTGTTCAGCTTTTTTCCCTCATACAAAGTCTTTCATGTATTTTTGTTTTTGGCTTAACCGTCCTTTATAGAGCTGGGTCCTTGATCCTCATTTTTATATGGATCCTATTTTCTTTCTTCTTTCTTAGAAAACGCACTTGGTTAAAAGTACTTGTCTTGTTGAACAATTTGCAGCTTGGATCTGCGAAAAAAAAACGCCAAAATGATAGAGCAAATAGCCACTTAGGGAATGGCCGACCCACGAAAAGTATTTCTACCTGCGATAGTGGAGAAAATAAGGAAGAAAGCAACTTCCCTGATTCAGAAGGTAGTAAAAGGTTGCAATAATGTCTTATTGCGAACTAAAAATTCCGTAGGTCTGGTAAAGGTAGCTGTGTCTGCCAAGATTAGTTAAAAAAAAATAACTGCCCACACCAAAAAAGAGAAGGGTTAATATAAAGGTGTCAACCAATAAAAATGAAGAGTAATAATGCATAAGCATAACTAACAAACACACTACAAAGATATCCGACAAACAGACTAATTTCCCAGCCCCAGAATCGCAGGTAAGCACCTTTCATAATGTTTTCTTTTCTTTCTTTTTTTCTCAACAGTTCTTCTGTCGTCAGAAATTAGGTTTTGCGCGACGTATTGCGTCCTTACTCCCCAAAGGTATTCGCTGAGACCACGTGCTTCTGCAATAAAAATTTTCGTAGGGACCGGGAAATGTCCTTGAATCCAGCTTCCTCAGGATTCTTATCTGCCCGTGCAGAAAGTGTAGACACTCTGCAGGTTTTTCGATGAAGCGAGGACATACGTCCTCTCCTCTTGACCCAGGTTGAAAAAAAGAGACAGATATCGGTGTCACGTGCCTGATGTCCAGCTCCCGGAGTCAGCTACAGGGGCCCTTTTTTGTTTATTTTCAAAGCAAGATACGAAACAAGACAAAAAAGGGCATATAGGTTTTGTTTTGTTTTTTAATAAAATGTCCAATAATTTGAATAAAATGTCAAACTTTTTCTGTGAAAACATTAAACAACAATCACGATTTTCAAGGAAAAAAGACAAAATCTAGAAGATATTACAATGAATATTACTGATAGCTGCTTCCATACTTCTTTTTAGTTTATCCTTATATATATATATATATATATATATATATATATATATATATATATATATATATATATATATATATATATATGGGCAATTCCATGTGAAACCATCAGGAAAAAAATAAAATTGTCACCCACCCCCTTCAATTTTTCTGAAATTTTGTACAGGTGTAGACTGGGTTAAAATTAGGCAATCCCCCAAAATTGAGCTTCCAATTCGAAATATTCGCCGAGTTATGTCGATTTTAAACTCGAAGAATTTGAGGGGGGAGCGAGAAAAATGGCGACAGTTTGTAATCTATTTTTGTCTATAAAATGTGTTCTAGAGCGGGTTTCTTCTTATAATATCAATTCTTTTGCAAGTTTCATTGTGTTAAATATAGGGGTTAAATTTCACAGGGAAAATTGGTGGTACTAAGGATATTATCATTTTTTTTACCTTCCAATTTTCAATTCTAAAATAAAATGTGGTGCTGATATTGACGTTTGTATATTGTCAGAATTTTGCAGGCAATATGATTAATACATGGAAATATATTGTTTGTATATTATTTTAAATATATCCAACCACCAACATAATCCTGATAATTTCTCTCGAACTTTGACAGGTATTTTGCTCCATATGGTGCTTATTCAATGGCTGTACATAAAAGTGCTGATGTTGTAACTTTGCTTGTGAGCAAAAACCAAACTCCATTTTTGGTAAAAATAATGTTCAATATATGTAGAATAATAATTTAAAGGAAAAAAGAAATTATATGTAGTGCAACATTGTGATTTTTTCACTTATTGATCTTGCATTGAAAAAATCAGAAATCATTAATAACGTGAAAAGGGTTCATTTTATGCCTATTTTGATAACATTTGTGGATTCCTCAGGCCTAAAAGCTTCTATAAACCATTTTTTTCAGAAAAATTGAAGGGGGTGGGTGACATGGCCCTGGTGATTTGACATGGAATTACCTATATATATATATATATATATATATATATATATATATATATATATATATATATATATGAAATTCCTTTAAAATTAAAAAAGTTGAATTTCTAACATTAAAATTTATATATTGTTTAACAAAAAATGTTTATTTAACAATATATCTAGATTTGTCATGTATATGAAAAAAAACATTAATTCAAATCCCAATTAAAACTGACTCCTACCTTTTTAAGCAGAAAAAAATAGATATAGTAATATTTTCTAATAATCAAAAAGAAAATTATGTTTAATGAACATCAGAGTAATTTAAAACATCTGAAAAAAAATTTCAATTTTTTCTTTAAATTCAATTTTTCGATTTTTATTATTTATTTTCTTTCAGATCATTTCAATTAAAAATGCTTTTCATTCCTTTCATATTGTCAGTCTTTTCTCTTTTTATTTATACAAAAACTAGAGTCAGAGCTAGATATCCATTATATATATTGCGCCCCCAAAATAAGGTGGGTAAAAAATAACTGACCTGAAAAAGATGCGAAAGTTTTAAAATTTGTGACTGTCAAATGTCTTTAATGCTTGGTACCAACTCCTAATCAAAAGTTTCTTTTGATTTGATTATAAAGTCGTCGGTGTCAGCTAGACAGCGAGGGTCTATATCCTTTTTACTAGCGCTTGACCAAGGAGATTGTTTTTGCGTCTGAGGTGAAGCGCTACACCTACTATAAGCTCTTCACTTTGCCGCACAGATCCCTGTGCTACGCATGCGCTGAATTGGCGAGGGTCGGTATCAAACCAGGAACCTTGTGGTTGCTAGACGAACGCCCTAACGACTGAGCTCTTTAAATTCATGATAATTTTGTAAATTGTCTTTTTGATAATGTTATTGTAAGTTAGTAGAAAAATGTCGAATATTTAGGAGTAAATAAGAGTTTGTCAAAAAAGTCAACAAGTGCTTCAGCTTCGAACGGAACAAATGAAATTAAGACGTTGACCAGGGGGGGGGGAGTCAAAAGCATATAAATGGGGGGGGGTGAGAGGGCAATTTGATCCCGCCCTAGCAACGAGGCGAATGATCTTTTTAATTCTACCTAACTGAACAATGTCCCAACGACCTAATTTAGCTTTTAGGCCGGATGTTAGCCTCTACTAAAATAACACACGCACATGAGCAATTTCATTTCCTTTTACAGGCGTCCCTAACCATGAAGCAAAGACTAGGGCGACTGTTTTGCTCGGCAAAAGGAGAAAGCTGTCCTAAATTGTAATCACAAATTTGACCAAGACACTGAAAAAAAGTTCACAAAGCTGGAAATAGATTTTTTATTCTATATTTGTACTGACAAAATTTTAGATAACGTCATATCTCAAATTAATACATGCATCTCTGCATTTCCAGAATGTTCTTTGAATAAAATAAGTTGAATCGCCTGTTTCTATTTCTACGTTTGGAAAAGAATTCAATATTTAATGTCAGCAACCTAATTACAGTAAAGTTAACCGAGCAAAACTTTTTGTGAATAAACAAGAATGGAAGAAGAGTCAAAAGATTGAATTAGTAAAAAATGAATTTAATCATTTTTTATTATATACATTTAATATTTTAAAGATCAGCTCTTTTCTAGTTATTATGCTTGTTTTTTTGTTTTGTTTTTTTGTTTGTTTTTTTTTTTTTGTTTTTGTTTTTTGTTTTTGTTTTTTGTTTTTTTTTTTTTTTTGGGGGGGGGGGGGCTTTTAGTATTTTATACGTTTTTAATTCGGTGTGACGGAGAACGAGTACCGTATTCATTTGGAAAAAGGGCAAGATATTGTCTTGCCTGCCGGGATCGAACCCGCGTCCTCCCGCATGCAAAAACAAATGCGATTTAGGCACTGGATGGACGCGAGGTGCAATTCAGGTGCCCGGATGTTGGCGCCTACACGCGTCCATCCGAATGCATGTGAATTGTGCTTTGCACGGATGCGAGGTTCGACTGATGTGCCCGAATGTTGGGGGACTGTGCCCATAAAAACCAAATGAGTGGAGCGCTGGGCAGTTAGGAGGAGCAGTTGGCCGACGCGAGACCTCAGTCAGCGACGAAGCGCTTTTTTGAACGATCCAACAAAGAAATTGATTTTAATCCAACAAAGAAACAAAACTAAATGGGAGTTGCGATTTTTCAGCTGCTAAAATATTTTGACGACGACGGCTTTTCAGCTGCTGGTCGAAGACCAAAAGAGTTTAGCCTGCGAGAAGACGGTGGACTCGCTTCTTTTTGGTCCCCACTCAGCAGGAACTTGTTGACTCAAATATCTATTTCCCCCCACCTCTATTTTTTCCTTCTATATTCGGGAAATTAAATTAAGATATTTTTTTTTTCAAATCATTGAAGCATCTGATTGAAAATTATTATTAGTTTAACTAGTGCAGCAAATACCGGATTTTTCTGCATATTTAGAATGTCCCAAAAGTATCTAGAAAATTATTTGAAAATATATTCTAGCATGAATGTAGTTAGCTTTAACAGAAGGCGAATAGTATGTGATACCCATGATCTTCCAAGATTTGTTTTCAACCAATTGTACAATGGCAGTATTTAAGGTCCCTAGCTACCTGATTACAAAAACAGACATTTTCAACTGTTTGGACTTGGAAATGCACCTATCGCAAATGTCTGTATGTTCTGAAAATATTCTCTCTGGTGAAGACTGGTCTTTCTGACACGCGGGCGCTGTCGTTAAATGTTAATGGGGGAGGCCGTTTGAGATGACTTAATTGAGGAGCTTAGTGTGACAAAAGAGGAGACTTGCTTATTGTGACCATGAACCACCTGGATGAACTACCTCAATAACGATGAGGCATCACTCACCTGGCGAGTGATTCGTAACACCCCCTCCTCAGGATCAGCAAAGGGCTTTTCTGTCCAGTGCGATGATATGGAGGAGTTAGTCGTAACGCCTTCTTTCACTGCTCAGTCGTAAGGCTTCATAGTTCGCATGCTGTGACAAAAATGTGTTTGTCTTGGAAGCCAGGATGTGTGTAGCAATGTCATTACGTTGCTAGATAAGAGGAAACAATAAGTTTCTCTGCCTATTCGGCATTATTTTAGTCGGGATTTAAACGATGTGACAGAAGGGATTTCATGAAGGCACTTCAGACGCTAAATATTTTCTTTAAGCACCAGATAAAGTCAATCTTAAGACTGAAGGTTCTCTTCATTGGAATTCGGCAAAAGGTGGTTGAAAGTCACAGGTTTGTATTGAAAGAAAAGGAATAACCTTTAATTCTTATTAAAACGTAAAGGATTCTGGGTAATTGGATAAAATCATGACAAACCATCCCTGGTAAGTGAGACTACATTTTTTGTCTTTTTTTTTTAATCGATTAACTTAGAGTATTAAAGTCATTGATCTCATTTCATTTTTTTTTTTTAGTGCCCACCATTTTTTGGTTGCTTCCTCTTCCCCATTAGAGGAAAGAGATTTGAGTTCTAAAAAAGGACAAACTCATGAGTGACACTCTCCTGTGGACACCTACACATGTACACACCGTTGTAAGTAAACTAAAAAAAACTACATATACCAGCCTAGTTCGGATTCTTGATGTTGTACGGAAGACCTGCCTAGAGCGATGAACGATAGGCATGGGAGACAGGTGTCTATATCTCCAAAAAGAAATATTTGGAAAGGGTAAAACTGACTCTGCAAAGTTTCCTGCAGCTTATTTATTTCAGATCGTGAAAGATAGCAGTGACTGCATAAACACAAATGACTAATATAGCTTCAAATACAGAATGGGATGTGTTATTGAAGCAACTGATAGACAACCCTGTAAAATTAGGAGGTGGTGACATAATTTTAGAAATTAACGAAACGGTTATTGCCAAAAGAAATTACCACTGAATAAGCGATGATTTTTTGACATATAGACAACATCTTTAAAATTAGATTTCAAGGGCTGTAACTGACAGGAAATCAGGAACCTTGTTTCCTATTATTAATGAAATGATAGTATAGTTAATTCTGACGCATGGAAAGTGTACGACAAAATTAATGAAATATTATATACCATATCCATAGGATACTGGACCATTCAAATAATTATGTGGACCTTGTATCACATACACATACGAATACTGTGAAAAAATGAATTTATAACCACGAATGGTCCGTCATCATTAACTTTGCCATTTGAATGAATTCATATAGTGACAATAATACGAGTCAGAGGACCTTTTTTTTCTTTTTTGCTACACATTTTGCAATTCTACAATGTAGATTAAAAAGTAATCTGTTGTAGAATTGCGAGAATTGCGAATAAAACATAAATCACCAATAAATATTTAGGTATTTATTATCTAAAACAAATGTCACCTCTTTTTAATATAATTTTTAACTTTTCTTGATTTTTTGGGGGTTGTAAAAATATTTTTTTGTGAAGATATTTTTTGTAAAAATATTGAATATCTAAAATTTCAGTTGAATAATAAATTGCATAAGCTTAAATTCATTTGTGATCACTTCTTCTATAATAATAATAATAATAAATAATAATAATAATAATAATAATGGGCCATTCTTAAAATGGGCAAGAGAAAAATTCCAACAGACAGTCCAAAAGACAAGAAAATTGATGACAATAACATTACACCAGAGACGACATTGATGTGTCAAGAAAATAAAGAGAAATGATTGTCTAGATGTGACAATTTGAGGACTCGAAGAATACATTAAAAAGAGCAAAGAAAGACTAATTGCAACAGCCAGAAAAAGTAATTGCAACATAGGGACAAGCAGAAATACTACAAAAAACTAGAAAACAGAAATCGGAAGAAAATAACTATATGGATACTTCAAGCGACAAACTGGAGAGATCGCACAAGAGAAGTCTTAGAAATGGCTAAGAAATGGAAGTCTCATGAGAGAAACTGAATCTCTTATAATTGCACCAAAATATAATGTCATAAGAACAAACTATATCAAAACAAAAATAGATAAGACGCAACAAAATAACATGTGTAGAATGTGTGGCGGAAAAGACTAAACTGAGAACTGAGGAAGCTGTGAAACATGAAGGTGAAAGTAGTACTAATTGTAATTGGTGCCCTTGGAACAATCCCCAAAGCTCTGGAAAATAATTTGGGTGAACTGGAAATCAGTGGAAGAATCTAAACTGGGATCAGCTTGAATACTCAGAAGACTCCTGGAGACCTGAGGAGACTTGCTGTCACTCAGCCTCCAGTGAACCACCAGCTACGGCAGGTGTGACAAACTATAATAATAATAATAATAATAATATAATAATAATAATAATAATAATCTGTATATACCTGGATTATTGGATGTTATCCAGAAGTTCGAACATCAAGACCTTCGTGCAATAAGCCGATTCATTTATATTTATTATGAACAAAGAGAATTTTAAAATGATTCTACTTGTGTGACGAGAATTATTTATTAGAGACCAAAGCTGGGAACGAGAATAAAAGTAGAAATATTTGAAGGTAAAGCTTCAGATTATAAATTATGAAAATGTTTTCAGTATACAAAGAAGTTTATTTAATAATAATACTCGAAACGGGTGTTGAATAACTTGATTTGTAGCGTCCATATGAGCAAATGTGCGTAAATATGCAAGATTCGTGACGGCTCTTGTGATATAAATGCCGTGTTTATGATAAATAAACCTGATAACATGTTAAACTTGAATTAGCACAGAAAGAAAATTAATTATGTACCCACTGTAATCAATTCTTTCATGTTCATGTAAAACATGATAGTGAAGTATATAAACATCTTTAAATGAAAAGAAAAACTGTCACACATAGAATACTTTGCATTATATATAACTGTTGCTTGTTCAACCCAACAGCACAGAAACATTCATTCTCTTCTCTCGGCAAAATTGCTTGACTGCTTTACATTGCGTTTCAAATTATTAACTAGTTGGCATGTTTTCCTGTTTTCCAAAAACTACTTGTTAGAATTTAACGAAACTTTCGCAGAATAATGGGAATAGACATATGCGTAACCAGTATAAAAACTGTATTTTTCTGCGCAACAGGAAACAAACTGTGGCCATTTACAATATCAACAGGATATAGAAATGTTTCAGGCTATAAACGTGTGTCATTATAATCATGAAATTATGAGTCGCAACTGTGACTTGACCCCTTCTAAGAAAGATATTTTAACATCTAAACTTTCCAAAGGCAAATTTATCCAAAATAATTGGAAGATATCACCAAACTGTTAAGATATTGGTTATTTCTCCTACAAAAGTACGTAAGAGAGCCGATATGGGTCTCTCGAGGTTTGTTCTCCGACGTTCTTTGTTGAGAATGAAACTAGAAGCTGTAAATAACCCAGGCCTAACTTGGAGATCACTTTTCAGGAGAATTGAAAAAACAACAATGTCCAGAATTACTTGATATTGTCCACTGAAAAAAAAAGTTTGGAATATCAGTGAAACTAATGACAAAACTTCGATTGATAAAAGCACACATACAAATGTGTTTGAAATGAACAAAGTAAAACATGAAGGTCGATTTCTCGAATCATAGATGAAACTCGTGCAAAAATTGATGGCCCTGGTTTGAGCAAAGGTTGGGTCGTAAATAGACGAGATCATCATCAAAGCTTGAGACAACAAAAAGGATGAGGAGGTATTATGATTTGAGGTATCATGGTTGGACTGTGGAGTGCCTGACAAAAATAACCACAGGTGCCTTCCCCCAAAGAGCACCTGGAATCTTGACTAAAAAAGCAAAGAAGCATCTTCAAGGAAACCATCATATTTATGCAAGATAATGTTTCTTCGAATTCAACTACGGAGTATCTGCAAATATTGGGCTTCTGTGGACATCGGAAGATGAACTGGCCGACCAATTTTCTGAATTTAAACCTAATTGAAAACATGTGGAGCATCCTGACACGACGTGTTTTTGATAAGAGGCGTCAATTTAGAAACAGGGATTACCTGTGACAGGAAATAGTAGACGTATCACATCGAATTACATCAGAGGAAATCCAGAAATTAACATGTTCAAAGGACCAGAACCTTTTCCAAGTCATTTTTAAAAAAGGATCACATATCCCATATGAACTAACTCCACAAAGAGGGAAATTCTTCAATAGTTATAAGTGGCATGACATTTTGTTTTGACCATTGCAATGAGTGAACAGAAATTCGTTGAGAAAAGAGAAATTCATCGGGTCGGACAGCCGGATCTCTTCGTAGAAAAAGACGTTCTCCTGACTACCAAAGTCTCCTGACCAAGTCCTTTGCCGCCTGCAACAATGTTTTCCAGCAGTCCTCCGCCAAAACTCACTCGCCTCTTGTTCGCAGGTCTGTGTTGTCGTCAGCCAGATTAGAACGCAATTTTCTCCGTGTGGGAAGGCAGGCCTGAAATGATCATTAACTGCCCTGATCAAGATCCCACATCCAGGTCAAATGCGACCAGCGCTGCCATCACAGTGTAGAAATTTGCATACGCGCCAACGAGGTAGTCTGACCTTGAGCCACGACTCACGATTAGGAGGATGCGAGTTCAATCGCTTTAATCGCCCGCTACACCACCCACCCTGATCTCATTTAGCACGCCAGACATGTTCGTGCTCGTCTTGATCTATCACGTACGTAATTTCTCTCGCTACACTCCTTATGATCATAAAGATAGTAGTCTGCTGGCGGTTGCTTTCGTCGGGTACTTTTTTGCAAAGGCAGGGAGGAGGTCCCTGTTTCTGCTTTTTCCATGGGGAATTATCTGACTCAGTAACTTCGTCGTTATGAAGCAAACTCTCCGCCCCTCTCTCAGAAGACGTGCTATCGGAGTCTTCCTCCTGCAACGTGGTGACATAGTGTCATGGCGCAGATCCTTTACATGGCGGATTATCCCGTGGATTGTGGGCTGATTGTTTTGATCACCTGACTCCTTTTGGTACACCAGGTCTGCAGCGCCTTGACCCACATGCGATCCCCGACTTGGTAAGACCTATGTTGGGACCTGTGGACGCTGTCGCAGCAATATCCCCTTCACCCTATCTTCATATCGATAGATCCCGTTGGTCCTTCGTGACCGAACTTGCTCTCCTTTTGAGGATTCCACAAGCCACACGAAGTCAACTGCACACCACAAGGTGTCCGACAAACCTTCCACACAAAAATAAACTGTCCATTGAGTAATGATGATCGGAGAACCAAGGAAGTGAATTATAATATAATATAGTATATTATAACAAAATATGCCACATTCAAAACAATATTATTCTTTTTAGTGATCGTGGCTTGACCATAAACATTCAAATTTTTATTAAATTCAGTCGAAAGCCGTGTCAGCGTAACATGTGCAAAGGGTTACATTTTCAGAGGTGGATCAATGTCCATAGCCTCAGTTGTTTTCTGGGTTTTTTGGGGGGGTTTTTTGGGTTTTTTTGTTGTTGTTGTTTTGTTTTGTTGTTTTTTTCTGTTTTTTTTTTTGTTTGTTTTTTGTGAAAAGGTGAAAACATTATGTTGAGAAATAAATACTTTTATGTGTAAAATAAATGCTTTTTTATCATTAGGCTACATACTTATTGTTCTATTTACGTATATTACAAACACAGTGCAAATTTCATAATAACAAAAACAACTGTATGGATCCTAATTAAAATTTATATTTTCTCTCATATAATTAATTATTTACTTTTTGCCTTTTTACCCCACGGCTGTATCAAATTTTATTGGTATTCATTACCTGTATGATGGGATATTTCAAAGTTCACAATCTATTCACCTCAGAACTCATTCTATTCAAATAGTCCTGTAGTGTGTTGATTTTTCAATGTAAACAAGTAATACATGCGAGAGCCGCTGCCAGTGGTTTATGATAGGATAGCAATGGTGGGAGAGCCACTCTGAATGGTTTAAAGTATGCAAAGAGTTAAGGAATATTACTAACAGGGAAGCTCTACGTTTGTGAGTACTAACTATCAGAGAGTTTTGTTAATAAAAAACAACAACTTTGTATCAAGAAATGTCTAGTATGTGAAAGTGGGGAGTGCATTCGTGTTGGCGTTTTCGTCAGAATAAATCTGAAATGCTGATCGACTTACTTTAACAAAAAGTGAAAACTGTTCTTTATATGTGGCCATCGGCACTAAATACGTGTCATTGCTGTACTTTGACATTGAATTTCCTTACGAAATGGACAACTAATTAAAAGAACGGTGCCCAATTATCCTAAATAGAAGACGTTAGTAGTTAACGAGGTTATTAGTTTTGCCCAGTTTAAAGTTTCAAAACATAAAAAATACCAACGTCTCATAGGCGGGTAGATGATTCGGAAGGTGTCAGGGAAATTTTGGAGTTATTTAAGATTATTTGATGTGCGTGACCAAATTGGAGTGGGAGGCGATGGTGCAAAAATCTCGAGACTAATTTTCAGTGACATATAAGATGAGGTTAGCGACGGTCAAATTTTACTTAGCAATTCCACACTGTTGGATAGCAAGAAATCAAAACTGTTAACTGGTGATGGATTGTCTCTGGGTTGTCAAAATTAGAGTAGAATGGCGCTGAGCATATGTTGTCAAGTCAAAGAGGCCCTGTTATCAACATCCCCATTGACTGGTCGGCAAGAGAAAGGGAAAAAGGAAGACAGAAAAATACACGTTTGCGTTCATATATATATATATATATGTGTGTGTGTGTGTGTGTGTGTGTGTGTGTGTGTGTGTGTGTGAAGGAAATGAGTGCATCTAAAGAGGTTGTAGTTAAAAGGACAAATGAATTCTGTCAGATCTTGTTCATACCGAAAGGAAAGAAGGAATGATGGATTGAAAGGATTTGGATGAGATGCTGAAAGGTTTGGCAAGAAAAATTGTCGTAAGTATCAAATAGAAGTGGTCTTAAAATTATCGAGTAATCTATCCACTTACTTTTCTAGACTACTAACCGTAGTTAGCATCATGTAGAGCGAAATACTTTATCATAAATGGTTGAGAAAGAAAAAACGCAGCTGTTTTTCTTGGATATATCTCATATTTTTTTCAATTAACTTGCAACTGTTTATGAAGAGAAAGGCAGTATATACCGGCAAAAGATTAATCACACACACACACACACACACACACACACACACACACACACGTGCGCGCGTATATATATATATATATATATATATATATATATATATATATATATATATAATCATTGATTTAGTTGATTTCCTCAATTTTATAACTCTTAATTATTAATAATTGAAGCGTAAACATTCCAAGAGAAACTTATTTAAAAGTTTTAAAAAGATAAAAATCTTCTTAAAATATAATGTTTCACTTAAAATGAAAACAGTATTTGAGGGCATGTAACCGTTCTATAAGTTCAGTGTCATGTTAGAAGTTCTACTATTAAAAATAGTTTTAAAACCAATATTAAAGCAGTTAAATGATTTTAGCATGATTTTTATATTGAATTGTGCATTAGTTAAGACTTTTATTTGTTATCTTAAATTATTGTAAAGATTGAATGGTTCTACTGTACAAACGTTCATGGATTCAAAATTTTAGTTGTTAATTTATTATCGATCATATCATAATCTATCTTATCGATTAAGTAACCCATCGACGCTGACACAACGATATTTCTCAAATCTTAAGCCCGTAATCCTTATGTTTCTAAATGAGTACCATTTAATTATACACTATAAGCCCGATATTTCCGGCCCAGAGAGATCATGTAAGATATTAATTATAAAAGGTTTAATATACATTCACATCTGATTTATTGATAGAATATTTTTAAAGAAAGCTTTAATGTGTTTTGTGTTAGAGTCTTATTTATTTGGAAATTTTATGATCTCAGGTACCGAGTTCAATTAGATAAATTAGAATATAAACTTGATATTACTGATTCTAATTAGATTTATCGCTTTTAATTGAAAAGAGCAGGAAAATGTTAAGCAATATTTTTATAATTTACTCATGCCAATAAAATTCCTTAATTCATTTGGTAAAATAATTGTCTTTTAAAGTTTTTGAAAATAAACGTTTTTTCAATGTTGTAAAAGAATTATGAAGCAAAATTGTCGAGAGTTTATTTCTCTTTCTATTCTGTAACTGAATAAATTAAATGAATATTAAATGAAAAATATAATTAGCATTAGATATGAGCTGCATAAACTCTGTACCTCATTGAGAGTGTTTGAAAGAGAAAATAAAACTAATAAAAATCAAATATAGTTTGATTGCTTTTTAATATTGAGAATTCTGGGGTATGGGTGTTATCGTCCTTTGTCTGTGAGCCTCTGTTTCAAACCAGCCAATCACGAGCCAGCATACTTTGGCGGCAAAGCCGAATAAGCAAACTCGTGCCTCTTCTGATCCAGCTAGCACTGGGGACAGACCTAAATAAGGGTCGCTCCTATTCTTCAACATATAACTACGGAGTCGGACGCAAAACAGAAGTATATCATATCCGAACGGAACAGAGGGCCGTAGAAAGGTCTCCGTTAATACCCCATATCTCAGGATACACCAGATAAGTGACAAATTATATTTGCGCGAACGAACTAAAGTTTGCAATCCTTTTGTTATTCTGTAATACAGTCTTTTATTCATATTTCTAGTTGTTTGGTTATTTCTTTAACTCTCAACCTGTCTGCCATACTCGCGGTTAACTCCATACTTCAAACCGTGGAGTATTGCCGTTCGGATCTTCTCTTTTCTTTATATTAACAACATCAAGTGAAATTATCCAAAATAAGCTTTTTGGTTTGGCTTGTTTTCTTTGTTTAAGGGCATATCAATTTTCGTGGGTTGTTTAATGCCAAAGTCAACCTCGTGGAAGAACATTAGTGGCTTACCCTATAGCTAGGGGATGAGTAGTTCATATTTTTTCCAAGGGTGTTAGTCCGAAAGTGAACGTTATAGCAGGACTGGAGTTCAAAGTCATTACGATCTCGCAGTCCACCACGTTTGTCACGGGGACTCCCCCTCCAAAACAAAAGTAAATTGTGATACCTTTTACATTTATTTATGTGGTACAATCGAAATTGGACAACGCATTTATAGTTTGGTCCCAAATTAATGTTTTGATAATTTAGGCTGGCAATCTCAGTGAGTTTCCAAACCATCTTTACATTTATTAAGATTCTCAGTCGAAATCGAGATGACCTCTTACCCCATTTGTCCATCAATGCCTTCAAACTTCTAGCGGGATTGTGGATGGTGATTGGAAGCCATTTGTTGGAAATTTTTTATCCAAGAAATTTTTGTATGGCATTTAAATGCCTATTTTTTATCCGCCTTTCTGTGTCTTTGTTTTCGTATTTTTCTACGAAAACAAATGAAAAAAGGGCCCCTGTAGCTAGCTCCGGGGCTGGAATCGGTCACGTGTGCCCTAAAATCTGTCTCTTTGGAAACAAGCTTACAACCTATAAATCACTTGATCAGAGTTTTATTTTTTTAAATGTCCAATATTTTTTATGAATATAGTAACTTATGTTTCAAATTTCATGATTATTGTCTTTTTTTTGTTTTTTTTTTTTACAACTGATAAAGGAATCAAATTCCTATAATAATCAAATATTATAATCGTAAAAGTTTTGGATGGGATATGGCACTTTCCATTCTATTTTACAGATAAAAATTATGACAAAAAGAACTCAAACTATGAACAGACTGCCAACAATTTAGATATTTTTTTGATTAAATATAAAGATAAATTACAATAATTACTTCATGAATTTCTTAGATTGAATATTGTTATCATTTATTCATTTTTTATTACTTTTCATTTCGTATTATTTCCGTTACATTTTATCACTAGAGTAAGGGATGTAAGTTTACGTCTTTCTGTAGGCTTATTCTTTTTCTCTGTTGCACGCGTCTGACTTCATGAAGTGTTTTACAATTTCAACGTAAAAATATTTAAACTGATATTTCCATTGGATTTTAAATGTTACAATCTGTACGCTTTCTGTCTAACATAAAACATTAGAAGATACACGACTAAACAAACACTAAATAATACTTTTATAATATTAATCAAGTTTTAAATCTATATAAAGGTATGTAATTGGAAAATCGTTTTTGTTTAGTAGTAAACATGTTTTTGTTTAGGGGCAAAAAAATGAAAGAAAACAGGCTTAACATTTTTTAAGAATTTATGTACATCGGAACGAAATTGATAAAACATTGTTTAAGGACTGATATAAGAAATGCAAAGATATAAATCGAATAGTCTTGTTGTAAAACTTCTCTCTATATACAGAATCATCGAATGGCAAAACATGTTTTAGAAGAAGAAGAAGAAGAAGAAGAAGAAGAAGAAGAAGAAGAAGAAGAAGAAGAAGAAGAAGAAATAAAGAAAAAAGAATGGTTTGTTTAGTTGGATTGTTGGTTTGAACAGTTTTTGCAATCAATAATTCCTATTTAATGATAACCATTTATAAACAATTTTAACTTCAGGCGACCATTCTTAATAGTTATAATTTGTACATATTTATATGGTTCTTAATGCTAATAATTTGTACATATTTATATGGTTTTTAATGCTAATAATTTGTTTGTAATTATATTGTTTCATGTAATAGATACAGTTTATTTTAATCAAATAAGAAAAAAAGTAAAGTTGGCTGACTGGCCAATTGTCGCTATCAGCCGGGCAGCGAGGGGGTCTATCCCGTTTTCACTAGCGCTAAACCAGGAAGTTTGCTTTTCTGATGTGGAGCCTATCTTCAGCTTCCCACTTTATCACAGTTGTTTGGGGACCTGTATCGAATCAGAACCTTGCGATTCCAAAGCAGGTGCTCAGCCGACTAAGTTATAGTTTGAATTCAAAATATTATCTGAAACAGATCTATTTGTCCCATAGAAGTTTGAATAATGCATGGTTTTGCCGTTTCATTTGCGATTATTTTCTCGTTTAATTTTTTATGTCATTATTGCTTGTCCAATTACAATATATACCGGAATTACGATCAGCTTAATACTAAAAGGAGAAACAAAGTAGTAAATTGATGAATAAACAGAACATTTATTACTATTCCCAATTTTCTATACGCCAATGATGACACCAAAAAATAAACGGACAATAAACGCACGAATAGTAACGAAACTGGGACAGAAAATTGGAGGCAAAAACAAAAAAAATCCTGATAAAAACTATGCTAGACTAATAGTTATGGACATGGTTAGACAGAGGCCACCTGAAAAAGGGAACGAAATCTGTTGTCACTAAATATCAATTCTAGAATGGATAAAAACAGTAAAAAAAAACAAAGCTACCTTTGTGAAGAAGATGAGACTGTAACAGATATCATAATGAATATAATAAGCTAGTTGAAAAATAATGCATGACAGTTTAGGAATAGTCATGTATTGATAATTGTGCAACTGACTCGCGTTCAACAATGTAAATAAATGGTATCAGTACAATTTATGGGTTGTTTGGGGAATTAAAAAGAATACGAATAGGATTAGGGTTAGAGTTTGGGTTAGGGTTAGGGTTGGGTTTTGTTTTAGAAGTTTAGGGTTTGGGTTAGTGTTAGGATTTGGGTGAGCGTTAAAATTAGGTTTAGAGTTAGGCATACTGGTTTGTGATTATCTGAGTTATTCGGACTATTGTCCTCATCTTCATTGTTATCTGTACAACGTTTTGGCCGATATGCCCCCCGGCCTTCTTCAGGTATTTCTTGTCGGGCTCGGGAACCTTCTTTTCGGACTCAGGAACCTTCTTTTCGGACTCGGGAACTTTCTTGTCGCAATCGGGAACCTTCTTGTCGTAATCAGGAGCCATCACGGAACTTTGAACCTAATCCTTTATTCAATCCACGGGGGTATCCTGTTCTCATTCCGCTAACCATAGGGGTTAAGCTGTGTTAATTATTATTCTAAGTTACTGCTGCCCTTGATCAAGATTGAACCTACAATCTAGAGATAACTGTCACTTAGAACTGTCTTAACCTAACTACCCTATCCACTAGGCCATGTGTCCAATTTGACAATCCAGTGTGAATTTTGGGAACTTATAAACCTAATGCCTTGTTTTTGGCTAGAATATCTACCTATTCACTTATATATGATTGTTTTACCTAGACTCATATGGTTTTTTTAATTTCATCCCATAAGGGCAGATGGTTTCTCTTTTTATTCCATGCCCTTATGGGATGAGGTTAGAATAATAGATAGAGAAGAACATTGGAAGAATCAGCTCATATGATATGTGGGTTGTTAAGTAGACCGAGCATAGAAATGAATACAATAAGGGAAGCCATGATTAAAAAGGCTAGATCAGATTTTTAAAAAGAAAAAAGAAACAATATTCATTCATTGAATCAATTAAATTCTAACGTGGTCACATACAAGTTACACCTACAGACTTTTTAAATAATTCTATGAAAAATCAATTAAGAGTAAAATTTTCACGAAGATTTTGATACTTGTTCACCTTTAGATGAATTCGTGTTTAAAACAGGTTTTGAAAAAATAAACCCTATTTTCGTTCATAATTTTAATTATTTTCGTAGGCTGAATTTTTTTTTAAATCATCAGGAGTTTTTCTATTTTTCCTTTCTTTTTTTTTTTTTTTTGTAACAAATTTTTATATTGGTAATTTGGTTGATGATCTCGAAGCTCCAAACCCGGAGCATATTGTTATATCTTAGGTATCCTTAAAAGCGTATGGTTTGCAAAGAAGAATAATGGACAAGATGAATTGGATAAAAATCGTTTATTGAAATAACGAGTGTGAAAATTGTTGTTGTTGTTGATGTAGATAATCGTAGTAGTTCTCTGGAGTGGCCGAGGGGTCGTAAGTCAGGAATGGCCGTGGGGTCGGTGAGGTGTAGGTATCGTATGATAATACGTCAGTTCTCTCTTGGCCTGGTGCGAGGCGTGAGGTAGTAGAAGTTGAGTTGATACGGTCACTTGGTGCGGGAAATAAGTCAGGAATATCTCAGTGAGTTGTAGTGGGTAGCGCTGTAGTGGTCAAGGGGATAAGGATGTCGCCCGGCTACGGTGAGGTGTTGAAGTAAGGCTGAGTGTCAGGGTGGGTGAGGGCGTGCCGTGGTAGTGGGAAAATAGCGGCCTTTTGATCCTGCCCGCCTGGTGAAGTTCTCGGCGTCCAGGCCGTCCGTCAATTGCCGATTCTCAAAAATGCCTGGGTTTATATGCTAGCGACGTAGGCTCCAGAATGCCTTTGGGGTGTTTAGCGGGAAGATTTTTCATTGGCTGAAAATCCGGATTCCTTACAATATTATTTTTTGTTTGTTTTGGAATTCCTTTCACGCGTAACTCAATCCGAGCCTATGCACAGAACTGTGTCGAATTGGTCACTTCGTGATAGGGTACCATTGAGTTCACTTCCGCTTGTTGCCTCCGACTTGAGTTTTGATGTTTTATGCTAGCGAGGTGTATTTTGTGAGTAAGAATTGTGAATCATAAGAGATATCTTCTCTCTGATATAACAATATTGTCATGTACGGCGTCGACGATCTCGCCGTACTGGAGCAAATATGCAGTGATATTATCTCCATTGAGATAATATGGCACCTCCTGAATCGCCACCGTGGTCCTCCGTCGCCCTAAATATTCTACCCTAACAAAGTGATCCTTTGTTTCTTGGGTTTTCATTGTCAGGACGACGGCGTCTTCAGCAGTCGGTAACAAAACATCCCAAAGAGGAAAGAAAGGTCCAGCTACAATAAGCTGAGCCTTAATTCCCAGGCTGGTGAGTGATTTCATCACTCCCAAGGGTATTAGCGCTATGTGAAATGCCAACAGCTTCGTCTAGGAATTGAACTCAAATCGACGAGTCCATTTTCCACGACTAACCACTAGCCTCCATATATATATATATCAATGCTCTGACGCTTTTCTTTGGTCTTTTTGTCCGTTAAAAAGACCGTCACAGTTCTTTTTTGTGTGTCTTGTTTGGGCTGGTCCCAATTGAACATCAGCCCCTTCTCCATTACGTCGGAGGAGATGACTTTTGCCCGCTGGACCATCCCTTTAACATCGACACTTAGTTTTGGAGGAGCGCTCCACACATTCTTTGGAGAGCCCCCACTTGTCGTCTTGGATGGTGTTTTTTCTTTGGTTGATTGTTTTCATTTAGTTTTGTTTCATTTTGTACATTTTGAATATTTTTTACATCTTTCAACGACCTCTTAACAAATGAAGACTAAGAGAATAAACAAACAAAAGTCTTCTGTTTAAAATGATTGTTGTTTTATGTTATGTGATCATTTCGTGGTTTAAGAGAATTCTTTTCTTGAACCACGAAATGATCACTTAAATGTATGTTTCATTTTTTCTTCGACAACTAAGACGATCAGTCATCGTTATAATGATCATCACTTCTCATGATCATTGATGTGCTCTGAAAACTGCTGTCTCACCCACCGTCTTTCACTATAGGTTTCTGTCTCTTAGACTGTGTTAACAGGCCCATGTTTTAAACGAGCATAGACGACAGGGATGTGAAAAGATGCCAAGACAGAGGTTTGACCGTTTGAAGAACAGAGATCCAGGTTTTGAACGAATGTAGACGGTAGAGAAATTAAACGAACTGGGTATGAGTGTACGTGAAACAGCCAACGTATTTCTTTCTTCTCCTTGTTGAAAAACGTAACAGCCTGCTTTTATTCTTTTATTTGGATTTTTTCTATTGGCTACTGACAGGCGAAAAGTGGCATATTCCCGCGATGTTGCACACTCACCAATCATGCTCTTTTTCCTCTATTAGAGACCGCAACAACTGTCCAGGTACTTATGCAATATACGTTTCATACTTGACCTTTTTTGCTGATATTATGTGTCTGTTTCGTTCCCCTATGCTACATACGACTCTAAAAAAAAATAAGAACATTTTCTAATAAGAAAAACTTAAAACAGGATGCGGAAAAGAAACAAAACATTCGTACTATTATTTTTGTCAATATAACATAGCAACATTCCCTTGTTTAATACCAGACTTAGGTTAACTTAGGTTAACATTCGGCTTAGGTTAACATTCGGTTTAGGTGCAAAGCTTAATGAATAATAACAAATTTATGCCAACATATAACAACAATTTAATACTAACATATGAACACACTAACATTTCTTAAGATTTAAAATTTCCATCAAAATGTTTGTTGCAACTACTATTTTCTACCTCAATTGCATCACATGCCTCAAAAATTCCACAAAATGACTCGAAAGTAGAAAACAACTAAAAACTAATATAGAATAAAAGAAGAATTATTATATACTCAAATTTATAAAGTGGTTAAAACAACACTGTAGAAACAGAACGTACATCAATTTCAATTCCACAAAACGATGCATTACTTGTTACTAAATACTACCAACACATATGTTCACGCATCCACAATACTACTTCTCAAAACACAAAAGTAATTCAGCTGCAATACTTTTCACACGATGAAGTAGACACAAACCTAAACTTAAAAGAGTTCTAATTGCGTCCACAAACTCAAAATCAACATTTCACTTCTCTAAAAGTGCAGCATAAGCCGCTCTACATTTCACCACAGTCAGTGCAAAAAACAAACAAATTGGGGTGCTGAGTTTTGGGGGACAAGTGACCATCCGCAATTTTTTAAATTACATTGTCAGTCATCAACTATACATTATGTATCTGCATAGCCGGGCAAACACTACGACAACCCTCTCCCCCGCCCCCGACCGGTCAGGGGGGAGGCTCCAAAAGGGCTAATTTCAGCAGTGTCTTTGAGCTTTCTACCATTTCTAATATTTTTTCATACCTATGTTATATTGTCAGTTGATCAACTAATAATAATTAACAAGGTCGGGGCTTTATTACTCCAAACCTCTCGATCTCCTGCTTGTAAATTTCACTGATTTTTGGTAATTTATAAAAAGTGCTTTTCCTTTGAGGATTTATGACCCCAGGTTAGGAAACTATGAAATTGACATGTTAGAGTATCAGAGCTTCAGGTTCAGACACATGAAAATTACATCTCGTTATAATAATTTCAATATTAAAGAGAAGAGCCAAGTATCATGACTTTATAACAAAACATCAAACAATACTAATCGATAAAACATATAATTATAAGTATTTTTATTTATTTTTTGTGGTTGTTTTTGTTCTTTGTGTCTTTGTTTTTTATTCCTTTATAACACTAGGTAGCATACATTTTCACACAACCACATTAACTGCATGTACGCAAGCCGATTTTATATTGTATTTTTCTCATTTTTACAAGTAATATACTTTTTCTCACATTTATTTTCTGTTCCTCCGAGTTTTGGACCGTTGTTCGAAAAATAAGCCACAGAGTCCCAACAACATCACACCCCTAAATCATATCACACTCAGCACAGACAAACAAGACACACACACTACTGAGGTCCTAGCTCTGAACACAGTATCTAAAAAGACAATTAAAGAACCTAAACACAATACAAAACTACTTAGATGCAAAAAAAAAACTTAACTTAGCAGCATTTAACGTCATAACGCTAAAAACGAATTAAGCGGAATTCTGCAGCAGATAAAAATAAAGACATTATATGCGAACAAGATCATAGCGAATTAGAATTAAAATATCACAAAACTGGTAATGGCTGGAGGTTTGTGTCGGCACCTGTATGGAATAAATCTACTAATGGCACCATGCTTATCGGCCCTCGAGTGCTAAAATCGCTAAACATCATAAAAAAAATCCAACCGAGAATTATGTGCACTACGTTTAATAGGAATCCCTGCATGACAGTAGTCTCGTGCTACCGCCCCAAAAATGTCAGCGTGCAAACGGACCTCGCGAAGTTCTACAATGAGATATCCTCCCTGAACAGTCAGATTCCTAAACACAATGTCCAGATTATTTAATGCACAAATAAGCAAAAATGAGAACAATAGATTCTGCTTACGCAACACTCCAAATAGGAACGGTGAACTACTAGCAGAGTTCTCTCTTGAGAACAGAGTTGTATGCTTAAACACCAAATTCCAAAAACGAAAGGGCAAACGGTGGACGTACACCTACCCAAATAACACAAAAGCACAACTAGACTACATCCTAATGAATAAAAAGTGGATAAACAGTGCAATGGACTCAGAATCATACTCCTCTTTTGAAGAAGTATCCCCTGATAACAGAATAGTCACTGCAAAATTACATCTAAGTCTACGTAGAAACAAAAGGCAAACCAGTAGATATGTACGATATAACTGGTTCTCACTTGCCAACACCGATATATGCAATCGCTATTCTGTAATAGTAAAAAATAAGTTTGACATCCTCCTGGAGACATCTGCAAGGCACACTCCAAATGAGGAATAAGAAACCTTTGTCAGTGCCCACCTAGAAGCAGAAGCTGAGTGCGTACCGACCAAACTAGGAGTCAAACACACAGTCCCCTGGGAGACAGAAGCAGTTGGAAAAAAAAAAGAAGCGATATAAGAAAAGCTTCCCAACACAATAAAACAAACCCAACAAAACCTTAAGAAAGCCCAAGTAGAACTAACTAAAACATACAAAAAAGAACAAATAGAATACATTCAGGAACAAATAAATAAATTCAGACATTCAGTAGAAAACAGGCAGTCGCGATTAGCATGGTAAATGGTAAATGAAATTAGTGGAAGGAAAAGTAGATCTAGATCAAAGTTAAAGGCAACCAGCCAAAAAGATAACTTCAGAAGTGGAAAGACCGCTTCCATAAACTGTTGAGAACCCTCTTTAAAATAATTGAAAATAATAACACCGAAACAATCGTAGATAACCAACTAGACATCAAGCTAGGGGACTTGACGATCTTAGAACTCAACGAATTCCCAAGAAAACTAAAAAGTAGAAAAGCAGCAGCAATACCTCCTGAAGTGTGGAAAATGAGGAAAGTCGATGACATACTGCTTAGGCTATGCAACACAGTATATAAACATAATACAATAGAAAAACGGACGAAAGGCAGCACACTCCCACCCACCCACCTAAAAATGACCTCGCAATTGCTAAGCACTACACTGGCAAAACTCTTACCAATATGGCTGCCAAAATATATAATGCCCTTCTTCCCAATCGCAACCGGCCCGAAAAAAGCCATTCCACATGTAAAACCCAACCAGATTCCGCAGAAATAGATCGACAAATCTCAGATCCTGACTATCCGTCAAATCGTTGAAGGGGTCGAGCAAAGAAACTTGAAGCAACGATGCTTTTTTGTAGATTTCTCCAAGTCATTTGATTCAATACACAGAGGAAAAATGGAGCAAATACTACTAGCACACGGCCTCCCCAAAGAAACAGTTACAGCTATACTGCTACAGAGACGCTAAAGAAATGGTACGCTCACCTGATAGTGACATAGATTTCTTTTACATAAGCGCTGGTGTCCTACAAGGAAATACGTTTGCACCATATATATTTATAATATGGATAGACTATGTACTTCGACACATCATTAGACCCCATAAAAGAAAAAGGCCTCACATTAAAAAAAAGGGCAAGAAGCAGCCGATACCCCCACAGAGACTGTTACAGACTACGTAGATGATCTGGCACTTCTTGCAAATACGCCTGCACGGGCCGAATCCCTGCTGCATAGCCTGGAGAATGCAGCGCGGAATATCGGCCTCTATGTGAACTCCGCTAAAACAGAGTTCATAAGTTTTAAAGAGGAAGGAGGCATCTCAACACTCAACGGTAAGTACAATTCATGTACCTAGGCAGTAATATCTCATCCTCAGAAAGCCATGTTAATGCATGCATAGGAAAGGCATGGTCTACAATAAACAGATATTCAGTCATATGGAAATCCGATCTCACTGACTTAAAGCGACAATTCTTCCAAGCCGTAGTTGTATCAGTACTACTGTATGGCTGTACCACCTGTACCCTAACAAAACACCCAGAGAATAAGCTAGATGATAGCTGTACAAGAATGCCGCGTGTGATCCTAGACAAATCGTGGAAACAGCATTCCACAAAAAAGTATGACCACTTTCCCCCTATCACACAAACCATCCGAGTGAGACGAACAAAACATGCTGGGCACTGCTGGAGAAGCAAGGTAGAACTCATAAGTGACTTATTACTGTGGAAGCCAGCATATGGGAACGCCAGCGCGGGTCGTCCAGCAAAAACTTAGATTTATCAGCTCTGCGTGGATACTGGATGCTGCGCAGAGGATCTGTCGTAGGCAATGAATGATAGGGATGTTTGGCGAGAGATTGTCATGGATATCAGTGCTGCTAGCATAACATCATGATGATGATGATGATGATGATGATGATGATGATTTTTATATATCTCGTATGTCGATCTAGAAGGGAGTGTTTAGAGCAGCCGTCATCACACCTCGAAACCAGATGTCAAGTGTCAAAGGTATTTTTGTACAAAATGGATCAAAACAGTTCCGGACCTCGCGATAAAAACAAGCGGCAATACATCATAAATATTTTCAAGTCAATCACTGCTGAATGCCATTTTCCGGAACTCTTCTCAAGATTTAACCTTTAAAAACCATCAACAATTGTCTCTGATTGGTTAACAGATTTCCATACATCATTCACATTCTCACTTTTCACATACACAAATTACTCATTGATCTCTCAGCATATATCGATGCATTGACTCATCAAGTAATACACGATTTAGCTTTCTCTTGAATGCTATATATTTTGTGATTTAGGATTCACACTATCTGAAAAACATGTTCTTGCATCTCTTTTTCATTCTTTTTTACAGTAAAAGTATTATATTAACAAACGGTTGCTATGTTTTCCTTGCTTCAAAAGCTGTCGACCCAATTTGTCTTTGCGCACTTGACTACTGTTTATAACCCTTCAAAATTGTGACTTTAACCAGAAATACATTCAGGAATAAAATGTTCACATATGTCACGGCTGTATAAGTAGAGTGATATGCCCCTGTGTGTTGTCTGAATGGACTGATCTGCCCTTGGAAGAATGGGCATAAATAAAGATCGGTCGACCGACATTTGAACTACTTACAAAGTCTTACGTACTTTATAACGGCAAGATCAGATAATAAAGATGAGCTGTAAAAGACAGTAGTGGTTTTCACTAGTTCCCATTACAATATTGGAGTTCTGAGGATACTTGCTGTCAATCCAGTGAAGAACCATCAGTTTGAGCTGGTATGAAAAACTTGAAAGAGGTAAAATATCGATAATGTAATTAATTTTTTTAAATCAAAGCGACAAATATCATCAATGACGCAGAAATTTCCCCAATTAAATTTCTATGTTTTTTCACATTAAATTGATCCGTGTCAGACTTGTGTAAAAGACAAAAAAAATTTCAGAGCCAGTTCACAAAAATCTATTTTAGACAGGAAATACGTACAATTAGATTCGTATTTTAGCCTTTTTCGAGTGTTTTAAATATTTTTGTTTTTCCATAAATTTTATAATTCACAATCATAATCTAATAAAATAATGAAAAAAGAATTGGAGGATAAAGGGTAAAAGAAAGAAAGGAGTTTCAGATATATAGTTTATTTGCGAGACTTATCTGAGAGTAAAAATGTTTAACAGTTCAAGTTACAAGTTTTTTCAAGGTGGTAAAAAAGTAGATTTTCGTTGAATTTTTAGTTCTGGCTTTAATACCTCATTTGAGCATATAGTTGAAGGTGGATGGTTGAAGATTTTAAGAAGCTGAGTTTCCACCTAGTCTGTTTGTTGACGTCCGATGAAAAATAAGGAAGATCGATGATTGGTTTATCTTAGCAAATCATGTGTGGAGTGGTAAAAGGTTTAATGTTTTAGGTTTAAAGGTAACTGGTTATTCTTATTGCGTGTTCCCTGGGTTTTCTTTTAACCCCATCTTATTTGGTGGTCGCGCTAAAAAAAAAAGGAATTCAAAGAAAGAAAAGGAAGAAACAAATACAGAAGGTGGTTTTATTATTTAGGCTTTATTCACGGGCCATAGCCACCAGGTTGTAAGGAAATTCCTTCCTGGTCAGTAGTAGTGTCTAGTCCCACTTATGGCCTAAGCTCAAAATGGCCGAGATATTATCTTGGGGTCGGAAGTGGGTCCTTCGTATGAAGGCTCATGGGAGTTGGGTTTTTTTTTTGGGGGGGGGGTATTATTTTAATCCCCACACGTTTGTGTTTGGTTGATGATGGAATGCAACTCTTACAATTTCAATACTTTTTAAATTCTTCCCGACTTTTTTTCTATTAATATTAAAATTTCAATAGTTTGTGTCAAGATTTTTTATTTCCAAATTATTGAATTATATCGTTCTACACTTTTTGATCGAATAAATAATAATTTAACTGAAAAAAAGTTAAACACCTAATGTTATATTGTCGCTATTTTTGTTAAAGATACTTTTTTTAACTCTTACAACCTACATTCAAGTCATATAAATACCCATTATATATGTAAATAATTACATTTGATAAACAAAGTTTAACAAGTCCGATATGTTCGACAGGTTAAAACTTGAAGCTTTAAAAAAGAAAACAAAAACAAAACTGTCGCCCGTCTATATTGTTGTTACTATCGTCGTGGTTCGTTGGGAAAAGTGAACTCAGTCTTTGCTTTTTTATTCATTTACTTTTTTTTTTTAGTTGTATGTGTTCATTCACTAAGACACGTTCCCCTGGACGATTTGACAACTACTGCTGGTTAGTAACTCCGTCTTGTACATGTTTTGTAAAAACAGTTGTCATTCCCACCTTCCCAGTATTTATACTGCCAAAGACGTAGCCGCAAGCACATGCAGCACATGGTACATATACGCCCGTGCATACGCACACAGTACATTCAATCACACACAGAGAAAAAAGTGTACACATAAAAAATCCTATTCACTCATAAGCATGGTCAACGGAAGGTACCTACTAACTTTTAAAAAAGTAAGCTTACATGTTGTTTTTTAAATTTTATTTCTGCTACTAAATTATTTTTTAAACCATTTAAAATATAATTTTACACCAATGAGCGCCAAATTCCCGATTGAAAAGGTTATGCAAATTTTATATATATATATATATATATATATATATATATATATATATATATATATATATATATATATATATATATATATATATATATATATATATATATATATATATATATATATATATATATATATATATATATATATATATATATATATATATATATATATATATATATATATATATATATATATATATATATGAATGTATATATATATATATATATTACGAAATCCCGAAGATTTGAAGAAATATATCAAAATAGCCTAAACAAAAATATTTCAAATGTTTTCAAAGCACGATATTGAGAGACTGAATTATTTCACTTGAGATCTTTTAACAAGAAATCTGAAATGTTGTCATTTGAAATCGCTGAGAATAATTTTTTTTGTTTGTTTTGTTTTCTTTTTAGACGTTTTTATTCGGCCCTATTCATAAAAAAACTACTTTGTTGTAGTTGAGGTGATTTGAACATTCTGTAGAAATATATATCACTCCCACTTCTACTAATCTAGTTGTACAAGGTAACTAGGGAGGGTCCGATTTATTTTGCTACTTTTTTATTATTGTTTCTTGTTACACAGTGTTAGCGAATATTCTTTACATTAAAATAAAGATATATCTGATTGTTATTATTTTAATTCTTTTATTTATTCATTTTAAATCTGAATTTCTGAGATGAAAAATTATCGAGTACTCGGACGAGTATCCTTATCTTGGTTATTATAGTCCCAACATTACGGGTTGGGATAAAAGGGTGTTTTTCATTGGCTCATGGATGTGCACAATTTTTCAAAGTCATTTAAGCTGTTTGATACATTTGAAGTTATTGTAAAATTATGTTTTCAAGTTGACAGAACCCAAAATTTGTTATTGTTATTGATATTTACTGAATAATTGAAACAACAATCTTAAATGCAACAATATGAAGTAGGTACCACCAAAATGAGCACTGATTTACACTTTTAAAACAAATTGAAATGAATTAAATCGATTATTTAAGGTTAAATTATTGTATCAGTCAAAATGTAGTAAAAAAATACAAAGTTATATTATATATGTTATTTATTTTTAATACATTTTAAACAATTAAATTCACCTCAAAAATGGCTAAGTGAAGATTTATGACGCACTCAAAACAAACCCTCTTATCAACATTTTAAAACATTTATAAAAGTTTCTAAGAAATCCATAACAAAAACAAACATTAAATACACTATGTACAGAAAAATTACTAACTTAATTTAATTTTTTTTCATTTCAAACATGAAGTCCGTAAAACTTGTTTATGTCTGAAGAGGGAATAAGTTTAGCGTGATATGTCTGCGTCAGTTGGAGGTCATAAGTTAACCGAGATTGATAAAATAAAATACCAAAAATCAGCATTTAGTGCAACAATTTATTTACCAAATTAATAGATAAAATTCATTTAAGATATAAATCGCCTAATTTTAAGTTTTAAATTTCATATATTTAGATTCTAAAAACAAATATTCATTTAATAGCCAGCCTATTTTAGTATCGTTATCTAATCATTTTTGGAGAAAACTCAATTGAGAAGTTGGACCCTCACCATTTTAAACAGAACAAATATCGATGTATCATTTTTTTCGCTAATAATCTAAAAGTAAATTATATGCATAAATAACAGAGTAAAAAAAATATTCCAAATTATTTTTTTTTTTTCATTTTTTTTTTGTTTTGTTTTGTTTTGTTTTTCATTTAATTTTCAGATTTTTGGTACTTATTTTCTACCAATAGCGCTCCTTAAGAATTTTTTTCTTCTATTCATACCTTTGGTCTTTTGTCTTTTTATTTATACAGTAATTAGTTTAAGATTTATATAACTAATTATGTGATCTGAAAAAAATCAGAAAATTTTTAAATAAAATAACTAATTTATTATAAAATGCATTCATTGATAAATCAACACTGACAATTTCATTAAAATTGGATAATTCCCTGTTGTTTTTAGGGGTTTTTTTTTGTTTTGTTTTTTTTTGTTTGTTTGTCTTTTTTTTGGGGGGGGCAATCGGGGGGGGGGTAAATTGATTTTGTAAAATACGACAATGACGTTGCAAATGGTGGTATCTAATATGACATTAATGGTTTAATAGTGCTTAAAAAACAATTAAGGGCATATATTTAAATTAAGATTATAATTAATATTTTATACTTGACTAATACTATGGATCCTTAACACTTTAGAATTAATAGATTATCGATGAGAATTGGTCTATGTGTAGAAACTTCAATGAAAAACACAAGTAAATGATTCATGCCGGAAATATTACTTATGCAGCAATAAACAGAAGATAAATAAATAGACCAACAAAACTTGTAACTGAAATACACTCATAGCATTGTCTTTATTACTGAATTAGTGGTGTATATATGCAATCAGTGCGATGACTAAACCTTCCTTTTACAAATATTGATTAGGGATAAGTAAAAGATAGAATTATATATATATATATATATATATATATGTGTGTGTGTGTGTGTGTGTGTGTGTGTGCGTGCGTGCGTATATATATATATATATATATATATATATATATATATATATATATAATATATATATATGAAGCTCTTACCTATAAATATTTTCTTTATCTCCAAGGGTTCCTTTGTAATAAGACTACTTCAGTTTTTTCACAAAGTAGAAGTTGTCTCAGTTTGTACTGAATACAAATGTTACTATTCATTACTTCACCAGGATCTCCAACATTTTATATATCTGAAAATTGGGAATCTTTAATGTTAGTATTGGCCACATTTTAACATTATCTTTTTTAACAACGTATTTGCCGTTTTGTTTGAGTATCTTCTATCTTTCAGGTAACTTGATAATTCCACACTTTTGGAATATTTTATCTTCATGAGCTAACAACTACCCTAGCTAATTTTTTACAGCCTTCCAATGAATTGATTTTTTTTCTATTCTTCTTTAGAAAATGCTGTAAAAAGCGAAATAAGTAGCACTCCGAAGGTTAGATATTTTATGACAAATGAGTGAAAATATTTTCAAATAAGCTATCACATTTTTAGTTTAGTCACCAAAGAAATATACGGTCAAGCGTTATCCTTATGAAATGCAATATTACGTATTTTCTCTTACTTAATTTCAGATGTTTTCCTCCTTCTGCTGCTTTATTGGTCAAATTGAAATTACTATTTCTCATCATCTGTCACAATTTGTCTAATAAAAAAAACTGGATATTTAGATTATGTTTAATTGCACTCTGAAATACGGTCCAGTAAATTTATTTCGGTTAACTTCCACACATCAAAGCGACTAATATTACCATGCTGATGCAAGTTATTTTTAGCGATTGATTTTATGTCTGTTGGTTAATCCGAAACTTTGTGAACTCCTTTTGGTACATATCGAATATGTTAAAAATGGTTTACATTTACAGAACCTTCTTATTTTATACATATGTGTCACATTTTTACCTTTCTTAAAATAAAATTTTAAAAAGTACTTTGAAAATGTCGCTTATTTTCTTCCATCCTTAATATCAGATCAAGAGACAAAATTACGCCAATTTTAGTATTCAGTGGCGTCGCGAGTCGGTGGTCCGCCCCGGACGACACTTTTATGGGAGAAGCATATGGGCTTAAGGGCCTGCACCGGGCGGCACACACTAGCTACGCTAACTGCTGTCACAATACAATTAAAAGCGATATTTCTGGATGAGATTTAACTAAACACTTTTAGTGTCATTTGGCATCAAACACCAAAATAACTTTTCAGGTCATCTAATATTATGATATATATATATATATATTATATATATATATATATATATATATATATGGAGTCGACGTATGCTTCTTTGTTGGTATATCTGATAAGTCTATTTTCAGTGTATATATCATATATATATATATATATATATATATGTGTGTGTGTGTGTGTGTGTGTGTGTGTGTGTGTTATATGTATATATGGCTATAATATTTATTTATGGGAAATCATGTTATCATTAACTGGAAAATATTTTGAAATATCTTTAATTTCATAATCTTTTGCAGGAACACCCGGAAATCTGCGGATGACAAACGAAAACTATTGTCTCTGCGACATTTCTTTGTTCACGGCGAAAAAATTAAAGGATTAAATGAAGAAATCTATATTTTGTAACGACACGAAAGATTTTGCTTCCGGGATTTTTCAATTCTTTCTAGGTAAGAATCAACTTTGAACTATTAAAATATCAATTTTTAAGTGCACGAATGTACTAAGATTAATTTGAGTGAGGTGTTAATACTAAAATATCGGAGTGTAATTCTGATCTTGGTTTGAATAATGACAGTTCCTGCTGCGATCGTTCTAGTTTTTCAGCGACTTTGCCAGTGTTCTATTTTAATACAGCACTCTTGTTTTATGCATATTTTTGTATAGGAAAAACTGTCATGAATATTTATTCAATAAAGATTGTATTGTTTTGTTTTAAACAACGTTCTTCTATATATAAAAAAAACAATTTTTCACTAAAGATTTAATGAAATTGTAACACTTCCATAGATATTCAGTAATTATATAAGATATGTTTGTTTAATAGATTTTTAAAGTTTTTTTTTACACAATAAGTTACATTTGTGGACTTAAGGAAACGTGTAAACTTAAATTAAAACCTGGATGATAAATATTTTACCTCATTATTTTCATAGAACAATGAAGGTTTTCAAACCTCCAGTCTGCAATTTATCAAATACATTCTAAATAAAACATTTTAAATATATTCATGAATAGACGCCTGGAATTTTAGGGAAACGTCAGTGAGATAGCTTGGAAAACATTGTCTGAGATTTTATTCCTTTCATTCTGATATATTAGTGACACAAATTTATATTGGAGAAGAAACCCAGAGGAAAAAGCTGTTATTTCAAACGTTGATTTTTGTAGGATTAAATATATAGATATATAAAATGCTCTTCACATGGTTCTTCGTGTAGTTGGTTCTTTTAAAAATCATGTTAGCGTGAACCCTTTGCTACATCTACGCAAAACAGATATAAATAGTCTGACCATTTTTGTTTAACAAATCACTGAAAAAGATTATTTGTGATTTTGATTTTATATCGTTATGTTATTCTACGAAAAATCATGTCCTAACAGTAATTAATTGCCTTCGTATTACAGTTGGTTTGATTGACGAAGCGTGTTAACACCTGGAATATAAGTTGAAACCAATCAATGAAAGCATTTTTATTGATTTATTCTTTACTTGCGTGAGTTTTTAGCTGTAACTGCCGCAAGTTTACAAGGATCGTCGCACGACAACCACCGCCGCCAACGATACCCTCAACTACTTCTTCAACAGGTAAGCAATCACTTAGGAATTTATTGACTTTGTTATATTACAGCTGCACCTCTTTATTCTGTCCTGTTTTCTGACTAGGTGGGAGAAGCATGTAATGAAAAGCCGGTGGAAAAACTGGGTGGGTGGGTGTGGTTAATAAAGGCTTAGAGAAAAGTGTATTACTTGTTCCTTATTCCTTTAAGACAATCAAAATATCTAGTTAAATGAATCCAATGCTTTTAATACATCGTTTTCCTTTTTTCAAGCGAACAATTTGCGAACGTTCATGGGATTGTTGGAGACGTTGATTTTTTTTATCAAACCTTAATGTCTGCCATAACCACTACTGGATTTTAACACTATAAAACGTATCTTTCCTATGAATTTGTCCTTCCAACTGCACCAATCAAATTTAAACGATAAATCTGCTTAAAATTACTAATCTTGTGCGGCTGTTTTGGGGTTTGAGGCGAGGTTAACTGCTTTTTTTAATCATTTCGCTTTTTAAAACATTCTGAATATAAATTTATGCTCGAAAACATTTCAATAATGTAATTTTGGATTGGGAAAGTGAATTCAAGATTGAATCTTAATGAAATCGTTTCAATGAAATGAATCTTATTCAGTGTCGAGTTGAAGACGTCATAACCATATTCCACAAACGAATCCTTCGCAAACACTAATATGTAAAAGAACTCAATATTGCAGATGTTTTAAATTTTATTATAATGGAGATTCGGTGTCTGTCCGTCTGTAACCGAAACTATATTACTGCTTACATCACAATACCCTCAGGAATTAGGTAAGTTTATCAATGAGTATTTAATTGATAGTCAAACTTATCAATGCATAGAATAAAGAATAACCCTGTATATAAACTCAGAAATTAAGTATGCAACATTAAACGGTGTACATTGTTAAAACAGTTTTATTCTAATATATATTTAAAATTGTCTAATGTATAGAGTTTTACGAGAAAATTATTTAGAAAGAAGAAATAGTCACATAATCTTCTACATTAAATTTGAAGATGTTTGTGTATTTAACTGCATCTTGTTTAGTTTTGCGCATGTCAGCTTTTCATTACGATTTAAATTTAACGACAGTTTCATCAATCAGGCTTACCCCTCTGCTTAAAGATACTCGGTAACAAAAATGTACCAACTCTCTCTCTCTCTCTCTCTCTCTCTCTCTCTCTCTCTCTCTCTCTCTCTCTCTCTCTCTCTCTAACGACAGTTTCATCAATCATGCTTACCCCTTCTGATTACTTTTTAGATTCAATGACACAGGATTTTAAAAGTTAAAAAGGTTCTGGAGTTAAATTTAATAATTCAAAAAGGTGTTCTGTAGTTGAATTTGACATTTTACAATAAAATTATTAATAAATATCAATAAGGTTATAATATAATCTTATTAATATCAATTAATAATTCTTATTCTATTATACGGTGGAAAAACGTATTGTTTTGATTAAAACAAACAATATTCTTACGTAATTTTGGTATCAATTTTTACACCACCTTTTTTTCTTTTCTTTTCTTTTTTCTTTTCTTTTTTCTTTTTTTTTTTGCTAGTATCGATAAATGTTTTGAAATGAATATTTCTATCGATGGTGTGCCATTCAATCAGTGGTCGGGGAATAGGGGTAAAATTACCCCTGATTAAAATTGTCAAACTCATGAGTTTATATAACTAGTGAAGTATCAATCTGATGTTTCAATGGATGAGTTTGTCACGTGGAATCCCATATAACGGGTGGAAAAAGGAGGTAATTACCCCGGATTAGAAATTGTCCCTTACAATTTATCAATCTTTAATTCCCTTAAAAAGACAATAATATTTATTAAACACCCCCGTTTTTCGATTGAACAATTCTCTAGTATTTTTATACCTCGCTTTTGCTAGTTTCTTCTCCATGCACAAATAAACAGAATTTATTCCCTGCCTTATATTTAGAGAATTTTCTTTTATTATTTCCCATTTTAAAATAATTCATTTTCTATTTCCCACATATAATTTGCTAATGTTTTGTTATTTTTATATGTTTAAAAGTATTTTTGTGGTTATAAAATCTTTTTTAAATGCTCCTTGAGTTGAACCTAAATACACCCTTTTATTGTTTTTATTGCCATTAGTTCCTTTAGTATAAACCTCTACTTTATATACTATACTTTCATAGTGACATTTTCCCTCTAATGGATACTTAGTTTTATTGGTACAGTTAGACTATAAGGTATTCCCTATTCTGTTTTTTTATTCAGTTTTTAGTGGGGTTTTTTTTTTTAGTATTACTCCTATTAATTAAGTTACCCATATGCGGCACGGTCTATTTAAGTGTTCTACGGGGATATTGGCACTTTTTTCTTCATCGAAATGGATTACGAGGAGAAAATTTAAGCTAACCCTACAGTATTACAAACTTGAGGGGCCTATTTTTCGTACTAATTTTAACTTTATCTTATAATAAGAATGTTCTCGGGGGGGGGCTCAGTTAAGTCCGACGCTTTTACTCTCCCAGCAATGCTTCACTCTTCTCACCAACACTATCAAAATATATTGTCTATCGTCCACTCGTGGTCACAGCCAAAATGCTACTGCAAGCTTTTCCCCCCGGTTTGTGAGGGCTAGGAAATAAATACACAATTACAGTGTTCATCCGGGCTCCTTACTCTGACCTGCCCGTGCAGCACGTGCGACACTAATCAGCACACGTCAATCCTTCCCATCCGGGCCACTCTGGATAGTTTAGCAATTCCCATATGTCAAGCCACGACTCACGATCAGGAGAATGCGAGTTCAATTTCCGCACTCGCTTCTGATCTCATTCTGCGTGCCAAACACAGTCGTGCACGCTTCGAACTACTACGTTTGAGGTTTCTCTCGCCACATATCTTTTTTTTTTTTTTACTTTATATATTTTATCTTATTTTATATATCCCCCCCCCCCTTTTCCTACTTGTAATATATACATAGTTACATGGTTGTAACATTTGAAATAATTGCAATGTAACAGTTATTTGTTTGGATTTATCTATTGCTACCACGAAAAAAATATTCACCGATAAGCACCCACGAGGGTCATACACCCCCAAATGCATATATATATATATATATATATATATATATATATATATATATATATATATATATAAGAATTACAAAAAGTTCATAAAGATTTAACCGACATAGTAAATACCATATAATTCCGCAACAAATTCTAAGACCTATTCCAAAAACAACTAAAAATTAACAACATTTTAAAAATCACCTAACTTTTTCACCTCGGTGGACAAAATGATAAATATCTACGAAATAAAACTACACACAGGGAAAACATTACCAAAACATCCCAAAAAACGGATAATAATACTGATGGCAAAATACACGAGATAGCAAGTTTGCTTCTTCTTATTAAGTAACACTAGGTCTCCTGGTCGGGATTAGGTGATCCATCTGTATCTTAAAGTCACATTAAATCTTATGCATCTCATTCTACAGATTCAGATTTCTGCATATACCATTTAGTTGCATGGGGAAAATTGAATTTCATTCACAGTTACTAGTGGATCACATTTACCACCCAGTTGCGCTTTGCTAATTTGCTGCATTCGCTTATTATATAATTCACCCTTTTCGTTTTTTAACAGATTATTTTCACCACTTCCTATTCTGTAGCGTCTTATCTATTTTTGTTTTTATATAATTTGTTCTTATGGCATTAATTTATGCTGCGATTGTAAGATATTCAGTTTCTCTCTTGAGGTTTCATCTTCTTATTCATGTCTTTTCATGTGCTATCTCTTGAGTTTGTCACTTGAATTACTCAATGGGAACATTTCTATTTTCTTGTTTATGTTACATTTGTGCTGGCCCCATGTTGCAATTGGTCTTTCTGGCTGCTACAATTAGTCTTTCTTTGCTCTTTTTAGTGTTCGAATTGTTCGAATTGTCCCATCTACACAGTCTTCAATGCTGGCGAGACTTCCTACTTCTTTTCTTGATACATATATGTATTAAGAATGTATGTTGTCTCTTAGATGCATTGTCATAAGTTTCCTTGCCCTTTAGTCCATCTGTCGGAGTTCCTCTTTTGTCCGATTTAAGAATATTCTAGAGTATCTTACAAGATATCTTGTCAAGATTTCTACTACAGAGTTTAGTTTCCTTTTCCTTTCATCTCTGTTTGATGATGTCCGCTTCCAGCAATCCCAAGTATTTATAATTCTCCTTTTCTACAAGTGTCCGTATTTCTTCTTGATTCGATAGTTCTATTCCTTCTGCCGTTTTTTTTTTTTTTTTGTTCTTTATCACTAGCATTGCACACTTATCGATGCCGAATTCCATTTCTATATCCTGGCTGTATATTCTCAATGTTTGTATAAGGGATTCCTGTTCATTTTCCTTTTTGGCAAAAATCTTAATATTATCCATGTACATAAGGTGTATAGAAAATAAATATACATAAGGTGATTTTGTGAATGTGTAGCCCCTTGTACATTTCCTAAGTATATGGTTGAGTGGTGATAGCGAGTCTCCCAGGAATATGCCTCCTTGGATTTTCACCTCTGCCAAGGTCTTTCCTCCTCCTGTTAATTCTACTTTCCAATTTTCCACGGCTTTAGTGATGAATTTTATTACTTTGGCATTTTCTTTTGTGTTGCTCTTAGCGAGTCCAGATATACATTTGCTTCGGGACCTTCTCCAATTCATCCAGTCTGCCTTTCTTTTATGGTTTTTCTGTTGGGTTGCTTTTAAAATAACAGTGGAGTATATTTATGTTGTCTTCTCTCGTCCATTTCTTCCTCCGATGTCTCAGTTGAATTAGGTGTTTTCTTTTTCATTTTGGTTGCTTAAAAAAAACATTGAGAAGTAGGATGTCAACAGAGTTCCCCATGTTGGCTTAGCAGAGGAGCACTTGCCGTTCTATGATGTCTCTCAGATGAATTGTTTTAATTTTCGTCTGTGTAGCGGAAAGTTATTATTATTATTATTATTATTATTATTATTATTATTATTATTATTATTAATCCTCTACTTATTACCTATCATATTTTTCAATGTTTTACATGCTAGTTAATCTAATTAATTTTCTTTATATATACTTAATATACACATATAAACAAATTTTTTCCTTTGGTTAATAATATTTTTCTAATTATTTCTTAGTTTAAATTTATATACATAACCAAATTTTTCCTTAAATTAACAATAAATTGTTAATCATTTCTAAGATTATATCACTAATATTTTCTGTAAGATATTTTTAAATGACTTCTTATCACACAAGTTTGTTTTTTTTTCAGAAAGGATGTGAAATAAACATTTACTACAGTAAAGATACATATATAAATGTAATTTTTTAAAAAAACAGAAAGCAAGGTCGATAAACTTTCTTCAAGTTTTTTTTAGTTTTAGATTACTTCAATTTTTTTCACGTTCCCTATGCTTCGAAAAAAAACAGTACATTTAATTAATTTTTAAAACTGTATTCATGGTCAGTATATATATATATATATATATATATATATATATATATATATATATATATCAGTCATCCACAGACACCGTGTTTCATGGTATCACGTCTCCTCAATGTGGCAAGACCTAGCAACTACTTCTACCCAGGAGCGAAAGCTGGCTGATTTTTTTATCATTCCGATTCTTTTACCCCTCGGCTGTCAGCACCTACCAGTAAGAAGCAAAATTTGAACTGATTAATACATACATAGGTATATATGTTACGGTCACTTGAGAGCTCATATCCGTAAATGATAGAGAGCCGTGCTTACGCTAATACGATGAACGTCAGTTAAATTCCCTTTCAAAGAGCTCTATTGTATTTGGGAGCATATATTACAGTCTACAGACACCATGTTTCGACGTATTACGTCCACTCAATGTGGCTAGACTTAGCAACTACTTCTAGTCAACTGCCTACGGGGATGTTAAAGTCCTCCAGGTTTCTCTTAATGTTGTCTTTGTACCTGAGCTTTGGTCTACCGATCCCACGTGATCCCTCTCTCAGTAGAAAGCACAGAATCTGCGTTGGCAGTCTGTCATCCCCAAGTCTGTTTAAGTGGCCAGTCTTTCTCAGGTTGCGCTGGACAAGTATGTCGTGTATGCCAGGGAGTCCAGTTCTCTTCAGGATGATCCTGTTTGAAACATGCTGCCACCACTTGACATTTAACATGCAAGTGACGCATGTAGTAGATATGTTGTCTGTGGGCACCCGCTTTGTATATCGTCCAAGCTTCCGCACTGCACAAGAGGATTGGGAAAAATGACACGGCATACTGCACATTTAGTTCTGAAGGAGATGTCTCTGTTGAACCAGACTCATCCCTTCATTTGGTTAAATGCATTGGAAGCATTTGAAACTCCGAAATCAAGCTCTGCATTGAGTCTATTGTTGATGGCAACTGTGGAGCCCAGGTACTTGAAGGTATTTACCTGAGCTAGAATCTGACCCTCTATCAATATGTCTTTTCCAGTGTCATGTGATGTCGGAGGGGATTGATTTTCATTCCAAATGCCTTTGCAGAGTCCGCGAATCGTGTGATTATTTCGTGGGCCTGTTGGTGGCTGTGTGCAAGGAAGGCAGTGTCGTCTGCATACATGAGTTCACGCACCAGGTCGCGTTTGATCTTTCTTGCAGAACGGAATTGTTTGATATTTAACATATCTGCCCCCGGTCTAGTCTGTATCCATACTCTTTGGGTGAAGTTAGTGAAGGCATCAGATAAGACCATAGAGAGAAAAATTGAGAACAGGGTGGGTGCAAGGACACAACCGTTTCACTCCTCTCCCAACTTCAAATGACTCTGAGAGTTTCCCCCTTAAGCTGACCGATGCCCTCATTCCTGTATGCATGGCAGATATGAGCTTGGTGAAGTGGTCAGGACACCCCAGTCTCCGTAGGATGTCCCATAGTGCTTGTCTGTTCACTGTCCAAGGTTTTGGTGAAGTCAACAAATATCATGTAGTGAGGCATATTCTGTTCAATGCATTTCTCCTGGATTTGTCTCAAGGAAGAAATTATGTCTGTAGTTCCTCGGTTTGCATGGAACCCACACTGTGCTTCAGGTAAAAATTTCTCCGCTATTATTGATAGTCTGTTGAGCAATATGCGGGCGAACACTTTTCCTGGTATAGACAAAAGTGAGATCCTGCGATAGTTGCCTCAAGCTCGCCTGTCTCCCTTCTTGAAAACGGTGACTAGTTGGGCATCCCTCCAGCCTACAGGTACTTTCAAGTTTTCCCAGGCATCCTTCACGATTATGTAGAGCACGTCGGTGAGTCGATTACATCTTCTCTTTATGACTTCTGGGTGCAGTTCATCTGTATCTGGGGACTTTCCGTTGCGAAGCATGGGGATTGCTCTTCTCACCTCATCCAGGTCCAGACATTTGCTCATCCAGTGCTGGGTTGGTCGTTGTTCAATGTTGTCCACTACATGTTGATCCATAGTCGACGGTTCATTGAGCAGTGTCGAAAAATGGTCCCTCCATCTGGTGAGAAGGTCACTCTTCTCTGTGAGCAGCATCTTATTGTCAAGTGCCAGCATTTGGTCTGGTGGTTCACTGTTGGACACAATACAGCTCTCATACTCTAGTAAAAACCTTTGGGGTCTCCTGAGTCAGCGAGACTTTGGTGTTCGGCCGCTTTCGTCATCCCCCTTTTTTTTTTTAGTTTCCTGCATATCCGTTGGAGGAGTTGACAGTAGGCTTCATATCTGGCCCTGAAAATCCTAGTGATCCTGCCAATGAGTTCTCCTTGTTCCGTTCTGTTTCCGTCAAACTATTCCTAGTGCCTTCTTTTTATAGTGCCAAGTTTCTCTCTAGATACTTCATAGACGATTGATTTAAAGCTGTTCCATTTTTCCTCTACAGTTCCCGATGCAACCTCAGTCAATCTCTCGTTCAGACAGACTTCTAGGTCATCCATGCCGCTCTTAATCTTAATCCTGCTGGGGTCTAGTTTCTTAGTTGGCAGTTTGCCTTTTTTTCTTTATCTGCCTCATTCGTAGAGGCAGTTGTGAATTTGATCATGACAAGGTCAGTACTGCAGTTGGTGCCTCTCATTGCTCTTGTCCAGAATATTTGGTAAATCACGCTGGTGTGTGATGATGTAGTCAATGAGATGCCAGTGTCTGGATTTTGGATGCATCCAGAAATTCTTATGGATTTCCTTGTGTTTGAAACGGGTGTTGGTGATGACCAGCTGGTATTCTGCGCAGATAGATAATAGCAGATTGTCATTGGTATTAACCTTACTCGTCCCAATCCTATAGAGAACCTTCGACCAGGTTTACTAACCCTAGCATTAGAGACTCACAGAAGTGTGTGTGTGTGTGTGTGTGTGTGTGTGTGTGTGTGTGCATATGGGTCAAGTATATCTGTCACAATGTGCAAAAAGCATAAATTTCATTGTAAATATTTGATGAATTAATTTTGGATGTTACATATGTACCACGTCTATACGTTTATAACATTATAAGAAAAAAGTAGACTCTCATGCAATATCTTCATCAGAGGAAATCTTCATCTTTCAAATGAATGTTGCTTTCCATATTTGCAGGATTTTCTTTGTATCTTCGGTTTTCAACGGAAAATAAACTTGATAGTTCTTTGTTTAGATTTTATGAACCTCTAAAACAGAATACAAAAGAATCAATGTTTTCTTTTTTGGTGACAGCAATGTTCACCAATAATGAACTGGGTTTTTTTTTTGTTTTATTACGACCACTATTCAAGGTATGGATTAAAACTTAAAAAATATATTCATTATTATTACGAGTTGTAATTTCTGATTATATCAAGAGATGCATAGTTTTTGCTTGAAGATCAAATGTAAATTTTGACAGTGTAGGTATTGCATTTATATATGAGCGACCACTTTTTGTAGGTATAACGATAGGAATAATACTTACTGTGTCAATGCTTTGCATTGAGAACAGAAATTAACGAGTAAAAAGAAAATATGTATACTAACACATAAAACGATTTATACACATACAAATGGAAATTGATGAGAGAGAGATGGGGGGGAGATCTTGAGAGGGAGAGAGAGGGAGTGCGAGATAGAGAGAGAGGGAGATTCATTTTGGCAGTTCTTTCTCCATCTGTCTTCATTTCAGTTATGTTTCAAATACTAATTCTTATGTATCATAAGAATTAGTATTTGAATGTAGTAATATTCGTGTAAAAATACTTTGATAAAATATGAGCATACATAAACCTAACGATGTATCTATAAAATATTTTCAGCAGTGTTCAGAGGGAAAACGGAATAAAGTGAAAAAAATATTAAATATAAAGGTACTCCTTACTATTGTCGTCTATGGAATAGTGAGGAGAACTTAGCAATAATATTGTAAGAATTGAACATCTTTTAAAGTTTCGTAGCCATCCAAATAAAACAATGACTAAAACCATAAAAAATACTGAGGAGAGTGATGGAATGCTGAGCAGATTTACTGTCGTTAAGTGAAAGACATTACTTACTCAATGAGAAAAAATTAAAACACCCGCTGCCCAATTGTCTTGATGTTTGTCAGTTCATGTAGTTCGTATATATCTGTGTGTTTTATGTCTACCTGTAATATGTCCCAGCTCGATAACAGAACGATTAATGCAAATTATTTGGATGGATGTCATGAACACTGTTATTGAGAAACACTATTCTATTAGTATATTGCTCATTAGAAAACACCTAAGATTGATAGGTAGATTGAAAGAACAGTTTTCGTACACATAAAATATTTGTTGATGAGACTGGTGGACTGTTTAACATTTTTTACATGATCCAGACTTATGTTTACAAGACATAAACTCTATTTATGTGCTTATATGCACAGACAATTACGTGTTTTTTCATGTATAGAATACAATCCTATATTTCATACCCAAATAAGGATAAAAACATATAAACACATTTCTTTTTCCAAATTAAGGGAAAAGAGATCAAAACGAACACACGAACACAATCCTTTTCCCAAACTTAAGGAAAATAGATTAAAACAAATGTTTATACAAAAGTCAGAGTTCGATTGGCTAGATTAGCAATGTCTTCGACTACGTTCGCGCTCAAAAAATTAATTACCATCCGATCCTATTTAGAATTATTTAAAGAGAGAAAAAATCAACATTCAGACAGATACCATTTTAGCTGCCAAAGAGACTACACGCCACTCCGAGACGACAACAACAAGAAACAGATGTCCGAGCGAACGACTCACCAATACCCAAACAAACAAACATTTTCTGAGTCAGAGATTACTACTATTTACCATTTATCGTATCACTTCGTTCAGCACCAGGAATCCGTTTCACAGTTCGTATTATTCACCAACAAACTTTAATTTTCCATTTTGTCAATTCTAATTCTGCATACATGTTTTACATTGTAAGCATTACACTCTTCCTATCGAACTTTGACGAATCCTCATACACATTTGCATTGTGACATTACACATTTCTTGACGAACTTTTCTAAACTCTACACACGAACTTTTACATTGAACATTGAACATTCACATATTTGTTGTTAATTACGAATTCATTCTCGGAATAAATTTATTCGTTATTATATAAATACATGCTTTGTTTTATCATTTATCCGTATTTTCTTCCTTAACTGTGTCTTATAGTTTTATCGTCATTCCTATATTTTTGAACACATCTCATAACACTCTACAAAGAGGTTCGTCATTTAAATATTATTTGTGGAGTAGTTTCATACAACCCTAACCCTCTACACATGTATATATCAAGGGATCATGTCCTAGAATGGTTGTTAAGAAACTTGTCTAGCAGGAAATTCATTGTTCACTAGATGTCCTTTTAGAGATGTCTTGTGCAGGACTAAGCTAAACAAGCACACACACACGTGTGTGTGTGTGTGTGTGTGTGTGTGTGTGTGTGTGTGTGTGTGTGTGTGTGTGTGTTTAAACGTAACCCGATTCAGAGAATGATATCATTTTGGTTTAAGTTCAAGCGAAATTAAAACCAGTAGGCACAAACTGTTTTCGATTCCATTTTCTATCAACGACGCACTTTCGAATGTGCCTTGGTTGGGGTTTTTTTTATCCATGTTATGTCTTGTCAAATAGCAGCGCTTTTCTACACTGTTCGATGATTTTAGTTTGTTTGGTTATTATTTTGGTGTGTTTCTTTAGATAAATATAAGGCCATGTCTAGTATTGCTTCTGTAATTGTTGGGTAGAAGTCTTTGTATAATATTTGTTGTATAAACGCAGTTTTGTTTTTATTTTATGTTGCAAAACCTTTCTATGGCTGCTTTAGTGTTTTTTCATTGGTTTACTTGGAGCTTTTTCTATTAATTTATCAATTTTTCTAGTATATGTTTTCTTATTTCTCTTTAGTAGAGTTTATATGTCTGTGCGTAGTGTTATTTATGAAGTTTTCCTTGTGGTCTTTTAGTGTGATATATGCTTGTTTTTTTGCTCTGGTTTATTTGATTTTTGGGTTTTTATCATTAATTCATTCTTTTTTATTCTATTAGTTTTTATCATTAATTCATTCTTTTTTATTCTATTAGTTTTCATTAATTCATTCTTTTTTATTCTATTAGTTTTTATCATTAATTCATTCTTTTTTTCTATTAGTTTTTATCATTATTCATTCTTTTTATTCTATTAGTTTTTATCATTAATTCATTCTTTTTTATTCTATTAGTTTTTATCATTAATTCATTCTTTTTTATTCTATTAGTCTTGTGTGATTAACAGAATCGGAAACAATTGATCTATATATAAATAAAGGGTAGTTGTCGGTGTATATGTATGTATGTATGTCCGGGTGAAACAACGAAAATAAAACAATTAAACACAAAGTATATATATATATATATATATTTGGGAGAATATGTGCTTAATTAGAGTCGTACCTAATTTTGAAAATTAATTAATTAATAATGAATCAGGCGGGAATGCCTATTTTAAATGTATGGCTAAACAAATCGAGAAAAATCAATCTCTGTATGTACATTTCGGCCTATTAGGCCTCATCAGCGGAGCTATAGATAGGAAGGCCGCCCTGTGCGTGATTTGAAACCGGACTGCCAAGCTGACAGGCCGATCCCATAACCTCTACACCAAACGGACTTCTTAGATTTTACGATTTGTTTAGAGTAGGTTAATATTCCTCTTCTAGTGACTTTTATTACACGACGATATGATAAGTTGTAAACAAGATATGTTTGGAATGGCTTTTGTATAATAGGCCGAAATGTACATACAGAGATTGATTTTTCTCGATTTGTTTAGCCATACATTTAAAATAGGCATTCCCGCCTAATTCATTATTAATTAATTAATTTTCAAAATTAGGTACCACTCTAATTAAGCACATATTCTCCCAAAAATTGTCGGCAAAAAAAAAAGCCATTCCAAACATACCTTGTTTACAACTTATCATATATATATATATATATATATATATATATATATATATATATACTTTGTCGTTAATTGTTTTATTTTCGTACTTTCATCCGGACAATATATATATATATATATATATATATATATATATATATATATATAAGGAAGTTTGGTATGTACGTGTCGACGGGAGGTCACTCAGATTTCGAAATCTTGCATACAGATTAATATGCTTCTAACTAAGAAACGCACCAAATTCGGTTATTGATGTTTACTGATTAATGGATATGATTAATTAATCAAACAAAATCAAACGATTTTCGGAAAGCATCGTATATTTGATCCTGTTGATAGACTAGCAGTAGTAGCTTGACTGTTTTCAGCAGCCATTCAAAATGTCCGCTCTATTTCTACTAATAAGTCAACATTGTTGAATGCGATTGTTTTGTAATTAAGAAGAATAACGAAATTTAAATTAAAACGCGAAGTATAATGTTTAGTTGGCTTCTTTGTTACTTTTGTTGCTAAAAAAAGAAAGAAATTACAATGCTACATTTTATTTCTAACTCAACAAGCAATTGAAAACTAAATTTAAAATTGTCTTGCGTACGAAAAAGTTTTTTTTTTATATTATTTGCAATGTTGTAAACAATAACAAAAAACAAATTCTTAGCGATTAAAAAAAGGGGATATAAAAAACACATACTATTATTATTTTCAAATTGCTAACTGGTTATATATTTAACACAATGAAACTTGAATAAAGCTTAATATTATCTTCAACATTTTTTAATCATTCAAAAGAAGAAACATTAAAACAACTGATGATTAAAAAAAAAATTCAGCTTACGGAAATAATGAAAATTATGAACGAAAGCAATGTTTACCTTTTTGCACGGTAAAATCAATTGAAATTTACAGTAGCCAAAAACAAGTTGACTACCGGCTTTTTTTTTTAATTCTATGAAAAATCAACTAATTGTCAAATTTTCACGAAATTTTCTGTAATTATTCATCTGTTGATGAAAATTATTTTGAAATAGTTTTTTTCTTAAAATATATTAGGGGAAATATTTTTACGAGCTCTCCACCCACTATTTTATTTTATGAAATCTGGAAAAAAAAATGAACAGATAAAAAACGATTCTTTTCTATAAAGATAAGAGTCTGAATAATTATATGTATACCAGAAGATTTTTATTAGTTTCTATACGGGCCATTTTTAGTAAAAAAAAAATTTACTTTACATAGATATTTTTTTTTTTAGATTCTGACATTTTTCTCTTTTCTATAAAAATACTTTTCTTCTAATTACTAAGTATTATTGATTTGCTTTTCAGTTATAATCAAAATGAAATATTATTATCAATGAGTAATTTTAGATTGATTTTTAACTAGAAAGGTAAACAGTCGAATCTTTTTTAAATGTAGCAGAACAATGACTTGCCCTAAAAAATAAGTGCACATTTTAAATAGATCTAGGTATACCCAAAATTGGCCTAAAATTTTTGATCTACAGAAAATAATTTACCAAAAATCAGGGAATTATCGGATTTTAATGAAATTTTCAGTGTTGATTTATCAATAAATGAACTTTATAATGCATTATTTATTTTATTTCAAAACTTTCTCATTTTTTTTCGGGTCAATTTTACCCCCCCCCCCCCTTATTTTGGGGGTGTAAAATCTCGGCGAGTTGGTCAGCGTTTGATACTTAATTACAGTAGAAATAAAAAGACCAAAGTCGTAAATAGAAAAAAAAATTTTAAGAGGAATATTTTATAAGAAAATAAGTACCGAAAATCGGAAAATAAAATGTTAAAAAACATAAATAATTAATTTTTTGGAGATTTCTTTTTTACTCATTTCGATAATTATCTAATTGGCTATTATCTTATAAAAGAAAAAATTATACATCGATATTTTTCTGCTTAAAAGGGGGGGCTACATTTTCAATAGAGTTTACTTTGTATACTTTGATTGACTAAAATAAGAGTTGTAACTCTTATTTTAGTCAATTAAATAGATATTTATTTTTAGAATCTAAAAATATAACATTTTAAAATTAACATCAGAATATTTTTATTTTAAATGAATTTTATATATTAATTTTTCATAGCAAAAATATTTAATTAAACTTTTGAAATAAAATAACTGATGCATTATAAAATTTATTAATTGATAAATCAATACTGAAAATTTCATTAAAATCGAATAATTACCTGATTTTTGGTAATTTTTTTGCAATCGCGAATGTTACATTAAATTTGTAAACAAGCCCTTTATACCATTTGAAAAGAGCCAAAATGGCGAAAGCGAACGAAATTGAACAAAACAAATCGTTTTAAAAGTATTAAAAATAAACTGCATATGTAATGATATTTTTCTTTTTTTTAATGATGGTCATAATGACTTATCGTTACTACTTATCGTTTTAGACAAAAGTTTGACCTTAAATAATAGATTTAATTAATTTTAATTCGTTTTTAACATTTTTAGCAGACGAAAAATTGGGTATATCCAATCTATACATATATAAAGGGCAGTTGTGTGTATGTATGTTCGAAAATATAACAATTAACGACAAAGTAAATATATATATATACACTTTCGCTATCACTATATCTCCCATTTCGTCATGATAATTATGAACATTTAATCTATATTTCAAAAGACTATTAAAATCAAATTTACGTTAAAATAACACTAGGATTGCGGCATCAGCCATTGGCATTTCTCGCTAACTCCACACATAAAATAAGTCCAGTCATGTTTTTTATTTACCTTTTAAACAAATTAAAAATTCTATTTAATAAAATAAGTTTCGATTTTTTTTCATTTAATATTCTAAATAGAAGACATTAATTTTTCTTTTCAGAGTGGTATGTCCACTTTAAATTGTACATAATACAAAAAAGAAAAATTTAAGAAATATATAATAGATAATGATAAATATTATCGTTTTATTCTTTCAATTATATATATTGAACGTTTTTTGTTTTTGTTTTTTTTTGTTTTTTGGGGTTTTTTTTCACTTTGAGAAATACGATATTAATTGAATGAATTCCTCTTTAAAGCGATCGCAGAATGTAAACAAACCCGAAACAACACGTTTTATTCATTTTTATTTTCAGGTTAGTCATTGTTTATAAAATAATCACGTTAATTTATTTATTTTAATATTAAATATAAAAACAAAATCGGGTTACTAATGCAGAATAGCGCGCAAGAGATAATATTACATTACGTATAAAAAGTGTATTACATTTCACGAAAATATCCGAAACGAACGGGTTAGGGCACTCCAGGAGTTTCCGTAAACTAATGTTATTACACGTAAAATGCGATTCTAATGATATTATCTCATGTATGCTATTCTGCACTTGTTTAAAAAATCTGTACTGTAATTTGATATTTAAACACATTCAAAATTATTTTTAAAAAGAAGTATGTTTCAATTTTTTTACTATAATAATTTGATATTCGATCGGCTACGCTTTGAATTAATGTTATTTTTCAAATTATTCATTGAATTTTACATATTACACAAAACTATTAAAATGAAAGAATCATTTTAAATTCAAATACTATATTTAATTGTCTTTTCATATGATTTTATGATTTTTTTTATTTTTTATTTGAAATATCAATTTAACAAATCGACTCATTTATATCTTATTCAAAAAAAATGTTGTTAATTATTGAATTAAAATTTCCTACTATATCGTTACATGTCATATCATTTCCTTAACCTAGACGAAAGCAACAAAAAAAACTAACCACCCACCCCCACCCCCCCACACACACATCTGGCCGGATTAACAAAAGGTCCTTTTTTTGCGTGGGGATTTTTATGTAGCATCCTGCGAAGATCGAACTCATTATTCAATAGTAATGGATCTGCAAGACTAGCTTACTAACCATTACACAACTTTTTTTTTACCTAGGCAACTATGAAAATAAAACAATTAACGACAAATATATATACTAGGCATCTCCAAAATCGGGTCACATGATCAGTTTAGGCCATATTGAATAAACGAAAGTTAATATTTTTTAACTTTGCTTTTTGTAAAATCCCGCAAAAAAAGTAACGATCATATAGAGTTGTTACAAAGACAAACAGTTAATTCAAATATCAAATTATCCGATTGGGCAAAATTACACCGTTATCTTGAAAAATAAATAAAACAGTTAGTTTAACTTGCAAAAGGGTGATTTTTTATGTAGAAACGGGGGACTGCAAATTTACAATTTCTCTTTGACAATTATACATTTAAATGTATGGGTGGCTGTATTCGACATAATTGTTTTCTTGTGCATCTTCAGTAACCGATTATTGGTTTTCAACGATTGTTGAAAGATTTTTTTGTGGTAGTTTCAGAATAACTCCGGAATATTTTTTTAGTTGAACTTATAGTGTAACTGAAGCAAAGAAAAGACAATAGGTATTACAAATATTGTCAGTTTTGCTCTTCCGTATATTATAAGAATCAAACATTACTATTAAAGAATAAATTTTAAAAAAACTCTTAAAGATATTAATATATCGTGGATCGGACTAATTTTTAGTTCACCTGAATTCTAAAATTCAGTGTTATATTATATCTAAATATTAGTGAAAATTTCGATTTGTACACACAAAAAAAAATTTTTAAACATAAAAAAAACAAGCTGAATTATTTAAGCACACAAAAGATTAAAAATCTCTTAAAAATTAATTTCTTTAAAAAATTTTTCTTGATAATTTAATAGAATATAGTTCATATGAATTAAAAAAGCAAAAATAAAATAATATTATGACATTTTTAGCACTTTTTATTTCAGAATTCATGATTTTTTTTCTACAAAAACTACTGCCTTGAATATTATACAAATCTTTTGATATTCAGACTCTTATCTTTAAAGAAAAAAAGTAAAAACCGTTCTTTTCCGGTTCATTTTCCTTAATTGATTTTTCATAGAATGTTAAAAAATCCTCTTGTCATAACTTGTTTTTGGCTACGTTAAATTTCAGTTGATTTAACGGTGCAAGAATGAAAACATTGTTTTTCAATCATAATTTTCATTATTTCTGAAAGCTGAATTTTTTTTTTAAATCATCAGGAGTTTTTTTTAATGTTTCTTCTTTCGAATAGAAAATTTTTTTTCAAGATAATATTAACTTGTATGTAAGTTTCATTATGTTAAATATGAGGGTGGTAGAATTTCACAGGGAAAATTGGTGGTACCTAATATATGGTTGGCAACATTCCGTCTATTTTAGACGATGGCGTAGTGACCTTTTTTTTTTTTAATTTTTTACCTACAGCTACGTGAGTAGCTAAACAGACCGATCATTGAATGGCAGTCTCTGGAGCAGTGAAGCATAGGCGTGGTCTCCCTGCCGGTCGGGTACCCTCCACTAGTTCACCATATAGTAGGCCTCTTGACCTGGCCAAGCCAGCACAAGCGTCTCTCGCAGGTGATAGCGGACATGCTGTTTACGTTTGCTCGTTCAAGCACTTCTGTGTTGGGCACTTTGTCCTGCCAGCGAATGCGTAGAATGCGGCGTAGGCATCTGAGGTGAAAGCTGTCCAGTTTCCTCACGTGACGTGAGTACGTGATCCAGGCTTCGCTGCCATATAGGAGAGTACTGAGAACACACGCCCTGTAGACGCGCATTTTGGTTCTCTTGGTGAGGCTGGCATTGTCCCATACTCACTGGCTCAGTTTCGCCATGACTGCCAACACTTTTGCAATTCTGCTGTTGATGTCATCGTCGGTGGAGACTGAATTGGTAATGGTAGACCCAAGGTACTTGAAGTTCTCCACTGCTTCCAGGCTGTGCCCGTTGATGTTGATGTTTGGAGGGCTGTCTACACCTTGTGCCATGACCTTTGTCTTGTTTAGACTTATGGTAAGCCCAATCTCCCTGTAAGCCTGTGTGAGTCGACTGACAAGCTGTTGCAGGCCGTCCTCCGTGTGTGACGTTAATGCTGCGTCATCGGCAAATAGCAATTCCCGGATGAGAACCTTCTTGACTTTGGTCTTAGCTCTGAGGCGGGCGATGTTGAGCAACTTGCCGTCAGTTCTGGTGTGTATGAAGACACCCTTGCTGCAGTCGTTGAAGGCGTGCTGGAGGAGCAGGGAGAATAATATCCCGAACAGTGTGGGTGCAAGGACACAGCCTTGCTTTACTCCGCTGCTGACCAGGAAAGCTTCGGATGTTGCACCATTAAAACAGACTGTGCTCTGTGTGTTTGTGTGGAAAGAGCTGATGATTCCTAGAAGTTTGGGCGGGCTGCCTATTTTCTGTAGCATTTTGAAGAGTCCGCTTCGGCTGACTAGGTCAAATGCCTTTATTAGGTCTATGAATGCGGTATATAGTGGCATCTGCTGTTCCTGGCACTTTTCCTGTAGCTGGCGTAGAGAAAAGATCATATCCACAGTTGACCGGTTTGCTCGGAACCCACACTGTGACTCCGGGTAGAGCGTGGGTGTCTCCATGACACTTGGTGGTTGTCTTTGCACCTAAAGTAGGTGTTTGTGATGCATAGGCCTTGGTAGCAGCACAGCTCTAGCAATCTCTGGCCGTTTTTATTTATCTTGCCCCACCCGAAAGCGCCAAGGCAAGTGGGCCAGGCCTCATGGTCTGCTCCTACTCTTGCGTTGAAGTCACCGAACAGGTAAAGGTCCTCGGTAGTCGGAATTTGGGATATAATCGCGCTCGGGTTCTCGTAGAACTCATCTTTTTCTTCAGGGACAGCGTAGAGGGTTGGCGCGTATGCGCTGATGATGGTTGCTGGTCCTGCAGGCGTTCCCATATGGAGGGTGATGATTCTATCGCTACCGATTGGTGGGGGTTCAATGCAAGGGATAAGGCTATTTTTTACAGCGAAGTCGACCCCGTGCCGTCGGGGTTCATTGGCGGGTTTTCCCTGCCAAAAGAAGGTGAAGTTTGCCTCCTTGATTTGGCCATTTCCAGCCAGGCGGGTTTCCTGAAGGCACACCACGTCGATATCTAGGCGGGAGAGTTCTTTGTCAATGATTGCGGTCTTGCGAGCATTATTGACCTTTTGTGGTTCTGATAGTCCAGGGCTCATGGTCCTAATGTTCCAGGTTGCTAGCCGCATTGCTGGAGGCTTTTTGAGTTTTGTGTTGTTTGGTGTGGGCACTTTGGCCTGCCTGTCGAGGCGATTCTCTGAGCTCCATACACCTAGTGGAGCAAGCAGGCCATGGCGGGACAGCACCTAACTGGCTGGGGGCTGCCCAGCTTGAGGCGGGTGGTAGCTGTCCAGTGAGGTTCGAAGACCTCTCCCACCGTCAGAAGTGGCCCCTCGCGCTCGTTTTCTTCGCCAATCAGATGAGCTTATAACTGGTAACTGCCACTTCCCGTGTTGTTTCGGCATGCCATGGAGTGTCCTCTCCATTTTTTTTAACTACGTAGCCTGGGCTGGGTTTTGGTGGATGAGCTGTCGCCCTAGTAGCGGATCCACCGTCTCCACACAGCCGCTGTTGTCATAAGGAAAGGTAAGGGCCGATGCAGTTTGGCAAAGACAGTGTCGCAGGAGTTGCTGGGAAGTGCTGTGATTTAGCACCACCCACCTTAGGGACTCCAGCTCCTGATTTGTTTTCGGGGTTTACTCCCTTAGCCTTTCCTTGGGTTAAGGTGAAGCTGCAAGGCAACGGTGGTTTTACGAGACTTTTCCTTGTCTTAGAAGAGTTGATGGCCAAGGCTAGATATAAGTGATTTGAGTAATAGTATGTATATTTGAGAATTAGGGGCCCTAATTTGCTACTGCCGGTGTGGTTGGCCTCTGGTTCTCCAGGTCTTTTCTACTCTTCCTCACAGACTACCTACTATAAAGCTGTAAGTATACTATGTATTTTATAACGAATTCGTGCGTACATAAGTATGCTCAAAGATACTGGCACCTTTCAATTTCCTAAGTTTTAACTTAGTATAAGTTAAAATGTCTTATTTTTCTGCTACGGCTTATAGCCTGTTTGGGAGGGTTCTTATGTTAATGGTGTTAAGGGGGGGGGTAGAAGGGAGACACATGGTCAGTGTTGAAAAAGAAGAGAAAAAATTAAAAAAATTAAAAAATAGAATTAAAGAGTAGAGAAGAGCATTTAAATTACATAGTAACTAGAATTGGCCGAAAATACAGATCAAATTATAATTTGGCCGTTTTTTTTTAATCCTGGAAAGTAACTTGCATTTTTTAAAGCTTGAAAAGTGACTTACTGAAGTGATATCTTAGGCCAGCCAAAGTTCAAATGTCTTATTTTTCTGCTGCGGCTTATTTAAATGCTCTGCCCTATTCTTTAATTGTATTTTTTATTTTTTTCTTCTCTTCCTTTTCAACACTGACCACGTGTCTCCTTTCTCCCCCCCCCCCCCTAACACCATCAACATAAGAACCCTCTCAAACAGACCATAAGCCGTAGCAGAAAAATAAGACATTTGGACTTTGGCTGGCCTTAGATATCACTTCAGTAAGTCACTTTTCAAGCTTTAAAAAATGCAAGTTACTTTTCAGGCTTTAAAAAACGGCCAAATTATAATTTAATCTGTATTTTCGGCCAATTCTAGTTACCTAATATATACCCATTCACTATCACGATATTTTGCTTTTGATAATGAAGATTTGATTTATATTCGTGAAGATAATTAGAGAATAAAAATTAAATAGTAACAGCATGGAATTTTTTTGCATCTAATGTTTTAAATAGGAGACATTAATTGTTTGTTTTTGTTTTTTAGAGTGCCTGTGTACTTTTTTTTCTGACGCCCCACCAGGCCAGATCAATACAAAATCTTTTCTCTTTTTTTTTGACGTAGGGATTTTAATGGGGCATCCTGCGAGGATCTAACTCAGGATTCAGTAATAATGGATCTGCGAGACTAACATTTTTGCACACCTACCTTAGAATGTGGGTAGCGCATGAAATAAAATGATTGTTTAAAATATCGCTGGAATGGGTCTGATTCTTTTTAAAATAAGATAAAACACTAGGTCAGTATATATATATATATATATATATATATATATATATATATATATGAGAAGTAAATACACAAACGATGTGTTTTAATATGGCTTTTTTTAGCCGACAATTTTTGGGAGAATATGTGCTTAATTGAAGTCGTACCTAATTTTGAAAGTTAATTAATTAATAATTAATTAATTAGGCGAGCATACCTATTCAAATGTAAGGCTAAACAAATCGAGAAAAATCAATCTCTGTATGTACATTTCGGCCTATTAGGCCTCATCAGCAGAGCTATGATAGGAAGACCGCCTTGTGCGTGATTCGAACCCTGACTGTCAAGCTGACAGGCGAGGACCGTAACCCCTACACCAACCAGACTTTCCTTGCATTTGAATAGGTATGCCCGCCTAATTAATTAATTATTTATTAATTAACTTTCAAAATTAGGTACGACTTCAATTAAGCACATATTCTCCAATATATATATATATATATAATATATATATATATATATATATATATATAAAAGAGAAGGTCCGCAAAATGTACGTTCTCAGAAAAAAAGTTTTATTCTTTTTATTTTATTTTTTTTTTTTTTTTTTTTATGTGAAATAAAAAGAATAAAACATTTTTTCTGAGAACGTACATTTTGCGGACCTTCTTCTTTTTTATAAAATATTACATTTTCTCCCGTTGGATACCAGAACAACATTTATATATATATATATATATATATATATATATATATATATATATATATATATATTAGCTTTCTTATATTTAAGAAAGAATGTGTACTTGGTGCAATCAATAGGTCCCAAGATTTCTATGAAAAGCTTTATTTGAATTTTCCTACGATTCCCTTTAAAAGGGTCATCTAGTACATTCCCAGCACTTGTGTTACGTTTAAAACACTCCAGTCAAAGGAAACGCTGCAAATATTTCGCAACTGATTTTTTTACTGTAATCTTTAATGCTATCGCTATCACGTACACATAAATGCTTTTGAATCTGTAAACATATTTCTATGATAAATGATTTGAGATTTTGCTTTTTAGAATTTATCGTATTTCAATTTTGTCAAACAGCTTCATACATTTTTTCTTTTTCTTTTTTCTTGATTTAAAATGATATTTTCGCTTTTCGAAGGTTGGCAACAAACGAATATATATATATATATATATATATATATATATATATATATATATATATATATAGTTATCTTGCATCTCAAATCTTATTTATTCCAGGATTTTCTTTAGATTTTGCTCAAATAGCATAAACGAGACATTTCAATACGTTACCACCAAATCTTAACGATTTACTTACAAGAAAAGAGAATTAGACGAAAAGTAGAAGGCACAATGGATCTCGGCGTTGAATTTGATGGATATGTTGATTATGCTGAAATAAAAAGGGGAAGTATTAATGAGTCTCTATTCTCATTCAATCAGTCCACAGGTAGCAGGTGTTTCAATCTTTATAAGCAAATATTACATGTAATCATGAAGTTCCATTTATTATGTATCATTTACTTACTAAATGTCCTTAATCGCATCCGCACTTGTATATCGTTGAATATATTGCATGCATAATAACGTGATCAATGTAGAATTGAAATTGTAATCGATTGTATACGATGTTCCTGTATTGTCTATAAAGCTCTTCTAACAATAGCAATATGCAAAAAAGTCTGATTCACTCCTTACTCCATTAGATTTGTTGATGTGATTAAATGATATTGTCATGAACATCATTAACACTGTACATTTTAAAAGTATCTCTTAGTCTAAATGTATGAAGAAAAGAGTATTTTTGTTTATCTGTCTGTAATCACATACCTAAAGTTTCATGTTGCAAAAATTACATTGTAGATTGAATACTTAAAATTATATTCATCTCAACATTTTTATGTTTTCTTTCACTGTAAAATTAATCTTTTCTTCACAAGACAAAATTGATCTTTATAAAAACACAGTTGTTATAAAACTTATTATCTTGTATCTCCCTAAAATCTTTGCTCATGGTGATCACTTGTGATTTTATTGAAAGCCGACTTTCCAAGTTCCCTTACCCATTTGCAATTTAAAGGAATTATTATATAACCAATAGCTATTACCATATGAAGAAACATTACTGAGTATTGGGTTTATTTCAAGTTACTATTTTGTATTAAAAAACACCGAAAATTAACATGTGACTTGTAAGTATATGTTCTCAATTCTTATTTCAAATAATTGAAAAATAAAGAATTAAACGATTGTACTAAAATAAAAACAGTGTTTTTTTTGTTGTTTTGTTTTGTTTTTGTTTTGTTTTTTTGTTTTTTACAAAATAGTAACTTGAAATAAATCCAATACTCAGTAATGTTTCTTCATTTCTTAGCTATAATGCAAGTATGTACATGTTTCAGCCAAGAGTCATACAATCCTCTAGACTCAAAACGACTGCTGACAAGAGGCTAATTGAAAATAAGTAAATCAAAATGAAAATTTAAACAAGTTATTTACCAAGCTAAAGTCAATGTATTTGGAAGTCGACAAATTTGGGTTTACTCGATATAAAATTTACTTCAATTTTTATCAAGTAAACCCAAATGATATCAATTTAAATAACTTAATCTTTATTCTTAATTTTGTCATTTTAGATGATTTTAGCAGAATTTGATTATTCATATCCTTGTTAGCCTCAAATGATATTCGCTTCTCCCTTTCATACAGTGCTATCCCTGTTGGAATAAGATCAATAAAAAAAATCTAACTAAAAATGGATAACTCTATTTAGAATCCCAAAATTAGTAGAGAAGCAAAAGCGGTAATACTTTTTTGGTACTGCCAAACTGCTACTCGCTCGAGTTCTGCCGATGACATCAGCTTTAGACACGCCCACAATTTTTTTATGAAAACAAAATTCTCTTCGTTTAACGAGTACAGCCATCGCCAAACAATTATTTTACTTTTAAAACGTAATATTTTTTAGCTTAGAAAATTGAAAGTTTTAAATTTTTTTAAAACTTTAAATCATGTAAATTTAGGGTTCTACAAATATTTTTTCTTTAGTTACCAATTTTATTTTATTTACATTTTTATTTATAAATAAAACGATCCTATATTTTTATTTTTATTAACAATTATTCTAATATGCAGGAATCTTTACATTCTTTTAAAAATCAAACAATCATTTCATGTTTCCCCGGAATATACAAGGCAATTTTACATGCATATTCATATCAGAAAACTCGAAACTATCTGATTGATCGTTGAGGGCCTCTGTGATTGCCCGTCTAGCCCAAAATAAGGGCCAAAGTGGAGTGTTTCATGTCATGGACTGCTCTCCCAGCAGGTTTACATTCTTAAGCATCACGGTTCGCCGCCCACAACCAACTGGTGGTCCCATGGGGTGACTTATCCCTCTGCAGAGGTGTAATCGATATATTCTTAAGCCCCAGTCGACAGGGCTAACTGAAATGTTGTAATGATTAATAATTTAGACATTGTTGGTAATAATCTACTTTTTGTATTTTCGGTGAATCCTTCTTCCAAGTTTTTCTCTTGACCGATTCTGTCGATTGATGTAGCAGCTCCTTGATACTTTTTTGGCCATGAAAACCAAGACAAAAATGTTTGAATGAACAGTGTTATATCAGTAATTGCTTACTGATAAGAACGAAATAAAGGGTTATGCCCCTTGTTTTGTAGCTGTGACTTGGGGTCACAGGAAGTTGAATAAAAGTTGTAAACCTATCAACACGTGTTCTAGTCTTGTCTCCTCTTAGCTCGTAATTAACATTGTCCTGTTACTAACCCAACTTTCGGTAGAAGTACGTTCGTGCATGAAACATGGTGTCAGAAGTGGATTTTTTACTTTGAAAAGGAAAAGTAATACCAACTAAAAGGAACCCGAAAGAAAAAAAAATGTTCAGCCTACAACCCCCAGGAAACTTTGATTTTACGGATGTAGCGACCTGGTCACCATGGCGTCAGAATTTTCAACGGTTTCGAGTAGCTTCTAAACTAAGCAATGAACCAGCAGAAACCCAAATAAGCACTTTGATATATTGTATGGGAACTGAAGCTGAACTAATTTATAAATCACTGTCCTTTAAGAAAAAGGAAGATGAAAAAAATTTCGACGTGATTTTAAGCAAATTTGATGCTTACTTCATGCCAAAAAAATATTATACACGAGCGCGCGAAATTCTACCGGAGAACGCAAAAGGATGGAGAAACAATAGAAAAATTCATCAGAGGACTGTATGAATTAGCATAAAACTGTGACTTCCCTAAAAAAAAGTGACCAGATAAGAGACCGTTTAGTCATTGGACTGAAAAGCAAGGACTTATCACAAAAACTACAATTAATTGAAGACCTCAGCTTTGAAAAGGCTATCGAAATAGCTCGTAGCTATGAGCAAGTACAAGTTCAAATGGAAGAAATAGAGGAGTCGTCTGTTGATGTAGTAAAGCAAAATAAAAAGAAATTCACAAAACAACCAGAATGGAAAAATCATCCAAGAAAACCAGGAAATATACCCAGATGTAAGAAGTGCAACCGATACCATAAATATGACAACTGTCCAGCAAAAGGAAAAAATTGTGCAAAGTGCGGAAAAATTAACCATTTTGCAATTTGTTGCATGACGAGGATAAAAAAGATCCATGAGATAAAGGAGCAGCCCTCAGAAAAATATTTCCGTGGATCTATAAAACAAAAATTTATTTCGAGAAAAAGTAATAGATCCTTGGCACGTAAAACTGAATGTAGGTGCAATACCTATTATTTTTAAAATTGATACCGGGGCAGACATTAATGTCATTAGCGAGGAAACGTATCGGAAACTAAGTGAAATACCGAACTTAAAACCAGCACGTGGGATTTATAAAAGCCCTGGTGGAACTTTAACGTGTAAAGGAAAATTTACGGTAAAAACAAGATATAAATAAAAATGATATATCTTCGACATACACGTAATAAATAATAATACAGACAATTTATTATCCAGAGCTTATAAAATGGGGCTGATTACTGTGGTAGCCAATGTAATCGAAAACCCAGGGAAGTAACTGGTTGTATGAAAGGCGACCCTGTAAAAATTGCATTAAGAGACGATTCAGTACCATACTGCACACCAAACGGCTAGGCGAATACCTTTCCCATTGCTACCCAAAGTAAAAAAGGAAATTCAACGTCTAGAAAATGATGATATTATAGAAAAAGTTACCAAACCAACGGATTAGTGCGGGCCTGTCGTTCCAGTAAGAAAAAAATGGTGATGTCAGGGTATGCGTCGACTTAAAAAAATTAGATTCGTCAGTGAAAAGGGAACATTTCATGCTACCAAATTTGGAGGACACATCACCCAAGTTAAGGGGTTCGAAAATATTCTCAAAATTGGATGCAGCTAGCGGATTTCATCAGATAATGTTGGAAAAAGAAAGTCGTTTGCTCACTACGTTTATTACACCATTTGGAAGATATTGTTTTAAGAGATTACCCTTTGGAATTTCCTCAGCGCCCGAAATTTTTCAACGTAAAATGACTGAATTATTAGGAGAATTAGAAGGAGTTCATGTAATAATAGATGACATATTAATACATGGTAGAACGATGAACGAACATGACAGAAGACTCGAATAAGTATTAAAATTAATTGAAAAATCGGGAATAAAATTAAACACAGAAAAATGTGAATTTAGAAAAAAATGTATTAAATACTTTGGACATATAATTTCGCAGGAAGGGATACAACCCAGTAAAGAAAAAATAGAGGCGATACTAAAGCTATCTGCCCCATCTTCAGTGCCAGATTTACGAAGATTCCTGCGAATGATACAGTACATAGGAAAATATGTACCGAATTTAGCAGAGGTATTACAGCCTATGCTAGAACTTTTAAAAAAGGATACAGTTTGGGTTTGGGATGACCACAAAAAAGTGCATTCCAAAGAGTTAAAGAACTATTAACCCAGGCACCGATATTAGGCTATTATGATCCGGAAAAGCCTATCACAATTAGCGCAGATGCGAGCAGCTTTGGACTTGGCTGTGCTATTTTTCAAGAAGAAAATAAGGGACTAAGAGTCATAGCTTATGCCTCTCGTACCCTTACACAAACAGAGAAAAATTGCGCTCAAATTGAAAAGGAATGTTTAGCTAGCGTATGGGCCTGTGAGAAATTTGACAGATACATCGCCGGATTAGAGCAGTTTCGCTTATTGACGGACCATAAACCTTTGGTACCATTAATAAATACACAGGATTTAAACAATACCCCTTTGAAATGCCAAAGACTTTTGATGAGACTTAGGAGATATAATCCTGTAGCTGAATATATTCCTGGGAAACTCCTACTCGTATCAGATGCACTGTCCAGAAGTCCAATGGAGCAAACTGATAGTAATACAGAGGAAGATGTAGAAACGTTCATAAACAGTATAGAAAAAACTAGACCAGTTACCAGTAGAAAATTAAAAGAAACCATAATGCTACATCGAAGGACCCAAAACTAAAAGAGGTTATCCAGTTCACGTTGAAGGGTTGGCCTATGAAAGAAGATAGTTTAAAGGAAGGAGTAAAACCCTATTTTGCACACAGGGATTATTTTTCTGTACATCAGAAAATGTTGTATTACCAAGATAGGTTGGTAATCCCACAAAATCTTAGAGAGGAAATGCTTCGAACAATACACACAGGACATTTGGGACTGGATAAATGCCGAGAGCGAGCAAAAATATGGTGGCCGAAAATATCACACGAAATAGATGATTTCATCAAACAGTGTGATTTTTGTAACTGTCATCGAGCTGCAAACCCAAATGAAACCTTAAAACCAACCCCTTTACCAGAGAGACCTTGACAGAAGGTAGGAACAGCCATTTTGAAATTGAATGGTGAGTACTACTTAGCCGTGACAGACTACTTCTCTCGTTACTTGGAAATAGTAAAATTAAATCTAATAACAAGTAGAATGGTAATTGGAAAATTAAAGAATATGTTCGCACGTTGCCCCCCAACGTGCGAACATATTTTTTAATTTCCAGGATGAACTTGTAAGCGACTGTGCGGGACAATTCACAGTGAGTCCTCATTTTCCACAAACAAACGGAGCGGCTGAAAGTGCAGTAAAAATTGCGAAAAGAATTTTGCAACAACCAGACATATTTCTGGCATTAATGGCATACCGTAGTACGCCAATAACCGCTACAGGCCAAAACTCTTGATGGGCAGGAAAATGAAAACAATATTACCCAGTCACCCAAATAAAAATAAAAGCTAAATGGCCAAATTTTAAGGAAGTAAAAGAGAAAGATGGGTCATATAAAACAAAGAACAAAAAAATATTATGATAAAAGACATGGAGGTAAAGATTTAAAACCTCTAAAAGTGGGAGACCGAATCCGTGAGAAAACGGACGAAGATAAAACGTGGAAAAATACAGGAACTGTAATAGCAGCAGATAAACAAAATAGGACATATACAATAAAATTAGACTCTGGTAAATTCATAAAAAGGAACAGGAAACATTTACTGAGGAAAAGATTATAATGTCCAAGAAGAAAAAAGAAATGAAAGAAAACAATATCCATTTAAAAATAAGGAGCAAAGTTTGAGAACTACGAAAGGACGATTAATACAAAAACCTCAATACTTAAAGACTTTGTGTGAAAAAAAGAATAAATAAATAAATAAATAAAAGATGAAAAAAAGGAAGGTGTTATAATCAGTAATTGCTTACTGATAAGAACGAAATAAAGGGTTATGCCCCTTGTTTCGTACCTGTGACTTGGGGGTCACAGGGAGTTGAATAAAAGTTGTTAACCTATCAACACGTGTTCTGGTCTTGTCTCCTCATAATTAACATTGTCCTGTTACTAACCTAACCTTCGGTAGAAGTACGCTTGTGTATGAAACAAACAGCAATTTTATTGCACTTCCAAACACCGTGAAATACTGGAATAAAAGGTGACTTAAAACAACTATTAATAACTTACAATAAGGGGTCTTACAAATTCCAGAGATTTCACGGGAAAGTTGGAAAAATGAATTTACATTTATATGTACAAGTTCTTCTTTGTATTCTTCTCTCCTGTTTTGCATTCTATTGTTATTAAGTTTGCCCAGGCAATAAAGTTTACTTGTTATTACTTTCCTCGTGAATAGTTCACGACGAAACTAATAACAAACGATACACAATCAACTCTCATTCTTCTGCATAGGTTTTCCTCATTTGGAAAATAGGAATTATCAACACAACGTAATTCATAAAATAAATAAGACATTGAAGATGTACGCTTATACGAACACAACAATTTCTGGTTTTATTTTAATTTACTTATAAATCTGATGTTCAATAAAATAAAAGCCTAATAAATTATACCGAAATAAGTCCTTGGGGACCGTGTTCGTTTTTCAAGGGATCTTGCTGGCTTCCGATGGCAATAAGCCACCTTTCTCAATTAAGGTTTTCTCAGGAACCGGCCAATGTCTATATTCTAGCTGTTTAAAGGTTTGTCAGTCGGCGCTAAGAATGGACAATCTGCTGGTTGCTTGCCAGAATCATTGAGGCATCCTTTCGCCTCGGGTTCCCTGATTCAAAGAGGGCGATTTAGGGTACATGTGACCAATGTCCAGCTTTCGGGGCCAGCAACAGGGGCCCTCTCTTTTCGTTTGTTTTCGTAGCAAGATACGAAACAAGATATTGAAAGACAGACAAAAAATAATAGGCATTCAAATACCATACATATTTTTTGGATAAAAATTTCCAACTAAGACGAAATCAACTATTATGAACTTATTGTTCATAATAATTCATTTTTAATAATTCATTTACATAACACACATACAAAAATTATAACATAAATGAATCAACGTGTCCAAAGAGATGAAATCTACGTAGAAAGGAAGAAGAAATGGGGGGGGATGCTTACTTGTCTTCAATGGTTTTCATTTCGAGGTGAAATAAAGTACCATGTCGAAATTGGAGATAAAGGTCCCTATTCTGTTTAATAAACAGAAATGAAAATGCTCCATGAGCGAGAACTGAAAAACAAGGCCTTATACGTTCAAAAACAAACACAAAAATGGGGATCAAAAGAGAAAGTTTGATGAACAGTGTTCTCATGTGACAAATGGACACGTGACGTGAGAATCCAAAAGAAGACAATTATTTTGTTTCCCTACAAAATAAAATAGAACAAACGAATGCTTTTTAAATTATGCATTCTAGAAAAACTTTATGAACTCATGCAAAAATGGGTAATAATGATAATTTTCTATTGACCATTATCTGTCAAAGAGAAAATAATTGAACAAAGTTCAAAATAGTTCGAAAGATGTAAAAGAGAATAATTTTAGGTTGTGTACTTTCATAGAAGAGACAAATTTGTTATTTGGTGATTCATCATCAAAGGACAATATGTTTCTTGGCAAGGTAATATCTCTTTTAGAGACGGGATAGTCAAAAATGTAATACTTATTACGGACGTAATTCTTAAATGGTGATCGGTTTTGGTGTTGAGCTCTTGTAATTTACATAAGGGCAGATAATCTGAATACTTCCATCCATGATTTAGCTATTACTAAGTTATTACTCTTTTATTTCGCGTCTCTTAAACTACTGACCAGCAAAATATTATCAAATATTAAACCCAACCTTAAATAAATATGGAAAGAATATTTTCCCAAAATACCTGTCCTCATGTTGTTTTGGTGATCAAATAATACATTTTCTTTTTTTTCAAAGCTTTTGTATTATTTAGCACTTAGTATATTGATTTCATATTTTCCTTCGACGAAAAGTCATTTCTCCGTGATTTTTGGTATTAAGGGGTAAAGCTTTTCCGAAGTTGCATTTAGTCGTTGGCTCCCTAGTTGTTTTATCCTGGTGTTTAAAAGGTAATTACTATCGGCCTTCAAGGGTCAAAAGATAGTATTCTCTCTTGTTCCAGAAGCAGGGTAGGCTGAATCCGTCTTGGGTTATATTCTGTCCGTAAGCCTAATTCATAGGAAGAGAGAGTGCTAAGGGCACTTACCTTGTGGGGGTGGGCCGAAGCCAGCAGTTACCCTTGAATTGATACAACTAAAAAGAGGAAGAAGTAGCCACTGTGAGGGCCTTTTATACTAAAATGTAAGGGTAGGCTGCTGCTGATTTGTGTCGGTGACACTCGACCCCTATCCCCTAAGGGAACAAGTACCGGTGTAGACCGAAGATAATAACATAATAAAATTTCAATACCTTCCCACAACAACGAGAAGAAAATGTGGGAAATATATTAATAAAAAGATAGAATAAAATGTTGACTTGCAAATTGTTTTTTTTTTCCGAGGGTAGAAATTGTCCAGTGAAAAAAGTTCGTTTCCTTCTTAGACTCAAGCTCCACAGTAGTAGTTAGCAGTAGTAGTAGTAGCAGTAGTTGTTATTAGGCAGAAGTGGGAGGAGCCAGAGGTAGGGATGACGTCAGTTGATGTCTTAAGCCAATCCGACGTTTAGGCGCGACATTGGAATGAGGAAGAAGCATCCATGTTGAATTTCGCAGAAAGAGTCGGAATTTCAAATATTTTTTTTTTAAATTTTAATCGAAGAGTCTAAGTTTAAATTGATGTCAAATTTCAAACATTTCTTTTTTCCAAGTAAATTTATTTGTTTATTTATTTTCTCCGTTTTTAGCTAGAGTTTATTTTAGAGTTGGGAGAAGATTCAACAATTTATTTATTTTCTATTTGGAATAAAATATAATTATTTTAGGTAAGTCTAACGGGCAGAATTGTGCACGCCGACATTTATTTTATTTTTAATTCCTAATTTGGAAATATTTAGTGATACAATAAGGTATCTTTGCTACAACTTTCCTTATTGTTGAATTTCGTAAAATTGACTAATTTTGTTTCTAGTCTTTGGGAAAGATAGACTAATTCCCCAAGACTACAGAAGTAGTCTGGTAGCATTAAGATACAAGGTTCATAACAGGTCGTTGTTCATCCTTTGCCCAAAGGGTCGTGACGTTACATGTCTCTGTAGGCTTCGCCCTCCTTTAGAAGACAAAGAGTACTTTTTTTTCGTAAATTGGAGGTGTATGTTTTGCTCTTTTTGGTCTCATCAAAGAATGTGTGTGTGTGTGTGTGTGTGTGTGTTATTTTTCTTTTTCTAAATAGTCTTAACTGACTATGAGTGGTTTTTAATTCCGTTTTTGTTGTTTCTTGTTTTCATAAAAGAATGTGTGTGTGCGTGTATTCGCTTTTTTTTTTGTCTTTTTGTTTTTAAGTTCCAAATGTTATATATATTTTTCTGTAGTCATAATTGGCTAGGTGGGAGTTCCTAATTCCAGTTCGTTTTTCTTTTGTTTTTAAATCGCCATTTTTTTAATAGTCTTAACTGACTATAAGGTGGCTTTTTAAAATCGTTTTTTTTTCTTTTTTCCATAAAATAAATGGAGTAACCGGTGACGATTAAAAGTCAGATTGTATACAGATTAAGAAAAATATTCTTGGAACAAATGGAGGGAGAATGGGGAGTCAGAGGGGGGGTTTAAACCCCTCAAATCATGCCAGAATTGGAAATATCTCCCAGCAGGTAAAGGGAGTGCCTAGATCTTTGTCTACACAGGGCGGGGCGGTGGAATAAAATATAAACAGCTTCAAGAATACTTAAATGCTGTTTAGATCTGGCCTTGTGCAAGACGGAAAAACACTCATCTGTGTAGTCAGCCCTACAGGTACTTATAGACAGCAAGTGATTACCAATGGCGGAATCATGCGGATGTTAAGGCACCGGTGTCGCGTAATGCTCGAGGAATATGTTTTCTGATCCTAATGCCCGGTCTTTGGGATGTACGACCTATATATACCGAATTACATCGGCATTTATATTTGTATATAAGGTTACTTTGTTGAAAGATAGGAATGCAGTTCGGGTGGTAATTATAGTTCGCACCTTCAGCGCATTATAGCAACGCGTGACCGAGTAGGTGATCTTGTCAGCGATGGTCTGACTGGCAGGGCCAATCAAGGGGAGTCTAATGTAAACTGGACATTTAGAAGGGCCAAATGGCTTGATACGTCTGAATTTGTTTACAGTTAGATTAATGTTGTTAATAATGACTTCCTCTAGATACCCATTATTCAAAAATAGATTCTTAATTTGTGCAAATTCACTCTCAATCCTACTATTTGAACACATTTTAAGAGGCCTGAATGTCAGACACTTGATCAGGTTAACTTTTCTCAACCGAGGAGTAAAAGCGTCCCAACTCAAATAGAGCCCAGTGAACGTGTGTGTTCTGTAAACGCTGGTTACCAAAGCCGACGAACTATTTTCTACTAGAAAATACTGGATGTATATCCAGAAAAGGCAGTTTACCATCACTCTCCACCTCCATGGTAAAAGACAGGGATGGGTGTAGATTATTTGATTCACTAAAGAAATTTAAAGCGTCGTTATGTGAATTAAAACATACGAAGGTATCATCCACGTAACGAAAGTAGATATGGGGCTTTGAGAACCTGTCAAAAAGAAGTTGTTCGTGAAAACCGACAATAATGGTGGCCAAAAGGCTCCCATACTTATGCCGTCTATTTGGCGATACATGGTATCGTTGAAGCTAAAGGAGACTGACTGAGTAGCTAGTTCCATTCATTTAACAAAAGTCTTTTTAGGAAAAGAAGGAAATAATTTTGGTTGGCTACGGTATAAGTCAGCACATACAGAAATTGTTCCGTCGAGGGGTATATTGGTAAATAACGAAACAGTATCAAAGGACACCAAGAATTTGGAGTCAGCGCAGAGAGGAAGCTGACGGATGATGGAAGAAAAAGTAAATGAGTCACTAATACAGTGTTTAGAATAAAATTCTAAAACAGGGTTGAGTAACTGTACAAGCCATTTCCCAGAGCTTGCTGGGCGGAACGACACATGGACAATATTGGTCGAAGAGGGACATTAGGTTTGTGGATTTTCGGCAAACCATACAATCTGGGCCTCTGTGAACCAACTGAACGAATTAGTTCATAGACTTCTTTGAAGATAAATTTCTTCTTGAATAGTTCAAGAAACCGTTTCTGTAAATTAATTTCCAACTTATGTGTGTCGTCAAAGGACAGATCACCGAGTTAAAGAAATTTGCTAGTATCATCCAGGATAGTGGACATTTTGCAATAATAACAACACCGGCACCCTTATCAGGTCTGGTAAGTAAAATGTCGGTGTTGTGTTTAAAGTTTTTCGCTACTTTAATGTGATTCTTCTGACACAAGAATCGATTAGAATCACCGGGAGTATCAACAAGTTCGTGGGCCAATTCAGCCAAACGAGCTTTCAAGTATGTCACTCTATGTTGAGAAACAGGGGGGGGGGTTAATTACTTGTAAAAACAGTAACTCAAATTCAGTGAAAATTGTAGCTAAATCGGTACCACGAATACAAAAACTTAATCCTCTCGATAGTACTAACTTTTCACTGTCCGATAAAACATATGTAGAGAAATTAAATATATGTTTATTGAATGTGACAATACAACCGAACCGTTTTTTAATAAGGAAATGCAGAATTTTTTCATTATTGGAAAATAACTTGACATTTTATTTTAGAAATGCGTCTGGAAATGTATCCAGGGACGATTTTATTGTCCAAGCAGAAGTGAATGAACTGAATCTTACTTTGTAAGGCAATTTCTCTACCCCTCAAATGGATAATTTTGTTGAGGGTACATATGAATTGGGGTTTGTACCGAACCTTTAAGTATACGAATAAGTTTTTGGTACAAGCGAATTTATAAAGTACTACGAGTAGTGGAATCATGTGTATTGCCGAGAGATTATACAAAAATGAGGGATGCAAAAATAAAAGGTTCTTTTATTACGAAAAAAAAATATGGGGGAGGGATGAAATACGAGGGCCCTTTCGTCCGGCTCTTTTCAGGTATTGTCACCGGTGGCGATTAAAAGTCAGATTATAAATAAATTAAGAGAAACATTCTTGGAACGAATGGAGGGAGAATGGTGAGTCAGAGGGGAAGAAAAAATTTTTTAAACCCCTCAAATCACGCCAGGATTGGAAATATGTTTTCGAAACAGAAGCCTCTCTCCCAAGTTAGTCCTCTTCACAATCCTCACAAAATCCTCACAAAAATGCGTTGATCCCGTCGGCATTCCCCCTCAAAGGAGGCGCCTCAGGCACTGGGCAATAAACCCAGCCCTGCCCCTTTAAATCAAGGGTGCAGGTATTGCCTGGGGGCATAGCCCCCTGGGATCAACGCTGTTAATTTTACTTAGCCGCTCCAGATGCCGAAGGACTCTGGAACAGGCCCCAAGTAGCCTTTACGGGCACAGTAATCACTTCGATGCTTTCAGACAGCCTGAATCAGTGCATTCGTTCTCTACCATAGCTACACCCATCTATGGGTTGAATAGAAAAACATGAGTTGATAAACAAAATTGTATTATCCATTAAGAATGAATTTATTTCACAACTTTGTCGGCATTAAATGACCCACCGAGGTTGATATGCCGTAAAACAAAACAAACCAAACCTAGGTACACCAGACTAGTCCCCACCCCTGAATTTTATTTCCTACTGTAATTTTTTTTTTTTTTTTTTTTTGGGGGGGTCCAAACGTTCTGTATGATGTCTTTTCCTTTTCCCCGAACGCCTTTCTACCATAGTAATGCTTTGTAGGATTGGTACTTCAAATATGTCATACAGAATCTCCAACTTGTCTAGTTTGTTCTTTGTGATCACCACATCTTGCCAAAAACATTTACCTTTCCAATATGACTTGAAAAACACTCGCTTTCTATAAGTATATCGTCTAAATACGTATATCGTCAAAATAAGTTGATTCTGTATTATGTGACCCGAAAAGGATTGATATGTCGTAACCAAATTCTTTTAAAAAATATTGAATTTGTTATTAATATATTTTTATAGACCAGATCAGGAATCGTTCCATGTAACTCAGTACGGCCTATCACATTCTATTTAATGAGTATTACCAAAGTAACTCTCATTGCTATGAGAGATCCCATGAAGGGAGACAATAGATTTTAGAAGAGGAACTGAACAAGTAACCGTTGGTCCAAAATCATCAAAGAAATGACATGGTTAAAGTTTAAAAGATGGGTGTAATTTATATATTTAAGCATAAAAAAACATGAACATGTAAGGGAGTTATGTCTTAGAAATTGTTGTCAGCTATTACTGCTGATACTTTTGATCTCAGCATTATTGATTATTAAAGAGAAACAAACACTAAATCTAAATAGGTGTTGACATTTTGGGGTCGTTCTCAAAATTCGACGAAATGTAACAATAAAAAATTAAGAAATAAAAACAAATGTGGAAAATTAATGAAACATGAGCCAAAAACAAACGAGACACGAGAAGTTCAAAGTTGACTAAGCTTTTATTTAAAATCTCACAAAATAAACCTGGGTTTATAGCTGCACTAAAAGTCCTCATGCATCATATGGTACAAAATAATCATATCATATCATATATATATATATATATATATATATATATATATATCGAATATATATATCGAAAAAAATTATATCATATCATACATGTATATCGAAAAAATGGTACAAAATAATAACTTGCCGAAATAGAGTACCCAAAATAGTTTTTTTTTTTTTTTTAGGGTTCTCTTTTTAAAGAGATGGGATTGTTATGCCGGTGAAAATATTTCTTCTTTTATTTATTTCTACTTTCTTCTTCTTTCTAATTCTTCTTTCTTCCTTTCTTTCAAATTTCCCCCTCTTTCCTTTCTTTCAACTTTCTTTTTCTTTCCTTACAACTTGTTTGAAACCTTTTCAAACAATAATTAGACCCAGTGGCCAAAGTTCTTCCTTATTTTTGAGACTCGTTCCCGAGTTCTCTTTTTCTCGCTTCTTCTTCAGAGAAGCATTTCTAGTTTACTTGGAAACTCTTTCAAAGTGGACATTCACACAGCCTTTCAAATATAATTCATCATCTTCTAATGCAAAAGAAGAAAAATGTAGGCTCAGCCTAGCGTCGGACTCGGTCCGACGCTGACAACCAGCTTTCGAAAAGAAAGGGCTAAGTCCTAGAAGCGAATAAGACACGTCTGTCGCTGTTGCACAACAGCAGCAGTCGAAAAAAGGCTTAGGAATCGCCTAACCTTTTCCCCGTCCCCCACAGCTACACTCAAACTGACGTCATCATAGGGCGTCTAAAATTCGCAGTGCTGATTTCAAAAAGCTCTACGTTGGAACCCAAAAATACCCCTTTTACAAAATGCCATAGCTCAAAGCAAATTGTTACGGATATTTCAGCTTCGTAAAAGATTCTAAATCATTAATGATTTAGAATTATTGATAATCATATTTCATCGTTGGACGATAAAAGTCTTTAATTAGAATTTGAAACATTTTGTCTGTTGTGACTAAATATTCATTAAACAATTTATGAGAACATGAAGATTATGTATCCTTTATCAGCAAATTTACCGGAGCAAGTTGCAATCATTCTAACGATTTCTTTATTATTTATCGTATTGGGATTTCAAAGTGTCACCCGGTGAGTCCTAAAAGAATACTTTTCATCAACATTACATTTCTATTTGCACTCAATTTTCTAAATAATCGAGTCTCGTGAAAGCATGGAAGGAATTTATGAAAACACATTCCCAATGTCTGTCTGTCTGTTTATGTGTCTATTTTTGTGTCTGTATGTGTGTATAATTTTACTTTACAGGCTAAAACAGTTGACATCAAACGAAACCTGCTCGGCCCGGAATACCCTTTGATTGGAAATATGCGCAAACGATTTCAAGTAAGATCTCAAATTTATGAATTTATATTCATGACATGTATAAGATGATGATCTAAAGAATTTTTATTTTTATTTAATTTTCTCAGATTTAATTTTCTCTAAGAAAATTAAAAAGAAAATAGTAGGATATTTGTTTTAGAAAGAAAAAAATCCATTATGTCGTTTATTATTTATGAAAATCAAAATTTTTAAACCTTGTAATTGAAACATTTCCAAATAGACAACATAATAAAGAAGTGAATATTTGAATTTAGTCCAAGAATGGCAACAAGAAGAATTTATTGCAATGTCGTAACCCTTTATTTTTATGCAACAACCCAAACATATCTGAAGATCTGTACCTTTCCCTCCTGTAAATTTCCCATTATTTCAATTTCAGATTCTTATACAAGTGATCAAAAACATTTTTGCCACATTCTTAATAATTCTAGATTTATATCTAATACATTGCATGCCTCCTAATTGACGGTCTATATTCTATCCAAGATGTATAGACCGCGTTTGTTGCTGTAGCTTAACTCTTCCAGCAAAGAAGGACAAAAACCGTGGGTAGAATCACAAGTCTGTATTCAATGATGAAAGTGTAAAAAAGCTGAAAAGGAAAGAAAAAACACATGACAGACAAAGCAAATAAGGAAACGAAATTCAAAGTATCTAACGGGTAAGGAAAGATAAGAAATACAGGGAAACGTATAAAGAGACAAGGTGGTAGGTAATTGACCAGCATGGGTAGAAAATATAGCAGCAGCAGCAGCAACTCAAAGAGGCTAGGGGTGACTAAGCATAAAGTCGGGAGTAATTTCTTAGCGACAAATACAGATAAAGGGGATAAGTGTAGGGGTCGAAATAGTAGCCAAGGTCACGGAGACATATTGTAGCTGAAGACGGGTGTGAAAAGTTAGCAAGTACATTCGGAATAAATGCTAATAACACTGGATGGTAAAAGAGGAGAAATAATTAAGAAATATACGAACAGGGGAAGACGAATGTGCTTACGAAGGGTAGAAAAGAAGGTACTGGCCGGGAAAAGTGGTAGAAAATAAACCATAATTACACAATAAATTCAAATGTAATATGTGGTAAATAGGCATGACTAATACAAAAAAGGCAATGGCCTTACATGGAAATACGTAGCGAAGCCAAGGCAAGAAATATATCACAAATAGAATAATATACATAATATATTCAAAGTATGATAACTAACGATAAAAAGGGATACGGCTAGAAAGGAACTAAAACGTGTCCACTCTGGACAGCGTCAGATTCGAAAAGAATTAAGTAGGCGCCAAGTCCAAGGAAACCGAAAGTAGCCAATGTAAGGGAAAAGTAGGGAATTACCAAAAGGGGGAGAAATAGGGTTGAAGGGGAATAACTTCTACGAGAAAACATCTATGCATAACGTGATATTGGTTGTTTATTTTGTTTTGGGGGGAATTTAATGCAGAATAAAGTCATTTTGATAAACAAAGTATTCAATTTACTTACAATATATTCTGTTGCTTAAGCCAATTAAACATCTTTTTATTGTGTCCTTTAAAGTGACCAATGAATCTTACTATTATGAATTGTATCATAGAATTAGATGTTAGTCAGCATTTATTTCATGATAGCATATTTTTTCCTATATTTTCAATCTGTTTCTATGTGAATATGTGTATTCATATAATAACTGTATATTTGTAATCAATTCCTTTATTGGCTAAGTCCATTAAAGGCAGAGAAATATTGGATGCACACTGCCTATAATAGTGTTATCTTATTAGACAACTTTAAATATCTATATTCTATTGATACCATACAAATATCACAAACGTCACAAGACTAGTCACTAGTCTTGTGGCGTTTGTGATATTTGTATGGAGACTGAAATATGAAGGTTAGATGGTTTGTATATTGAAAATAAAACCATATAGATTGATATTTAAAGTAAAACTGGGGTCAAAACTAAGCTAATCAATTATTAACAATAGACATAATTGTATTGTTTATTTGTTGTTGTTTTTTGCTCTTTCGTGTGATAGGCTGATGAACTTGGTGAACGGAGGGAAGGAGATGGACAGATGGAAATCATTAATCATTTGCCAACATCTTATGATAAGTCACAACCAATAAATGATGAACATTCACTAAAGAAGAGATTTAATGCTGACAATGAAGAGAAAAATTCAGGTATGCATGTTAGATATATAAGGCTCGATCATTTATTATCCGGTACTTTTAGTTTTTCATTCTTATAGGTTGGTCTACATATTCTCTACTCATCTTCAGCTTTGATCTATTATCTGAAATTTTCAACTTAAAAACACTATAGAAAATAAAACATTGGAATAAGACTGAAGAGAACAGTAATGTAAACTGAGAAATATTGTTCAGAATTTCAAGATTTGTTATTATTATCAACTTATAAGTTGTTCAAACTCATTCTCATTCTTGTTAATTTTATTATTAAATTTCAGTTTTTGTTTTCAAGCCTTTCTTAAAACTTACCAGTTGGAGATATTTTTGACTATAGATAACACTAAATCTGGGCATCCAACTAAAAAACGTTAACACTACTAACAGGAATGATTAATTTCAAACACTCTATGGTATAAACATTTAACAAACAGATAAATCATATACTTGAAGGGGGCCGATATAGATCTGTTGAAAAAGATGTGTCATATACTCGAAAGGGGGAAAATAGATATGTTGAAACAGGTACATCATATATATGAAGGGGACAAAACGGATCTGTTGAAACGGTCAAAATCATATACTTGAATAGGGCCAAAATAGATCTGTTGAAACCAATAAATCATACACTTGAAGGGGCTAAAATAGATCTGTTGAAACAGATAAATCATATACTTGAAGGGGGCTAAAATAGATCTGTTGAAACAGATAAATCATATACTTGAAGAGGCCAAAATAATTATGTTTAAACATATAAATCATATACTAGAAGGGGACGAAAATAGATCTGTTGAAACAGATAGATCATATACTTGAAGGAGGGTTCAAAATGGATCTGTTGGGATTGATAAATCATATACTAGAAGCGGGCCAAAATAGATCTGTAGAAGCAGATGTATCATATATTTGAAGGGGACAAAATGGTTCTGTTGAAACAGATAAATCATATACTTAAAGGGGCCATAATAGATCTGTTGAAACAGATGTATCATAAACCTGAAAGGGTCAAAATAGATCTGTTGAAACAGTCAGAACAGATTAACAACTAAGAAACCTTGCTGAAAGAAATAAAGACATTATTTCAAATTATCATATAATGAACCACTAAGAACCACTAAATCTTTCTTTGAAAAGATGTTCATCCTCATTTTAGATGTTAAATATCAGAATAATCAACAAGAGTAACATTGGTTATAACAATATACAAAAGACAATACAATATCATTCATATCCCAATACAATACTGTATCAGACATTTATCTTATAGACTTTCAGATAGCAGCACCATGCAAAATAATTTACATATGTAGTAACATGTATTAGTTTACTGGACATAATCAGTTAACACACTGTTAGTTTTGTTATAATGAACATTAGATAAACATAGAATCAAATAATCCTGAACAGACGAAAATACATGAATATATTTTCATTGTTACACACACACACACACACACACACATACACACACATATATATATATATATATATATATATATATATGTGTGTGTGTGTGTGTAACAATGAAAATATATTCATGTATTTTCGTCTGTTCATTATATCATCGTTTTATTATATATATATATATATATATATATATATATATATATATATATATATATATATGAGAGCATACACACATATAAATCCATTATTAACTATAATGCTAAAGAAACAAATACTTTACTGACATTTGATGCTACTTTTTCACCATTTCATTTTCATGTAGAATATTTTATTTTATAAAGTTTTCTGAAGAGTGATATCATATTAGTTTTGATTGTTTTTCCAGGTCATGGAAATAATCAGCCAAAGATATTGTGTATGGAAGCTGAAAATGGTAACAAATCCAAGTTACCCTCTTTACTTCCAGATGTTGCAAGACATTTCTCTGTAAGTCTTTCTTTGGTTCATATAGCCTTCTCCACAAAGTGGTTTATATAACTACAATCAATTTGTTCGTGCGTTTCTAAAACTTGGAAATGTGAGCATGAAAATATCATCTCGAAATATTTATAAAGGAATAAATATATCAGATAAGAACTAATAATCAATAATGATCAATTATTAGATTTTATTGCAGATTATAAATAATCTATTTAATAAAAATGTATGGATATAAATGCATATATATATTCATGAATTTATATAAACTATGTACATGAATATAATAAGAACTATTCAATATACTATTTTTATTATTCAGTTTGTTTGTTGTTTTTTTTCTAATGTTTAACAAGTAAGTTGTTTATGAATTATCACAACTGACAGAGATACTTTCATTTAAATCAGGGTTATTCTTTTATATTTGATTGGCTTGATATAAGTAATTAATAATTTCTCAAAAATCATCATAATTTATACTTAGTTATGGTATGAAAATATATCTTTAAATATTAATGTTATTAGTTTAATTAAATTATTCAATAAAAATCTTATAAGGCCTAGAAAGAAAAATATTAAAACGTTTATTTCTTAAATTCTAAATGTAAATTCACAAGAATTAAGAATAAATTAAGAATATCATTCGGTCTGATTTTAGATTGAATCAATAAATCCTGTTAAAATGATATAAATTAATTGAAGTGCTCAGAAACATCAAAAATATTTTCTAATTAATTATATTGTTATTATTTGAAATATAATCAAATAATGAATATAATTTTCTGGAAATAATATCAAATTCGAATTGATCTATATTTATAAATAAGAGAAACAAATTATATAGAAGAATCATTATTCCATTTTTTTTATGATTTAAAATGTTTGATCCAAAAAGAATAAAAGAAAAAGTATATAGTTTACATTTAAGAATGATTTAATTTCAGAAGCTTGTTTCTTGTGAAGAATTAAAAGGGTGATCAAAAGATAGGGACAGGGAATCACATAAGTCACTATTACCCCCAACAGAAAAGAGGTATCAGACACCCATGTTTTCATATAAATTGGAAGTAGACTATTATTATTATTATTATTATTATTATTATTATTATTATTATTATTATTATTATTATTATTATTATTCACTCCTTTTGAGTTTTCACATCAGCGTTAGCTAATGGTCTTTCACTGGAGTCTGGGTGACAGTAAGTCTCCTCAGGTCTCCAGGACTCTTCTGAGTATTTCAGCAGATTGCCGCAGTGCAGTATTCTGGGTGGTCTCAATATTTCCTCTGGTATCCAGATTTTCCAATCCCTTTGAGACCGTTTCAAGTGCACCAACTACAATTGGTATAACTTTGACTTTCATATTCCATAACTTTTTCAGTTCTCTGGCAAGGTCCAGATATTTGTCCATTTTTTTCATTTTCCTTCAGCTTCACCCTGTGATCTGCTGGAACCGCAAAATCCACCAGTTGACACGTTCTTTCTTTTTTGTTAATCAGCACTAGGTCTGGTCTTCTTGCTGGGATAAGGTGATCCGTTTTTATTTCAAAGTCCCAAAGAATTTTATGCGTTTCGTTCTCAAGAACAGATTCTGGTTATGCATATACCATTTTGTTGTATGGTCAAAATTTAATTTTTTGCATAATTCCCAGTGGATCATCTTCCCAACCCAGTCGTATCTAGTTTTGTACTCCCGTTGTGCTAGTTTGCTACATTCGCAGAGTACATGGTTTACAGCCTCATCTCTATTACTACATAGTCTACATTTACTATTTTGTTGGGTCTTATCAATTTTCGCTTTGATATAGTTATTGCATTATTTTGTGCAGCAATTATTAGTGATTCAGTTTCTCTTTTGAGGTTTCCTTTTCTTAACCATGTCCAGGTTTTTTCATGTGCAACCTCTCCGATTTGTCGTTTGAAGTATCCATATAATTGTTTTTCTTCCCATTTTTGTTGCTTTTGTCTTTGTTGTTTTTCTGTTTGTCCATCTGTCGCATCTACTATTGTTGGCCGCCATAAGTAATCTGTCTTTGCTCTTTCTTGTGTAGTCTTCGAGTTGTTGGATTGTGGTTTCTACGCAGTCCTCTATGTTGGCAAGACCTCTTCCACCTTCCTTTCTTGACATATATAATCTATCTCTATCCTCTCTAGGGTGGAGAGCCTTGTGCAAGGTCATTAATTTTCTCGTCCTTTGGTCAATCTGTCTGAGTTCTTCTTTTGTCCATTTTAAGAATGGTCCTGAGTATCTTATAATGGGGACGGCCCAGGTATTGATTCCTTTAATCAGATTTTTGCTGTTAAGTTTGGTTTCTAGAAGTTTTCTAGTTCTCCTGAGATATTCTTTTTTAATTTTTCCTTTCATTTTTGCTTGCTTGATATTGTCCGCTTCTAAAATTTCTAAGTATTTGTAACTTTCATTTTAATCAAGTGATTTTATAGTGTCCTGATTCGGCAGTTGTATTCCATCCATTAGTTTTCTTTCACCCTGTTTTATTACTAGAGTAGCACATTTTTCAATTTCAAATTCCATTCCTATATCTTGGCTATATATTCTAATAGTTTGTACTAGGGTTTCTAATTCTTTTTCATTTTTTTCAAAATTTTTTTATGTCATCCATGTACATAAGGTGGTTTATCTTTTCTTGTGAGTTAGTGAATTTGTATCCCCCTGTACATTTTTTGACACTTTGGTATATATTTGTTCTTTGTTCTTTGTTAATATATTTATTAAACTCATTTCCTGTCTTGTGTCTTTATTCTGGCCCCTATCCAGGCCATAACAACTTGGCGACTAGGATTCTTAAGGACCCTTTAAGGACCCCAAAAAGACTACGTGGGAATATCAACAGTTATTGATTCAACATTGGACGCACGAAATACTATTTTTCGACACACTTTGTTTGGCTCAAGACAGTACTTGGTAATCCAGAAAAGGAAACCGAACGAAAACAAAAAAACTTTTCTTCTATTCAACAATACTTGGTAATCCAGAAAAGGAAACCGAACGAAAACAAAAAAAAACTTTTCTTCTACTCAACAATACTTGCTAATCCAGAAAAGGAAACCGAACGAAAACAAAAAAAAACTTTTCTTCTACTCAACAATACTTGGTAATCCAGAAAAGGAAACCGAACGAAAACAAAAAAACTTTTCTTCTATTCAACAATACTTGCTAATCCAGAAAAGGAAACCGAACGAAAACAAAAAAAAAACTTTTCTTCTACTCAACAATACTTGGTAATCCAGAAAAGGAAACCGAACGAAAACAAAAAAACTTTTCTTCTATTCAACAATACTTGCTAATCCAGAAAAGGAAACCGAACGAAAACAAAAAAAAACTTTTCTTCTACTCAACAATACTTGGTAATCCAGAAAAGGAAACCGAACGAAAACAAAAAAACTTTTCTTCTATTCAACAATACTTGCTAATCCAGAAAAGGAAACCGAACGAAAACAAAAAAAAACTTTTCTTCTACTCAACAATACTTGGTAATCCAGAAAAGGAAACCGAACGAAAAAAAAAAACTTTTCTTCTATTCAACAATACTTGCTAATCCAGAAAAGGAAACCGAATGAAAACAAAAAAAAACTTTTCTTCTACTCAACAATACTTGGTAATCCAGAAAAGGAAACCGAACGAAAACAAAAAACTTTTCTTCTATTCAACAATACTTGCTAATCCAGAAAAGGAAACCGAACGAAAACAAAAAAAAACTTTTCTTCTACTCAACAATACTTGGTAATCCAGAAAAGGAAACCGAACGAAAACAAAAAAACTTTTCTTCTATTCAACAATACTTGCTAATCCAGAAAAGGAAACCGAACGAAAACAAAAAAAACTTTTCTTCTACTCAACAATACTTGCTAATCCAGAAAAGGAAACCGAACGGAAACAAAAAAACTTTTCTTCTATTCAACAATACTTAGTAATCCAGAAAAGGAAACCGAACGAAAACAAAAAAAACTTTTCTTCTACTCAACAATACTTGGTAATCCAGAAAAGGAAACCGAACGAAAACAAAAAAAAACTTTTCTTCTATTCAACAATACTTGCTAATCCAGAAAAGGAAACCGAACGAAAACAAAAAAAACTTTTCTTCTATTCAACAATACTTGCTAATCCAGAAAAGGAAACCGAACGAAAACAAAAAAAAACTTTTCTTCTACTCAACAATACTTGGTAATCCAGAAAAGGAAACCGAACGAAAACAAAAAAACTTTTCTTCTATTCAACAATACTTGCTAATCCAGAAAAGGAAACCGAACGAAAACAAAAAAAAACTTTTCTTCTACTCAACAATACTTGGTAATCCAGAAAAGGAAACCGAACGAAAACAAAAAAACTTTTCTTCTATTCAACAATACTTGCTAATCCAGAAAAGGAAACCGAACGAAAACAAAAAAAAACTTTTCTTCTACTCAACAATACTTGCTAATCCAGAAAAGGAAACCGAACGAAAACAAAAAAACGTTTCTTCTATTCAACAATACTTGCTAATCCAGAAAAGGAAACCGAACGAAAACAAAAAAACTTTTCTTCTATTCAACAATACTTGCTAATCCAGAAAAGGAAACCGAAGGAAAACAAAAAAACTTTTCTTCTACTCAACAATACTTGGTAATCCAGAAAAGGAAACCGAACGAAAACAAAAAAACTTTTCTTCTACTCAACAATACTTGGTAATCCAGAAAAGGAAACCGAACGAAAACAAAAAAACTTTTCTTCTATTCAACAATACTTGCTAATCCAGAAAAGGAAACCGAACGAAAACAAAAAAAAACTTTTCTTCTAGTCAACAATACTTGCTAATCCAGAAAAGGAAACCGAACGAAAACAAAAAAAAACTTTTCTTCTACTCAACAATACTTGGTAATCCAGAAAAGGAAACCGAACGAAAACAAAAAAAAACTTTTCTTCTAGTCAACAATACTTGCTAATCCAGAAAAGGAAACCGAACGAAAACAAAAAAAAACTTTTCTTCTACTCAACAATACTTGCTAATCCAGAAAAGGAAACCGAACGAAAACAAAAAAAAACTTTTCTTCTATTCAACAATACTTGCTAATCCAGAAAAGGAAAACGAACGAAAACAAAAAAACTTTTCTTCTATTCAACAATACTTGGTAATCCAGAAAAGGAAACGAACGAAAACAAAAATTTTCTTCTATTCAACAATACTTGGTAATCCAGAAAAGGAAACCGAACGAAAACAAAAAACTTTTCTTCTATTCAACAATACTTGGTAATCCAGAAAAGGAAACCGAACGAAAACAAAAAAACTTTTCTTCTACTTAACAATACTTGGTAATCCAGAAAAGGAAACCGAACGAAAACAAAAAAACTTTTCTTCTACTCAACAATACTTGGTAATCCAGAAAAGGAAACCGAACGAAAAAAAAAAAAAACTTTTCTTCTACTCAACAATACTTGCTAATCCAGAAAAGGAAACCGAACGAAAACAAAAAAACTTTTCTTCTACTCAACAATACTTGAATCCAGAAAAGGAAACCGAACGAAAACAAAAAACTTTTCTTCTACTCAACAATACTTGGTAATCCAGAAAAGGAAACCGAACGAAAACAAAAAAACTTTTCTTCTACTCAACAATACTTGGTAATCCAGAAAAGGAAACCGAACGAAAACAAAAAAAAACTTTTCTTCTACTCAACAATACTTGGTAATCCAGAAAAGGAAACCGAACGAAAACAAAAAAAAACTTTTCTTCTAGTCAACAATACTTGCTAATCCAGAAAAGGAAACCGAACGAAAACAAAAAAAAACTTTTCTTCTACTCAACAATACTTGCTAATCCAGAAAAGGAAACCGAACGAAAACAAAAAAAAACTTTTCTTCTATTCAACAATACTTGCTAATCCAGAAAAGGAAACCGAACGAAAACAAAAAAAAACTTTTCTTCTACTCAACAATACTTGGTAATCCAGAAAAGGAAACCGAACGAAAACAAAAAAACTTTTCTTCTACTCAACAATACTTGGTAATTCAGAAAAGGAAACCGAGAAAAAAAACTGAACTTGAACGCGAGCTGCTAAATTTCGAGAGAAAAAAAAAGAGGTGTAATTAACTTACACTGAACTTGAATACGAGCCGCTAAATAACGAGAATCCATTTCTCACACAAACATTATTTCGAGAATAGCTTTTGTTACCGCTCTATTGTTTTTTAAAAAGGCACGGAGTAAGTAAGAAATTAAAGTTATTTATTTGCTTCTTTTAATTTATTCAAAGAAAAAAAAGGTTTTGCCTATTTCTTTTTATTCAAAGAAAAGAAAAGTCTTTCGGTTTAATCCTGAAAGAAAAGAAAAAAAGACACATTCAAACATGGACGAAATTAGATGCGCCATGCTCGAATTTCTTAAGTTCCAACATGAACAACAAAATCAACATGAAAAACAGCGATTGAAACAGCAAGACCAACGTGAAAAACAGCAATTGGTACAGCAAGACCAACGTGAAAAAGAACGATTGGCACAGCAAGACCAACATGAAAATGAGCGATTAGTACAGCAAAAAAAATCTTGAAAAAGAATGATTTGAATGCCTAAAGCGAATTGAAGAAGAAAGACTCGCGTTACAAAGACAAACGGAAATCCGTCAGCAAAAACTCAAATAAATGCTGCTTCAAATTCAACAAGAGCAAAAAATTTTGCTTGAACTGATAAATTAGTGAAAACGAAAATGCGTTCTCACAAAATACAATCTGGGGCGCAATTGATAATTTCTTATATTCTTCAAACGCAGATATAACCTTCGCATCCTACTTCAGAAGATTTTAAGATTTATCCGCCACAGACTGTGCAAATTTGGCAGACTCTAAGAAGGATCGCCTACTACTTCGAAAACTAGGCACCACGGAGCACACCAAATTTGTGAATTATATCTTACCCCGCAAAACAAGCGAACTGATATTTACCGAAGCGGTTAAACTTCTTACAGAACTTTTTTAATCCTAAAACTTTTTCATAAGAGATGGAAGTGTATGAATTTAACCAGAAAGGATAGTGAATATTACACTACATTCACGACGGTCGTGAACAAGCATTGCGACGTTTTTAAACTGTAAGAATTGACTTCGAATAATTTCAAGTGTCTGATATTTATTCAGGGACTAGTTTCAGCTAAAGACGCTGAATTAGACGTAGAATTCTAAATAAATTGGAAAACGAACCAAACGTTACTCTCCAACAAATAGCGGAAGACTGTCAGAGGATCGTAAACGTACGCCAAGGTTCGAAAGATATCAAGGAATCTGGCATAGCACACATAAGAATGGTACTCCAAAAGAAAAACAATCTAGTTCTCCCTCTAAATCAAACCATTACAAAAAGAAACAAGACAACTTGCCTTCTAGCCTGTGTTCCGGTTGTGGGTCACTACAGTAGTTTAAAAATTGCCCTTGCTGGAATAAGAAATGTCCAACTTGTAGCCGTGTCGGGCACAAATTCATTGCCGAACGAGAAAAAAGTTTAATAGCTGCGTAAAAAAAATACAAAATCGGTCGAACGAGACGGGTTAAACATTAGGAAATACGTGCAAGTAAAAGTTTTAAATAAAAATATAAAATTACAGTTGGATTCTGGGTCAGATGTGACAATCATAAATCTTCACACTTGGGAAAAGTTGGGAAAACGAACCTTGTTAAGATCTAATAAAATGTCTAGGTCCGTGACAGGAGAGAAAATCAAGTTTCAAGGAGAACTTATCACAAATGTAACCTTTCAAGGAAGAACGTTAAAACTAAAGATGTCCGTACTAAAGAATACAAGAAATTTATTCGGCACCGACTGAATGGAAAAATTTAAGTTGTGGGACATGCCAATTAATTCATTTTGCCAAAAACACGAAAACCTGCCCACCAAGGCAGAAAAATTAATAAAAGAAACTTTTCCAGGAGTTTTTTTTTTTTTTTTGTCGGTGTAATAAGACGGCAAAATTCGAGTTAAAAGATGACATCGAGCCAGTGTTTAAGAAAAAAGAAACGTGCACTTCGCCTCTTTACCACAAATAAATGAAGAACTTAACAGACTTTAAAGAATCGGGGTCTTGTCGAAAATTGAGTACACTCAATGGGCTTCACCGACCGTCTATGTAAAAAAAAAGTCAAAGGAGAATTCTCGACGGGGCTTAATGCGGCACTCAAAGACTATCATTATCCTTTACCAAGCCCAGAAGAAATTTTCGCGAAACTAAATGAAGGAAAACTTTTTTCAAAAGTCGACCTTAGTGACGCGTATCTTCAAATACCGGTCGAGGAAGAATGTTCTAAGTTGCTCTGTATCAACACCCATCGGGGGTTGTACAAGTTCGAACGTCTACTGTAAATGCCGCTAAACCGACCAGTTAATTATGACTTATCTTTATACAATTATTTATGTCTATATAAATTAACTACCACCACAGTATCCACTTTTAAGTAGTTTAATGGGTTTAATAATACCATTTTGTGCCGACCACTAGTTTCTGCGGTCTATGAAACCTAACCGGAAAAGGGTAAGGGTAAATCAGACTTATAGTTTTTATGCCACTGGTTGGATAGGCGACAACTGTAAGAGCTTTCACATTCTTTGGGGATTTTCGATTTTTCGCAGTTATCCGCTATTAAAAGCTATTTGTTTTTCCTTGTACAGTTTCACGGTGTTTATCAAATCTCTATTAATAATGGAGATTCGCTTCCGGTAACAAAAACTGCGTCGCTGCTTACGTCACATTACCCAACACATAATCCAACGTCTTAACATAGAATAAATATACTCAAAATGTGAGCATGCAACGTTAGACAATCCTCATTGTTTCAATAAATAGATGCCCGGCGTTATATATTTATATTGTTTTATTCTAATATAATATTTAAATTATCAGAACTGTTTCCATTTCAAATTGTCTTTCTTTCTTTATTTTTTTATTTCTTTCTTTTTTTACTCCTTTAATAAATTTGATGATTTTACATACTTATGGTACACACTCTATGACATTGAATTTTCAGCTACCATCCCCTCAGGCAATATCTTTCAAAAAATGATTTGTACATCGCCCGGAGGACGTACTTTTATTTTGCTAGTAAACTTAATGACATCAGTAAAGAATCGTCATGCCATCCCTTTCTTCGAAACCAGTAGGCAGTAAAATCTACTGTTCGGGATTAAAGTCGGGCCGGCAATCTTCCAAAAAATAATGGACACTATGCTGAGTTACTTTGACTTCGCGGTTCCATATTTGGACGACATATTAATGAAGAGCCAAAATATAGAACAATACAAGGAACATAAAGTCTTCTCAAGAATTCAGGAGTACAGTTTCAAATTGAAAGAATCTAAATGCGATTTCTTTTTAAAGAAGATTAGATACTTGGGCCACATTATAGACAAAGATGGCAGAAGGCCAGATCCTGAACGGGCTACCGTAATCATGGACACGCCAGCTCCCGAAAACGTTTTTTTTAGTATTGGCAAACTACTACCAGGTGTTTATATCTAATATGCACGACGGACATGCTCCGTTAAACGAACTTCTAAAAAAGACAAGGACGGGGAATGGACACCTGAATGCCAGAAAGCATTCGTCAAAATAAAAGAAGTCTTGTTTCTCACCCACTATAACCCAGACCTGGACATTATAGTTGCCAGTGATGTCAGCTCGTATGGTATTGGGGCATGTATTCTACACAAGGTGCCAGATTGATCTCACAAACCAGTTGCAGTTATGTGTACTGGCCAAACATGGATAAGGATATTGAAAAGAGCGTAAAATCCTGGGAAGGTTGCGCCTTGGCAGCTAAGGCAACACCAATCAAATATAGTCCTTGGCCTAAAACGGACTGACCATGGAACCGAATACATATAGACTTTGCAGGCTCGCTAGGCGGATTCTACTATCTTATAGTCGTAGATAGTTTTTCGGAATGGCCCGAAGTCCTTAGATGTACAGATGAAGTGACAATTAATTTCCTCCACAAACTGTTCACCAATTTACGTCCGGCGACTTCAAGGATTTTTGTGAGACCTTCCAGATCAATCATATCACTAACGCCCCATATAACCCTAGGTCCAACTTCGCTTCGTTGACACGCTAAAAAGAGCACTGAAGAAAGCTAGGGTCACACCCACAGAAAAAGCTCTACAACAGATCTTTCGGGTTTATAGAATTACGCCCAACGACAAACACCAGCCGAGGTAATGTTTGCGCGTGAAATCAGGTCTGTGTCCGACAAGCTACTCCCCAAACAAACAAAAACCAGACGAATAAACACTGTACCAAACAAACGTTACGAACCCAGAAAGAAGGTTTTTTTCTGGATGTATCGTGATAATAAAACTTTCTGGGAAAGGGGTACAATTGAGAAAAGAGTAGGAAATATGATCTACATAATTAAAGGTCCCCAGTTTACTCACAAGAGATATGTGAACCAAATCAGAAAAAGCCTGTCAAATGATGCTGACAGTGTCCCTTCTGATGAGAAAGAAGTCATAGATGTCATGTGCGATATTTTTGATATGCCAATACCACAAGCGGTCTCGGAACTACACCGTGAAAAGAGGAAAAGAAAAATGACGGACTTTATCGTCGTTAACCCAAGGAGGAAAAGGTATTAAGAATCCTGCGGAGTTAATACTTAGGAGGGAGTGTTATGGTAATTTACCACGCACGCATGAACTCTTCCAACTATAAATAGCAGCAGGTTCCGCACTTAAGTGAGAGTTAGTATTTTAGCAGACAGCCGATAAGACAGCCGCGCGTGTATCCGACTCATTGGTATATGTTTGTACTACTGTTCTTTGTTAATATATTTGTTTAACTCATTTCCTGTCTTTGTGTCCTTATTCTGGCCCCTAACCAGGCCACAAGAGACTCAAAATCTTGCTAACGTGAGATTTTTCTCCGAAATCCCATGGCGAGGAAGAGATAGCGAAGGGGGTTGTCGGAGGATGTCGCTGAAAGTCTAGCTTGAACTTCACACATGGGTGGTGAGTGGTAGATGGCCGCTGTGTATTACAAAATCGGACATTACAACACTTCGTGTCCTCTCATAACAAAGCAGCTCTATTTAGGGATGGCACTGCTTTCCTCTCATGAGGAACGGTCAATAAATGGCGAACCAAAAATTACATGTCCGAACGTGATCCTGCTATGAGGTGCACATATGGCTGGTCATCCAAATTGTGCACCCGAAATTTCAGAAAATCTAAAATTAACGAAACAAACATGTTCATAGCATCTTGGGACGTAAGGACACTACAAGACAACAAGTAAAACCCTGAACGCAGATCTGCGATTATTGCACGGGTTCTTAAACAACACAACATTAGTATTGCAGCTCTATCATAAACCAGGCTTCCAGACAAAGGGGAACTGAAAGGAATATGATGGTGGTTACACCTTCTTTTGGGTGGTTCTCCCTGAAACTGCGAAGAGAGAGTCCGGTATCGGGTTTGCCATCAGAAATGACATTGTTTTACAACTGGAATGGCTTCCAGTTGGTATTTCTGACAGGCTGATGTCTCTTCGTTTACCTATCGGAAGGAATAAATATGCGACCTTGCTCATGAGTGACTTCAATGCTCGTGTTGTATGTGGCACACTGACTTGGGGAAGAGTAATTGGTAAACAGGGCGTAGGAAAGGTAAACTCTAATGGTCTGTTAGTGCTGTCTCTTTGTTGTGAATTCAGTCTTGTGATTACCAACACGATTTTCCTGCAACGGAACAGTTTCAAAACTACCTGGCGACATCCTAGATCAGGCCACGAACATCTCATTGCCTACATTATAGTTCATGATCATGATTGTCGTGACATAAAGCTGACTCGATCACTAGCTATTGGGCAATGTTGGTCAGATTACTGGCATGTATATAAGGAAATCTGTTCGAAACAACAGAACTAAACCTCCAAGAAAGGTAGATGTAACAAAGTTGAAAGATACGAAAATATTAAGCTTTTTCCAAACAATATCTGACTTCAAGCTCATATCTTTTGATATCGGGAATGAAGTTGAAGCGGCATGGTCGGGTCTACGGGAAATTCTCTATAGCTCGGCAAAAGAAACACTGGGTATGCTCATCGGAAACATCAAGATTGGTTTGATTAAAATGATCCTGAAATACAATCTCTCGTTGAAAACATGCATAAATCTCATCATAAGTCTGAATGAACGATACAAAATGTCAAACAAAGAAAGATACATTTAAATCAGCCAAAGGAAAATCGCAAGCAAGATTTAGGAAAATAAAGGAGAGTTGGTGGACATCAAAGGCAAAAGCTTTGCAGGAGGCTGGTGACAAACACGATCTTAAATCGTTCTATCAAAATCTAAAGGGTGCTTTTGGGCCAATTTCCAATGGTCTAACACCAATCATGTCAGTGGATAACACTCTTTTGACTGACAAATGTGATATTTTCAAACGTTGGGTAGAACATTTCTCTACAGTCCTGAATCAGAAATCATCTTTTGACACTCATGTATTGAACAATCTCCCCAGTGAGACATGTTGTACAATCCCTATCTGCTAACATGTCAATACTTGAGGTAAAGAAAGTTATCAATCAACTTTAAAATGGAAAAGCACCTGGCGAAGATGGAATTTCAGTTGAATTGTATGGAACCAATCTTTTGACACACAGGCTCTGAAAATTCTTCAACCGTGTGTGGGACAGGGAGAACAGTTTAAGGACGCATCAATTGTCCATTTGTACAAGATCAAAGGAAGCAAGTATGACTGACAACCACAGAGGAATATCTCTTCTCTCAGTTGCTGGCAAAATCCTTGATCGTATCATCCTTAACAGGCTTAATGACTTTGTCTCAGGATCAGCACTACCAGAAACTCAGTGTGATTTTCGCTCGGGTAGAGGAACAGTATATATGATTTTCTGTCTTCGACAGGCTCAGAAGGCTCGAGAGCAAAACAAAGTCATGTTTATGATTTTTGTAGATTTCACAAAAGCCTTTGAAACTGTGTCTTGGACTGCTCTGTGGAAAGTGTTGTCAAAATTAGGAGTTCCAGATAAAATGCTTCATATCATCGTTTCTTTGCAGGAAGGAATAAGGGCTTCTGTGAGATCAGGTAGTGAGCAATTCAGCACTTTTTCTGTCTCAAACGGCACAAAGCAAGGCTGTGTTCTTGCTCCACTTCTATTTGCATTGGTCTTTTCTGCTATGCTCGAGAAAGCATTCTCAGATCTAAGCGAAGGAATAAATGTTGAATTTAGAACAAGTGGTGGCCTATACAATCAACAACGTTTTAAAGCTAGGGTCAAAAATTTCCTTGCAGCTAGTACGGGATCTTCTCTTTGCAAACCATGCCGCTCTATTAGCACAGTCTAGAAGACATCCAGACCATTCTTGATAACTTCTCTGAGACATCAAAAGCATTTGGACTTACGATCAGTAAGTCCAAATGTAAGTCCACACTGAGATTCTGGTAGTGCTGATCCTGAGACAGTCATTAAGCCTGTTAAGGATGATACGATCAAGGATTTTGCCAGCAACTGAAAGAAGAGATATTCCTCTGTGGTTGTCACAGTCATACTTGCTTCCTTTGATCTTGTACAGATGGATTTACAAGACGTGGATTGCATTCTGTGGGCTGGTACAGTATGAACTACTGTACCAGCCCACAGAATGCAATCCACGTCTTGTAAATCCATCTGTCTTCATTGATGGAACAGCATTAAAAATTGTTGACACGTTTGAATATCTTGGATCAACAGTCACGTCTGATGGAAAAATGGACCAAGAAATCCATTCCAGAATAGGTAAAGCAAGTACTGCTTTCGGCAATTTGAAACATCGATTATGGAATACCAAAGTATCTCTTAAAATAAAAATTGACATCTACAGAGCAGTCGTGCTTTCAACTATTGTAGGGTGCTGAAACTTGAACACTTTACCGCAAACACACAAACCAACTTGACGCCTTTCACATGCATTGTCTTCGTGCCATTTGCGGTATAAAATGGGATGATAGAGTGAAAGATAGCCCAATATTAAAGAAAATGTAACATTTCTGACATTGGAACCTTACTAGCAAAGGTTCAGCTTAGGTACGCTGGTCACGTTGTCAGAATGAAGGAGAACAGGCTTCCAAAGAAAATATTATACGGACAATTACCAAAGTCTAAGCGTTTTATTGGACGTCCACTCTTACGTTATAAAGACAAATTGAAGGACAATTTGAAACGCCTCAATATCAACCTGAGTGCTTGGAAAAATCTAGCATCAAATTGGGAAGAATGGCGCAAGACATGTTTCGCTAGATTAAAGAGCTTTGAAGAAAATAGACTGAAACATCGAGATCAGCTCCGTCTAACTAACAAAAACATCTGACACCCGCTTTAGGAAATTCCATCTGTTAGTATGGCTTCATAGCTCGCAGTAAGGCTGGGCTGCTATCATACTCGAGGAAACACAAAATGTCTTCTTGACAGCATGCACAACATGGGAGGAAACAAATCAATCACTGCTGACCCTCATCTATTGTTCACGATAGGAGAGTCCAGCATATATATATATATATATATATATATATATATATGTGTGTGTGTGTGTGTGTGTGTGTGTGTGTGTGTGTGTGTGTAAAAATGTAGAAAAACATAAAATATTCCAAAGAATGAAGAGAGAGTGACTGATATAAAGAGAGACAGGAGAAGAAAATTCACTGTCTCTATTATTTATTTTCCCCTTATGTATGCATCTCAGTAATATAAGGGACTAACATAATTTTAAAATAGCCTTTTTCATCAATCTAAAAAAAAGTCCCTCATATTACTTACTAAAAATAATAATTACTTGGGCAATTCCATGTCAAATCATATAGAAAAAAATAAAATTGTCACCCACCCACTTCAATTTTTCCGAAATGTTGATTTTTAGCTCTCCAAATTTGGTGTGTTTTGTGAAAATGGCGACTTTTTGTAATCTATTTTTGTGTATAAAATGAGTTCTAGAGCGTCCTTACTCCTAAAAATTGGTTTATAAAAGCATTTTTACCCGAGAAAACCCAAAAATGCTATCGAAAAAGTCTGAAAGTCTACCAATTTTAAGTTATTGATGATTTCTGATCTTTCCTAGCAAGATCAATATCCCGATGTGGCACTAAATCTTTTTTTCCATTATTATTTGACCATTATTTGTACTAAAAACATAGTTTGGTGTTTGCCCAGAACCGAAGCTACAACATCAGTTAAAATTTTGCAAATCAAAAATCATCAAAAATTGGTTAACTTTCAGACTTTTTCGATAGCATTTTCAGATTCCTCGGACAAAAATGCTTTTATAAACCAATTTTTAGGAGTAAGGAAACTCTAGTACTTATTTTACAGATAAAAATAGAGTACAAAAGGTCACCATTTTTCGCGACCCCCCTCAAATTTGGAGAGCTAAAAATCGACATAACTCGGCCAATTCTTGGAATTGGAAGCTCGAATTTGGGGGATTGTCTAACTTTAACATAGTCAACACATGTACACAATTTCAGAAAAATTGAAGTGGGTGGGTGACATGGCCAGGATGGTTTGTCATGGAATTACCCACTTATTAAAAAATGAAATAAAAATTTCCAATTAATTGTTGTAAAAAATAAGTTGCTATGAAATTATAAAAAGATAAAAATGAAATTTTCCAACTCATGTCGGCAATAGTAGAATACATAGAACCTTCAACTGCCTTCAATTATTCTGCTGCTACAACTCTTACTTTTATTTTTCCAGATAAATGATAATGATGATGAGTTGTTGCTGCCCCTAAATTCTATGGTTGATGGTTATTCAAAAATTGGAATGGACAATCCAATTGCACTTGGTCCTGACCAGGGATATCCAAAGGTATGGAATTTATTTTTTCATTAAAATTTTGTTGAAGATTCCATAAATTAAATATTCTTCTCCCAACAAAATCTTCCCCAGAAACTCTCTCTCTCTCTCTCTCTCTCTCTCTCTCTCTCTCTCTCTCTCTCTCTCTCTCGCTCTCTCTCGCTCTCTCTCTCGCTCTCTCTCTCTCTCTCTCTTGCATGCCTGGTCAATCAAGAATTAATAGATTTCTAAAGATTTTTTTAAATTCCTAATATGTTTTATGACTATAAAAATAAATTCTATCTATTTTACTTGTAGGGTTGTGAAACTACAAGAGGAACGGATTCTATATTAGCAAGGCCTTCTCTAAATGTAACTTCCAACATACAACTTGGTAAGACTGACCAAATGGCTAGTAATACATATATGCCTGAAGCTACTAAAGATAACAAGTAAGTCAGTTATTTAGATACAAATATAAAGAATCTCAACATTTATGAAGATAAGTAGTTTGGAATTGGTATACTATAAAATATTATTGGACTTTATACACATATTAGTAAATAAACAACTGTAAATATATTCCCGCAAACAAAAATAAACATTTGCGAAGGTGAACAATAGCAACCCTACAATTTTTCGTTTTTGTTTTAAATAAAAATGCTATCAGTCAAACTCTGAAGAATCTGATGTAAAAAAAAAAAACTGTGGGCGGGTGTCTTCGTGGAGGGGGGGGGGTCTGTTTATCATCGAAATACTTTATAAAATGCATTCCGATCGGTGATTATCGAAAATATCAACTTTTACATTTTCCGTGGTAAAATTTAAAATGAAAGTGAATAGAATGAACTGACAAGTGGAAACATGAATGAACTGACTGACAAGTGGAAACATGATAGAATTTTTATCTGAAAAAGAAAATAATTGCAAAAGAGAAAATACTTTTTAAAATCATATTTTTCCTTTACAGACATTCCAAATACCCACAATCAAACATCAGAATTTTCCAATTGACAAAATAAAAAATATATAGACATTTATTTCTATTGTTTTTTCTAAGACGACATTTATCTATATATGATTTATTTCTATTTTATCGATTTAGATTTAGGGTTGGGGTTAGGGTTAGCTCTCTGAAATTTTCCCAAAAATAACTGAGAAATAGGCATTTTCACTTTGAGGTTGCAATGGCCCGAAAATGTAATTCCTGTTGATATTGTAAGAATAGTGATACATTATCTATAGATACACTAACAGTGAACATTTGGTAGGGAAAGACAAACAACTAATTCACATGCCGACGAGTTATTTTTCTTATATTTTGTACTTCATAAGTATTTTCACAAACTGCAGCCTCACCACTTTCTGTATTCTAGAGACGCCAATATATATATATATATATATATATATATATATATATATATATATATATATATATATATATATATATAAATTAAAATATTTTTAAAAATTATTTTTTATTTTTAAACAATTACCAAAAATCAGGGAATTGTCCGATTTTAATGAAATGTTCAATACTTTATTCATTTATTCATTAAAGCCATAATTTGATAATGAATAGCTTATTTTATTAAAAACAATTTGAAAAATTGTTTTTTTATCAATTCAGATTGGTCATTTGAATAAAAAAATCCAGTCGCTAATTTTTACATTTCTAGAAAGATAAAAACCTGAAGACCACATAAAAAAGATAAAATAAATAAATAATCACCCGACAAATGTTATTTGAAAATTATAAAGTTATTTTCTTAAAACTCAAACAAAAAATGTAGCGTATTTTTCCGTAGTTTTAAAAACAATATTTTTCTTTGATGCCATAATTGATTCAATTGGCCTATTTTTATTCAGTTAAGATTTTAATAGTGAATTCTAAACGGCTCGAAAGTGGCATGTTGTACTCAATATGGTTGTCGGAGAATTTTTATGACTACATCAGTCCCATTGTTTAGCCTCCGAACTCCGCAGATCTTAACCCCATAGACTATTATGTATGTGGCGCTGTTGAGAAACACACCAGTCGTTGTGCCAGTACTACAAAAACCTAGTTAATCGACAGAATCAAGGTAGTTTTTGAGACCCTTTCCAGGGATTCTGTAACATCAGCTTGCTCCAGGTTCCAGAACAGGATTGAGGCTGTGATCGACGCTAATGGCGGTTATTTTGAGTGAATCTTTTTGAGTGAATCTCAATAATAGATAGATAATAATAGAATAATTTCCGTGCCTGTTGAATTTCTTTACAATCCATTAAATTTTGTAGTTACCAAGCACTTTTTTCTTTATGAAACTGTCAAATTTCTCACGAACACCATATATATATATATATATATATATATATATATATATATATATATATATATATATATATATAAGGTAATCTAAATGACTGGTACGTAAGGGATGATTCTATTTGGGATCATCGAAATCTCACTGTATGCTCTTGTAGGTGCAAACATATATACTCATACCAGGATTTTTATAAATCCCTAAAAAGCGCTCAATGTATCAATAAAAAATAAATTGAATGATATACAGAGCAATATTTAACTTTCAAAGAAAGAAAAACTTAACAAACCGTCATAATTTTATTTCGACCAGAAACTCAAAAATGAGTCTAGCCTCTTCAGAATTTGTGAAACCCGAAAGAACCTAGAACCTAGAGTCATTTTTTGTGTTTCTGGTTGAAATAAAATTATAATGGGATGGTGGTTTGTTAAGTTTTTCTTTCTTTGAGAGTTAAATATTGATCTGTATATAATTCAATTTATTGATTATTATACATTGAGCTCTTTTTAGGGATTCATAAAAATCCTTATATGGGTATATATGTTTACACCTACAAGCGCATGCAGTATGGTTGTACTGTGAGATTTCAAACTTTATTTAATCTATCTAATGTGGTATTTTGTACAACATATTTCCCGAGATTTTTATTTATTTGAAAAATGATTACTAACGATTGTATTTTCCTGTTCTGGTCATCAAGCATATTTAAAAGTTATCTCCCCTGTTAACCCGGGTCGATGAAATTCACAGTATAATTTTACAGTACGGGCTACCATATATTTTAATTCATTAAAATGCAAAAATATTGTTCTTTCGTTATGATTTTTACATATCTATCTCCCTTACCCCGCAATTTTTAACATACTTAATATTAGCAATGTTCATTTTATGGGATGTAAGGGAGATAAATGCGCATCCCAAGAGGTGATAACTCATTATTTTCCTTCGCTGCTTAGCCATAAAACTATGATGATCTTTCATTGAAAATTAAATATATAAAAATCTTGGAAAATATACAGCACATAATATGGCATTTTTTAACTTACATTTAAGTTTCTCAACGATATCTTTTCATTTTTTAAAGTTATTCATAGATAGTGACAGGCATTTAAGGTCAATTTTAAATAATTGACCTTGAAATTTTTAAGATTTAACTTAGATAAGATTTTTAAAATTTACATCAATTAAAAGAAAAATATTGTTTTTAAAATTACGAAAAAAAAACATGCTACATTAATTATTTTTTGAGTTTTAAGAAAATAATTTTTAAATTTTAAAATCACTTTTTTAGCATATTGAATTTTTTTTTTTTTATAGAAAAAAAAAAAATTCTATACATTCTTTTCTTTCAAAAAGTATAAAAATTAGGGACCGGGAATTTTTTTCTTCAAATGATCAAAGGTCAAACCACCCTCACATTCTGAATTGATAAAAATTATATTTTTTCAATTTTTTTAAATAAAATAACCAAATCGTTATAAGGTTTAGTCGTTGAAAAATAATTTGGTGTAAATTTCATTAAATTTGGACAATTCCCTGATTTTTCTATAATTGTTTTAAAATTAGGAATTTTTAAAAAATTATCTCCCTTGGCAATTTTTGCACATGGCTACTATATATATATATATATATATATATATATATATATATATATATACCAGAAGGTTTGAAATAAAATAACATGCATTATAAAATTCATTCATTGATTTAAAATTTCATTAAAATCGGATAATTCCCTGATTTTTTTTTCAATCAGGGAGGGGCATACTGATTTTACGTCATCTTAGACAATGTTTACGGTCATGTTTATGATATATTTGAACAAAATTGACCAAAATAGGTTTAAAATGTAATTCTTTTTTTTTTTTTTTTTTTTTACTGATGCCCATTATGTTACTACTTTTCGACTTAGAACTTTGACCTTAAAAAATTGATTTAATTGAATTTAATTCGTTTTTAAAATGAAAACTAGTCAACATTTTGGCTGAGACTAATATATGTCGTGGGGGTAGGGGTAATGTGTGTGCGTGTGTGTGTAAAAAGTATATATTCAAAGACTTGAGATAAAGGGGAATACGTAATGTTTTCAAAAGTTAGGACAAACCTCAGTTATCCCCCTTTACATCTTGTGTGTGTGTGTGTGTGTGTGTGTGTGTGTGTGTGTGTGTGTGTGTGTGTGTGTGTGTGTGTGTGTGTGTGAATCAAGTAAATCCGTGCTAAGAGCAGAACTGTGAGAGAGATGGTGGGTAAATAAATACGAATAAAGAAACATTATCTAAAACAAAGGAGGTTTTCAGATAATTGTTTTCCTAATATGAGGAAAAAATGCTCTTAAAAGAAAATTACAGTTGATTTTTTAAACCTACATTTTTTAAACCTACATTTACATTCATTAGTTTAATAAATTCGGACTCGAAATTTCAATCTCACGACAATGGCTTTATGAACATCGATTATAAATTTTCATAAATAAAAATTCCAGTGAAAGAACTGCAATTTATCTAACAGTAAACTTTTAAAATTAATTTTTCATGCATTTGATGTTATATTAGACTATTAAAAAAATAAAAGCCTTGTAATTTATCCATAGAATTAAGGGAAGTAACTCACCGATAATTGATATGCGTTCTCTCCCTTATTATTATTTCCCTTTAATTAGACATTTTATGAAATTCGTTTACCAGCCCAGTATTAATGATTTCAGTTAAAGATTATCTTAAATACAAAATAATTATTTACATACTATAGACGAACAATATACTCTTTTTCTTGTATTTCATGATTTAAATTCATTGTTTCTTGTAAAATGTTGTTTCATAGCATTTTAATTGAATTGCTACTCAAAAAAGCTTAAAATGTGTTTGTATTATTTTTAAATCTGCTAATTTTTGCATTTTTGTTACACACACATAAAATTTATGGATAAAAAATGACAGAATACCTAGTAAATTTCCATTGGATAAGCATTTTAATGATTTTGCAACAATATTAATGAGAATGGACTGAAAAGTTTATAGGCTTAAAAGTTCATATGATGACGTCATATCTGCTGTTAGTGAATTTCACCAATGGGATCCAAACACTGCAACACTGATGGAAGAAATGTGTGGACCACAAGAGGGACTATGCTGAAAAATAAACCTCATTAAGTCACATCCTATGAGAATATGTTGGTCAGCCTATGAACTTTTCAGCTATTGCATGTATGAACAATCTTATTAAAAAAAATAGACTGATTATTTATATTGACACTGATAAAATGAAATTTCATCTCATAAGCAAGGAAAATTCTCTTGTGTGAAAATTGTTATTACCTATTTCCATATCACTGTTATTTATTAACTTTTCATCATTATAAGGAAAATATCTTTTTAAACAAAATAGAATAAAGAACATTTTTTTAATCCAATTCAAAGCCAAAATCAGATGAGAGAAGTTTGGACAAAGTTGTATGGCAAAACATCAACTAGAGAGGAAACATCTTTTAGTTCAACCCAACAATTACCTCACTCAGTTCAGGTAAATATTCACAAGAATTTCACTCATCTAAATATCAAGTGCCATTACAATAGACGATTTTTTTAAAATAATATTTTCAAACATTTCAACTTTCAAAAGCAAAATATATAATGTAGCAATAATTCAATCAATTTTACTTGTTTTACTTTATAACAGATAAATGACCACTAACATTTTGTAGTTGGTGAAAACTATTTCTATTTATGGGTCATTTAAAAATGAGTAGAATATGACATTTAGTGAAATACAATTTTGGCTTTTATCATGCTAGTAATATATCTTATGTATACAAAAGGGTGAATAATTCAGGATAGAAAGAGATATTACATTTGGAAACCTTGAAAACATATTTTCTTCTCTGATTACTAATGCCTATATGATTTGATTTTTTTTTTAAATATTGACTTTTTTGAATAATATTTTTGCTATATCTGGGGAATACATTAGGTGTGAAAATATATCGGCTAAACTAAGAATTTTTGTCTGGTCACCAAAGAAAGGTGACGTCTATTTCACTCTTTCACTTTAATAATTCTTGACATTTCTCATCCATTAATGGCTGTTTTTAATTATTCAAATATAGTACTTATTCAAATCAATTGTTTTCTAAAAACAACTCAGAGTAAAAGACTCACTTCCAATCTCACCATATACTCAGCATCACCCTCTTTACTGGGGAGCACGATTTTTGTTGACTTGGATCTGACACTTATTTTCGATTATTTTATGACCACTGAATCCAAAAATGATCACAGTTTTTCTATATCACGTCAACTTTTTGTGCTACGCGATACCCTCGATTTTTCTCATAAAACGTAAAAATATACCATCTAACAAATTTTTACTTATTTTATGGAAGATTTTAAAAGTGTATATATAACAAATAGTAAAACATTACACTGGGCATTACAAATTTTGTTGAGTTAGATCTGACACTTGGATTTCTGAATCCAAAAGTTTCCCCATTTTTTCTCTATTACATCAACTTTTTAATTAACAGGATGCCCTCTTTTGGTCTCAAAAAACATTAAAATACCGCATGTGACAAATTTGAGCTTATTTTATAGAATGTTTTTAAAATTTACAATGGGAAATGATAAAAAATAATTGCTTGACTGTAATGTTTGCACAAATTCATGTTGTTCATACAAAGGATATTGTTACTGTAAGTCAAATTGTGTGCAAGTAGTTATGGTAAAAATTTACACATAGTTTTTTTTTTCTAGAGCATTCAATATGTGGACAATTCCCCTTTATGCTCCATAGTCAGCCATCATATTTACATCCCAGATAATTTGATACCGTTCCTCTATAATTTTTTCAAATTTTGGTGAGATCATTCATCTTGCTCATAGTTGATCCCATCAAGGTTTTTCAAGAAGTTAGCAAGATAGCTATGCAGAAAATGGAACTTGATGCTCATGTTACAATCAAGCATTTTGTGGCTATCCAATTTCAGTGTAATTCATTGCTCATGAATTTCCAATAATTTTTTTGACAAGTTAAAGAACTTGTCAAGGACCAAGCATTCTTTTCAAGTTCTGACATTATCCCTATGAAATGTTCATCTTTGATAACTTCCAAAATCTGTAGACCATCAAATATGCTGGTCTTGATTTTTCTCAATTGACAGGCCAGGAAATGCCAAAATGTGGTACTTGAAACACTTGCCTTCAATTGGCAATGCTTTAATGAATTGCTTCAAGATAATTTTATGTGCAAAGTGCAAACATAATTTTCTTCATGTCAACAAATGGCTCATTTAGCTAATGGTAGACTAGGATACTCAATTTTACATTGCTTTTCTTGTTATATGATGAAGTTTTCATTAAACAAAAGTAACAGTATGTGCAATGGTATTTTGGCTCTCCCGAAATCATAAATATACCAAATGCCAACTTATCACATATTCTCTTGATCCACATCCATAAATTCTCAACACACTGTTTTCACATCTTGTACGGGACCCAAGACTTGTCTTAATCGACATGTTTTAATTCAAAATATGCAAAATAGACTAGCTTCACAAATGCTTTGATGTTTGTTCTTTGACAGGGAATCAACCTTGTCACCAGATTTGAATAATTCTCCTTAATTTTCAATAAAACTATCAACGTAATCAGTTGATCAATCCTATTACTTACTGATGCAATTTTTCTTATTTTGAGAGTAAGCTGTAGAGAAAAAACTTGACGTGATAGAAGAAAACTGATTGCAGTTTTGGAATCAGCATGCCAATATTAAATCAGATGAAAAATCAAAGTCAACAGAAATTGTTCCCCAGTGTAATCAAACCATAAAACATCTTTTTTCATTTTCAGCTTCATGAATTAAACTTTTTTCAAATAATTTCTAAAATAAGTTTTTAAAGAATTTAAAAAGATAGATGATACACTTTGATGATTAAAAAAAAATAAAACAGAATTTAATTTTTTTTTTCAAACAAACTTTCTTAGAACATAGATAGCTTATTCAAAAAATAATTCTATGATTAACAAAATGTTAATCATAGAATTATTTCAAGTGTAGAACTTGATTTTCAAAATAATTTCACTAATTTAAGTTGCTTTAAATTTGAAATAAATCAATTTTTTGAAAAATCTTTGGAATAAACATCCCACTCTCTAAAATTGTTATTATTGATTTTTTTTTCAAATATCTATTCAGATTAAAAGTTTTTAAATTCAAAAATCGTTTAAAAGTTATTTCATTAAGTTTATGTCATGCAATATATGTCAACATGCTAAAACAATGCAATATGTACCTACATTCAACAAAATATCTGATGAATTTCTTTGATGAATTTTGAAGCTCCACAATTTATATAATGCTTAAAAATTCTTAATTTACCTGTGATAATTCAAATAATCTAAAAGTCTTATAATCTGCTTTTAATGATTTATTAAGACTTTTAGATTATTTTAATTATCATCGGTAAATTAAGAATTTTATGCAGTGCTGTTGAGTTTTAAAATTCATTAAAATTCACATTAACTATCACGCGAAAAATATTTTTAAGAAAAATTTAACCAAATATTATATATATATATATATATATATATATATATATATATATATATATATATATATATATATATATATATATATCAAAACAATTTTAAGAATAAAAAGGATATTTGAAAATATGTTGTTGATAAAAAAGGATGTTTAAAAATATGTTGTTGATAAAAAAGGATATTTAAAAAGATATTTTGTTTTAAACAAATTTAGTAAACCAATAAAATGGAAATTTCCAGACATATTTAGAAATTATAGAAAATTTGTGTGTCATGATTTTGATAGACAAAAAAAAATGAATTCATGAAAAATTATTTCAAACTGCATCAAGTCATGACATTTGGTAGATTTTAACATTTCCCTTTTTTCTATTGTAACTCAAAGAAACATAAGAAAAACCTTAAAACAAATGTGTTTATGGAAACTTTGCTTAAGATAAATATTAACACAATGTAATTTTTATTTCTGCTCTTGGAACACAATTATTAAAATGAAAAAAAAAAAAAAACTTAAGTACAATATTTTTTTGAAAGAAATCTGTTTAGTCAGCCCCCAAAAATGAAGGGAATTTGGTATTAACTAACTTTATTCAAACAGATCATTACTGGTAATAGAGTAACAGATATCAAATTGTCAAAATTGTCATTTTTCTTTCTGTTAGAATTCTAACATTGAAAATGGATGAAAATAAGCAACATTTATATTGTTTTAAGAAAAGTAAAAATGCACTCAAATGTTAAAAAAGGATTTGTATGGAGAAGGTATTGCAAATGATTTTGTCAAAAGTAGATATTTCTTGTTAAACAATATTCTATGATCAGCAATCAAATGAAGATATTACTTGAGAATAATCAATGTCATATGATATGGAAGATATTTCAACATACTCAAAATAAGTGTTTTTTAACCAGTTTGAAATGGTTTCTCAGACATTCAAACAAACAACATTGTATTTTTTCTGTTGTGATATCAATCATGATGACTTGTCTTAATAGAGAAGAAAATAAATATTCTTTGTAAGTGCTAGAAAGTATCACATGTCAGTTGTATTTTAAATAGAAAATTCCTAGTCAGTTAAATCAGATCAACTAACATGTATGTCTGTCATTAGGGCGTATCAAATAAGAAGTTTCAATCTACCAACATTTACTCCTTGCTTAACTGTTTGATTGCATGCTTTGCTCAAATGTATTTTATTTCTCATATAAAAATGTAATTTTACACATTTTTGTACAACTTCTGTTTAGTGTTAATATTGTCATGAACAATATTCACTCAAGATTGGGTCTTAATAGTAATTATCATTTTTTTTATTTATTATTTCTATCCAGTGAGCCAAAAACTGATGGCCATAACATGATCTCAACTTAAGTTGTTTTCAAAATAATATCCATATTAGTAGGGATGTCCAAAACAGTTGCACATATTTTTTACCTTGAATTTTAAAACAGTTTAAAAATATTTAGATAGATTCTTTTATGAAAAAAACATAGCTTCAATCACTAGATAAAAGCATAGAATTAATCACAATTTTTTTTAAATGCATATTTGTCCATTCAAAGGTTTTTAAAAAGTTTTTTCAATTAAAAAGAAATCGGCATATTTTGAAAAAAAATCATCCATTTTTAATGACCAGTTGGAAAACCCCGATCTCCAACTTGAAAATTCTCCCAAAAACAATTAATCTAAATAGAAACAATTTATAAACAGAATTGTTTCATTTAATTGTCAAAAAAATTAATGTTTTCTTTTAAATAAAAATAAAATACATCATTTCTATATGACATATTTGCAATTTTTGTCTCAGAAAATGTAAACAAGCAAAAGAAATCCATTTCAATGTCAGTGTTTTTAGAACTATGGGTGACCAAAAAAATAAAAACGGTCACTATACATTCAATTTTTTTGTTTTGTTTTTAATGAACCTATAACTTTAAAAAATAATCTTAATTCTTAAATCATTTTTTAAATCATTTTCTATACAGTGTTTTCTTAAATAATATTTTTTAGTCAAATAGGAAAAATAATCACTAATCAAAGATATGTAATTAAAATCAGATAGATTTTATATTTATATTTTTTGTCATGTATAATTTTACTATTTATAAATAAAACAAAATCCCTTCATAATTATTTATATGACTGTTTTATCAAAGATACTGAGTGTAGGCTATAGAAAATGTGCAGATAATCTATTTCAGCAAATATCAACTGAAAGTCACGCAATGAAATCAGAAGTGCCTACTGTCAACAGGAGACCAGTACATGGATGCCTCCAATCAGACAATGCAGTAAAAAATCTTCCTTCAAATATAATTGCTACCATACAAACTATACCAGAGACACTGAAAAATAAGCAAAATGAAGAGAAAGTACAAGGTAAGATTTGAATTTAATTATCACCAATCTGATTTGTCCTCTTTTTACCTCTGATGAATCTATACCACTATAACAACTTGTAGTGATAGGCTATTAATTGCAGGATTTTTGTTGTTTTTTTATCCAAATATTTTGACACAAGGGGAAAACAGAAAGAATAACAACAAATCAAATTTATTTTTAATTAATGAATTCTGATTTTTATCTCAAATTATGCACTGTATTTATCATGAGAATTTTGTCTATAAAAAACTGTTGGTCAAACCAAAGTTTTCAGTTTACATGTGAACTTGAAACTAAGTTGAAAATTTACTAGATCATAAAACTTCTGTAATAAGAAACATACAGAAAGGAAGCTAAGAGAAGTTAAGGAAGATCAATTTGTCAACATGGGAAAAGTGTTAAAAAGAAGAAACCTGGAATTATCTCCAATTATAAGTGAATATATCAAAATCTCAAGTTCAATATGAATGCATGTCAGTTTACAATATAATTTTGTCAAAAGTATCTTATTACCATCATTATATTCTTATTTTCTAAGCAAGAGATTGATTTAATCTAATGTTAATATTAGAACAATTCAATCAGCACAGATTCACACATCTGCTGTTTGATGTTTTTGTGGTCTATCTTTAGAAACTTCACAAATATGTATTTTTGTTTTATAAAACTTGTCAGAATTTTATCCTCGAGGAGGGCACCTCAAAAAGAAAACTTACCAGCCAACATAGTAGTCAGTGTCCGACCAAACAAAATGGTTACACAGAAAAATGACAAAATAACTGGTCTAAGCCTAGAATTACAAATTTATTAGATACAAATGATACTATTGTGCTTGCAAGAATTTTCATCCTGCAGGAGTTTTAAAAACTCCTATAGTAACTGAAAAAATACAAAACATGTTTTAAAAGAATACAATGAAAAATACAATGATAAATACAAAGAAAAATAATAACAAAAAAACACTTTTTCCTCTTTTTCTTCCTTGACCTGCCAGTTTCAAACTTGTTCAAACAAATACATAGCCTCAAGTAGGCTTACAAAATATACTGTTCGATTGTTAATGAATGTCTCTAGGATAGGAGGAAAACCACTAGAACTTTTGAGGGAAATTCTCCCTCGTGGGTATATCTTTCTCGCTAAGTAGCGAGATGGAGAGGGGAGGTAACTTCTAGTTCTCTATAATGCTTTTAGTTAGTGTTCCTTGAATGCCCATTCTGTGTATGGTCCAACTTGACCAGAAAATCCTTTTTTCTTCTGTTGGAGCAAAAAGGGGAGAAATTTTGAATTTTTCTTTGAAACCACTCATAGGTTAGTTCTTTATGAGGACAGACTCGTCCAGAAATTCTGCTTTGTTTTCCTGGAACAAAAACTCGAAACAGGCTTCCAAGTTTGTTTCTTTGTTTCTAAATGCAGTTTTTGCTAGGTCCAATGACTTGAGACTAACAGCTTATTAGTCTCTTGGACCTAAAAAGAATAATTTCCATTACTTTAATTTATTTAATTATTCAAATAAACTTTGAAAATAATTATAGATTAAATAAATAAAATATACATAATGAAATAAATAAAATAATTATAGTTTGAAAATAATTATTCAAATAATGTAAAATTTATCTAATTATTCAAATAATGTTCAGTTTTCACAATTTAAGAACGAGACTATAATTGTATTAATTTATTGTATTAACCCTGAGTGAATGAAATTATTATGATTCTGTTATGGCAAATTTTATTTAAATCCCCTTTTAGCAAAATAAAATTTGTTTTTACTTTTTTCTATTCGTGAATTTTTCAGGTTTAAAAATGAACTACCAACCATCATCAGTGACTTCTTCAGACATTGTATTCTTTGATGTGAGGAATAACTTGAAATACAATATAGAAGAGCATAATCAAAAAGGAATCCTTAACAGGAAAAAGTTTACCCCTTCTAATAACAAAACTCTTTTCTCGAATTTCTCACCTGTTCTCCATAACCAAAGTAAAAGCCAATTTATACAAAATCATGCTTGCAATATTGAAGGGGATCAATCAATATTGGATATCAATGATAGTATTTTTGATTATTCAGCAACTGGAAGTATTAGTGAGCACTCATCTATTTCAACAAATCTGCCAGTTGTTCCTGCTTTGTCTTCAAGTTCAAGTAGCACTCATGATTCTAAGTCCCCTGATGAAAAAGAATCAAGACTGAAGAAAGCTGCCAATTCATTATGTGTGAGTGAGGAAAAACCATTGCATACCAAAATGACTCAACCCTTAAAAAAAAGTTTATGGCTAGAGAACAGAGATACACGATCTTGTGCGAATTTAAATGTACCAGATAAGCAAATACCAATGTTTTCCTCAAGATACAGTAAGTTAAAATTGGATTTTATTTCAAAGCAATTGCACAAAATTATTTCTATTATTCACTTGATGTTGTTATGGTATAAGTACATGTACAAATGTGCATATATAAAAAGTACACCTTAGGAAATATTACCCCTTTCTCATTTCTCATGGTAACCGTGTTAAAAGGAATCAAACACCAATTGCTTCACTCACCTATCAGAATCAAATTTATTTCCACAGCAAAGAGAGAAATAGGAAGATATAGGTATACTGTTTAAATAAATAGTGACAAGACAGAAAGAAAGAAAGAAAGAAAGAAGAATGGAGGATTGTGGCTGGCTTGTCGTGCATGCTGTTTTTGGTATCTGGTGAACAGTCTTTTTTCTTATTTCTCTCTTGCTCAGAACTCGATTTTATATATCCTAAAGATTTTAATTTACTAATAATTTTCCCTAATTGTCTAGTTCCACGTCTGCGTAGACTAACAAATATTGACTGATTCTTTTATCAGCTGATTACTGACTGACGTTAGATGTAATTCCTGTATTCTTTAGTATACTCCATTTGTAAACCAAATGTTGACACAGATTGTTTTCATTCCAAAAACATTTTTTTGTTTTGAATCTAAACCCCAAATTATAAATTACAAATTACTAAAATAATTAATTGAGATACCTAATTATTTTTACTATATCCCATATAATAAAATGATTTAAATCTCATTTCATCATATTAGCAAAGACTTTCATTCTGTTTATAACGTAAAAATGAAAGATATCTTTTTACATTCATTTCTTAACATATCTAGTTTTCACTGTCTTCAGCTAAATTTCAGGAAAATTTATCATTTCATCCTGTAATCAAAATTTTTAATCATTCTCAACAAATAACTACTCTAGAGTCTTCCATAGAATTTTCTTTTTCAAGAGAATTCTGTATAGACTGTAATAAATAGTAATCCAAAGGTACAATGTCAGATATATGAAAACTTTCATCAAAACTGTAACAATCTTTACCTGATCACCAAAGAAACACACACTCTTGTATTATCTTGATAGAATATTACACCCTTTCAAGTGACTAATTCTAGTTACTTTTCATCAGTTGATTGATACTTTCAACTGGTTTAATTGTACTAGTTTGATCCAATCATTTGATTCTCCAGAAAAAATCTCATGACAGAAAACTCCCCTCTAGTCCCACAATAATTACAGCATTGCTTTTTTTTTTTTGGGGGGGGGATGAAGACTGCTCTTTGGTACAGTTAGTAGCGGTTTATTTTGCATTCCCTACTATCTGTAACATTCTATATTGTTGTAAAGGGCACAGATTTCATCAAACAAAATATTTTCATTACAACTGAGATTATTTTTATTTTTTTCCATTTAACTTATGTAAAAGTTACATATTAAAGTAACTAGCATTACTAAACATAGTGAAAATAATTTTCCACTCTTGACTTGGATATTTTTAATATTTTGGTTACCTCTCATGTCATATGACATTGATTATTCTCAAATAATGATTAAAATATCAATTAGTATATCTGACCATGGATCATTGTTTAGTGAGAAATCTCCAGTTTCACAAACTACTTTTGATATTATTCATAAACTGCACAATTTTTTGCATTTGAGTCATATTTTTACCTTTCTTGAAATAAAAAAAGTATGTTGAAAAGTTTGTTTATTTTCTTTTTCCTCCAATCAATGCACATTTAAAAAGAAAATTATCAAAGTGGGCATAAAAAATATTTTGTAATAAAAAAAGACATTTCATACTACTAAGGTAACTTTAATGAGCTAATCTACAGGACAGTCATATTGCTCATATTTGGACACAGTCTAGCAGTTCCTTTACTCTTCTACAAGAGGGGGACAATTCCAGTTCTCCAGATGTGAAGTAATTATTGGAAGTATTAATTATTGATTAATATTACATAGTTACCTCCTATTTATTTTTACAAGTCCAGATACTGGGGTGGTTTAACTGTTCTGGAAGATCTCCGAAGTATAGGATAGTCGATTCTGGTTTGTGATGGGGTTGGTGTATCAAACTCAGCGGAATGGGATGAGGACTGTGCATTAGTAATGGCTGACTCATTTTCAGGTGAGGATTCAATTCTTTCTATGAGTGAACTTCAAAGTTATTATATCAGTATTTGCTGCCTCTAATACTAGACGATGTCAGATCTCTTAATGATACTGTTGACTCATACCTTTCCACCTGTCTATTACCACAGAGATGGTAGGGTGTTGTTTTACTTGCAGCAATGCCTCTATTTAATAGGTAAGCCTTCATTTCTTTTGATAGGAAGGAAGTACCTCAGAGTGTATTTAACCCAGGAGGCCAGTAAGTAAAAATAACTGATCAAGACATTTGAGTACCATTGATGTATGCATATTAGAGCAAGAAAAAGCAAATGGAAATCTGGAATATTCATCCACTATTGTGAGGATATAAAAATCATTTGAGATTGAAGGTACAGAACCTTTAAAATTAATACTCAGGTGTTCCAATGGCTGAGTAGCCTTAATCAAGGCTTGAGTTCTGCACACATTCGATATGAAGAACATACTTTCTTCACTTCTTCTTTTTTAGCATGTATGAAGTTAAGCATTCGTGTAATTCCAGGATGGCATAGTCCTTGATGAAGGTCACTGTGTGGATGTATTCAATGAAGCACAAAATGCTCTAGTAAGTGTGCCATGGGCAATATTGTCTTTTCCAGGCCGGTATCTTATAGAGTAGCTAAAAGCAGCCAGTTTTATTCACCATTCTAAAAATTTATTGTTTTTTATTTTACTCTTCTTGTGATTATTGAGCATAAATGCCACTGAATATTAAATCAAGGTAAAATGCTGCCTTGTAAGGGGGTTATTCCATTTCCTAACAGTCTCAATTATAGCTATTGCTTCTTTTTCAATAGACAGATAGTGTAATTCACTACCTTGCAGTGTCCATGACATAAAAGTCTACCTCTCTGGTTCAGAGTAGCTAACATTGCTACATCTGAAGCATCACACATTACAACAAATGGCAATTTTTTGTTTATGGTTTACAGTATAGAATTCCTTAGTTTTTTCCTCAGAGTTTTAAATGCATGGATAACTGTTGTGTTCAGTGGAAAGTTCTTGGCTTTAATTAACGACTATATCTTTCCGAGAACCTCAGTATTCATTTGGCATAATATGCAAACATACTAAGGAATTCTGGGTTGTTGGCACAAGAAGATCTTGAAGTGATCTTTCTGGATCTAGTTAGATAATGCCATTACTTACCCAGTAGCCAAGGATATTAATGTCTGGTACAGCGGATACCATTTTATTTTTATTCAATGTCAGATTTTTATCTTTCATTACAGCTAAGAATCTTTTGACAATCCAGTCAAGTTCTTGGTTCCTCTCGGCAATGGTTATGTTATCAAGATCTGAAAATGTATCCATTAATGTCTTTTCTTGAAAAAGTTTGTCCATCTCTTGTTGAAAAACAGCTACCCCATTTGCCACACCAAATGGAATTCTATCGTACTGGTAGAGTTTTCCATTAGCTTTAAAAGCCATAAATTTCTTTTTCCTTTTATGGAAGGGGAATTTTAGATGAAAAGATGAAAAGACTGTATTTCTCAAGTTTGTTGACAATTTCCTTTATACATGGAAGTGGATAGACATCAACTTCAGTATATTGGCTGATTTTTTGTGTATAATCAACACATAAACTCTCTGTATGTCTATTGGTGGGGTATTTAACAAATACTATCTGAACCTTCCATGGAGACCAAGATGGTTCAATTATGCTTTGATGTAAAAGTTTTTCAACTTCTTTACCAGAAATCCTTCCCAAACAACTGCAATTTTGTTGCAATTGGTTTAAAATTAGGTGGCAAGTTTGGAAAAAGCAAGAAGCAGCCAAAAGACTACAAATTGGTCTAATGTTAAAAAAAAAAAAACAGATTAAGTCTAGGGCCCTCATATTCTATCTGCAGTGATTCATCTGAAAATCCTGTCCAAGTATCTCATCACTACTCAAGTTCTTTAAAACGTTAAGATTTTTAGATTTATAGTGTGAATTATCTATCTGTAAGTCAGCAACACATAAACCACATGTTAGAGTATTCATTTTAGTCAGAGTCATTGATATTTCGTTTTTGAGTGGTTTGATTTTAATTTGCAATTTCCAGGTAAGCCTCTTGTCAATAAAACTATTTGAGTTGCCTGTGTCAAGTAATGCATTGACAATGTATAGGCCATTAATGGGCACTTTAATAGTTGCAAACCAGAGACTTTCAGGGACTGATATTTTTATGGTGCATAAATTTGTTGCACTTATTGTGGCTCTTACACTTTTACTTTTAGATTAACACACCTTAGAATAAGGATCTATTTTCCCACAAGTTTAGTTGGAATATAAGATACACAGATTTTAGTTTTTGCTAATCAAAAAGTCTTTAATCAAATTTGCTGTCATCTAAATTAAATTTAGTCTTGTACTAAATGAAAAAATGGTATCATTTCATAATTAAAGTTAAAATCAAATTCTTATTGGTTATCAATCAAATAATATTTTATTATTTAAGAATCAAATTCTTTTTGTTCAAATTTGTGTTTAATTGAGATATGAGATTCAGCTCATTCATACTAATTCAAGCATTTTGAATGTTACTTTTATGACAAAACGATTATATAATTAGATCTTATTAGTTTTAGTTTTTAAAGATTTCATAACCTCTTAAAACTCCTTTTTTAATAAAAAAAAAAATATGTTAATTTTATTTTATCTAAGACAATCTTTGTAAAAGTGTCACAGAACACATTTTGATAAAACAATGAAAATTCTGTTTGAAAATGTTGTATATTATTCTTCAATTTATAATCAGCTACTTCAAACGAAATAAAATCAACTTTTTATTTTTCATTATAACTGTTGTTCATCATTGCAGGATGGATTTTTGTTTTTAAAGACGTACATTAAAAAGGTGGACTGTTGCAGTTCAACTTTCTATGAAGTTAAAAAAAATTAGATTTAAAATTGGTCAAAAAAAGGAAAAAAAATTCATAGTGAATTTAATTTCAGAAATTTATATCAAATTCAGATGGATTGTAAAACAATTTTTTTTTTTTTTTAATCATGCTACATGTATGCTGCTTAGAATATATTCAGACTGAAAGGCAAAGCTTCATTGTTAATTGTTTAGATATTTTTGTTGAAAAACTCCAGTAGAATATATGTCTATATTTATTCATAAGTCAAAGAATTAAGAAAGAATGGTAACATATGTATTACATTTCTCATCTTTCATTTCATTGGCAAATTTTCTCCTAATAAAAAAATAATTATCTAAATTGCCATGTATGGAATTTACATTGACAAGAAATAACAATTCTGATAAATATTTCATAATTCACTTTTCCAGGTGAACTATGTCAAAAAGACAGATGCACAGATGATGGCAGCATGTCATTTGATATTGATGACACAATCTTAACAGTTGAATCAATAGATAGTGACACTGATCAATTGAAAATTCAAATGCCTGGAAAAATTAATAATTTACACATAAATGAAATGGATGACATTAAAGAACAACTGGATAATTTGACTTTCATGTACCAACAATTATTTGATTTAATGAAACAGAACAAAAGAAGTTCAAATGATCAACCAAGGAACATTGCTAATTCTAAAACAAATTCACTGGAAAAGGCAAAACACTATTTACAAAGAAGAAAATCAATGCGGTCTAGCATTTTGGAAACAAAGTAAGTGCACTATCAATTTTTAAATCTTTTTTCATTCATTTTACACTTTTTTTTTTTAATTAAAAAAGATTTTTACTGAAAATATTTTAATTACAACTGATATAAGATTATCCAAAAAAATTTAGATTTAATTTTTTTAAAAACTTTTCAAAAGTCAAATGTGTATCATGAGTCTAGCATCTAGTTTGGAAATTTTGTTAGTTTGCAAGGGCAAATTTAATCAAGTTGTTATTAGAGAAGTATAGAAGTTGATAAAAAGACATATATAGGAATTATGTATAAAAATTTATATAGAGTATCATTAAATATAGTGTTTCAACCATCATTTAAAAAAGCAAAAATGCTAGAAAAAATAGGAATACTGGAGTTCCTTTATTCATGAACAGGATAGGTTTTGTTTGTATGTTGAAATGTTCAAAAGTATGTAATAATGAATATTATTATACTTACTCACGAGTGTTTAGAAACATAAATTTATTTTTCTAAAAACTTTTTCTGTACATAATGTTATATTGCGGCATCAAATTCAGACTACTAAATAGTGTACGTTAGTAGTCGGCTTAGAAAATCACAACACATGCGTATTGTAAAAACTTTGAGTTTATTTCTTCTTCTCGGCTGTACGTGGGTGACAAGCGTTGACAATGGAAATCCCCGCAGGTTGATAATGACTACTACTACTACTGCTGTTGGGATTACTGGCGATGGTGATATAAAGGAGTGGACAAACCTCCCTGCCCGTTGGCAGCGATGGACCATAGCGACGGTCCCTCACTTGTTCTCGGTCCGCTGTCTCCTGACCTGGGATCCCTGACTTCCTTTTATATATATCAAACGCCTACGCGTTTTCTTTTGTTATCTTTATCAGCGGACAAATCTATTTCTGAACTTATTGTTACCCATGCTTCTTTGTTCGCTTTACCCAGAAAAAGTCCTTTGTTATTTTTTTCATCTTTTCTTTGTTTCGATTTAACCGGAAGATCCTATTTCCGTTTTCCGCTTCTTTTAAATATCTTCAATATACAGCAATAAAACAAAAATTTAAATTCAGTTCTGTTGACTTTAAGTGGTAAAAATTTATTCATCTATTTCATTTTATTAAAAATTTTGTTAAAAGAATTAAATGTGTTCTTATTTGTAGGTGGAAAACTTTACGTATTAATTCCAATAAATATTATTTGTTTATTAAAGTTTTTAATTTATATTAAGAAACCTAAGGTATGGGTTATCGTCCTTGTCTACGAGCCTCTCTATCAAACCAACCAATCACAAGCCAGCATACTTTGGCGGCAAAGCCAAAGAGGCAAATTCTTTCCCCCTCTTTCTGATCCAGCAGCTCAACGGAGTCAGCCGTCAAAATAGAACGTCTATTATATCCAGTAGAACTATCAGATGGCCGTAGCTCAGGGACTTCGATAACTACCTCAGGATTTCAGCTAAGTGGACAAATTGTTTTTAAACACATTCCCACAGACAAACCAAAAGTCTGTAATTATTGTTTTATGTCTGTAATACAGGTCTCTTTATTCCTATTCTAAGTTGTTTGATTTATTCTTTAACTCTTAACCTGTCTGTCACCAAACTCGTGGTTAATTCTTTATAGTTATACTGATTAAAAATTGTAGCGAGATTGAAAGGCAAAACCCATAGACTGCTGCCTTTGATGAGCCAACGACGGTTCGTCGTTCAAAGAGACGAGTAGCATGTTGTGTGAGTGGGCAGGACAGAGGACGCTTGCGTGGAGTTGGCAACCGTCCTTGGCTGGATAAAATGAGCAAGAACAAAAGAAATGAATATGACGAGCGAAATGGCCTACCTTGGAGTTCGAGGCAATCGTGAGCGGGTTGTGCGTGCGGAGTACCGGAAGTGAAAAGAAATAGAAGCGTGAGCGTCCTTAAGGGTGCCATTTATGAGTCGCGAGTCTCGTCGCTGGCGAGATGAGAGTTGTAAATATGCAAATTTCGGCCAGCCAGGCCTAGTATAAAAGGAGACAATTGGACAGAGCGGGCGATGGTCGCGGAGAGTGAACTACACAAGATCAGTTTGTCAGAATCCATTTTCTCAATATTAAAACAATTTAAATCTGCATTTGATACGTGCTTCTTTTAGAGTACTGAGTTGAAGCCTTGGGCGTTGTCATCAGATAAAAAGATCAAGTGTTACGTTTTGGTCGAAACAAGCTATTTCGGCTCTATTAAGAACCATGGCATCCAGACATTTTGACAGTTTAGTTGAAACAAAATTTAATATATTTTGTTCTAAGAAATAATTCCTTATATGACAAAAATTAGGTTCAGTTATCAATTGCCGGTTAAGTCACAGTGGAAAAATATTTTGAAATGTGTCGTTTATTTGTAGGTGGAAAAATTGAGTATTTGTTCATTCTATAGTTTTTTGTTCTTTTTAATTTTTCCATTTACACAATTAAATCAGTTTTAATGATAACATTTTAGTGAGAGAAGAGACTTACCTCGTGCAAAACGGGCAGGACTTGCTCTGCGTGCAAGTCCACCTTGCCTGAGACATCGGAACTGAACGGGTGAACGAGGAGTGGGTGTAGGCAGGCATGCAACATCGAAAAGTTAGAGAGGAGAAGGAAAAGCCTCTATAGAAGTACTTAAGGAATTATGGGTAGAGGATGGAGATAAAACGTCTGCTTCTCTGAGAGGGGGGGGGGAAATGGTCATTCAGTCGATAGACTAGAGCGAGCAACGACGTAAATCAAACGAGGAACGAAGGAGAGGTGGAACAGAAAACGGAGGAGTGGAGCAACTGGGAGAGGAGGGGAACAGAGCCGTGAAGGTCACAAGAGAAGAGTCGCTGGTTCAATCACGAGCAAAGAGTGTTAGAGACAAAAATACTAAAGGCTTCCCATCATGGTGTAATGGTTAGCAAGTTAGTCTCATATATTGATGACTACTGAAAAGCAAACTGAATCCTTTCCTCTATATCCGCATACTTGTGACATTGCATGACATCCTACTCTTGACAAACGTGTTGGATAAAGAAAAGGGTGTCCTGTTGTGGAGTAATGGTTAACAACATAGTTTTGCTGATCAATTTCTATTGAATAACAAGTTCAATACTCACTGTGTGCCATACTTGTGACCTTGTATTGCGTCCTATTCATGGCAAATGGGTTGGGTAAAGATAAGCTCACCCCATCGTGGTTTAATGGTTAGCAAGATAGCTTCACAGATCCATTACTGCTGAATAGTGTGTTTGATCCTCACTGGATACCCCATACTTGTGACCCATGAGTTGGGTAAATTGGCTGGTTGTTCTGTTTTACAGCATAACCCTTTTCCGATCATTTAATGCTGAAGACATTTTGATAAACATAGGACTCAGGTTGCTTACATTACCTACTTTTGTTTAAGTGATCCCCCAATTAAGTATTGAACAGGTCCATTGCTCTAATGGGAATCAGTGCTTTCAGTAGGACTTGGCTATAATTGATTGAATAAAGAAAAGGGTATGTAACGGTAGTACTCAGGCAAAAATGATGATACAAAAGCTGAACTCGTGAAAAAACTGTTTTATTCAAAAAATAACACTTGTGGCCTTTTCACTTTTCTTCAATGAGAAACTACACACAAATATAAACAATTTCTATAATACTTTTCATAAAATAATTTGAATAAATCGAGAGAAATTAACGTATATTTTTAAATATACCAAAACAAAAACATTCCAATCTACCAGTTTCACAAACCTTCATTGACTGCAGTCATCATACACTAACTTACAAACAGACTATCAAATTTCTTCAATGGCAATAAATGACCCCATAAAATACTATACCCTAAAAATTAAACCATCTCTTCCTTTTCACTTCCTCTCTCTATACCACTCATCCAAACCCTCTCATCGAAAGTATTAAATTACAAAACATTAATTTTCGAAAAAAAATTAAATTTTGGCTTTGGAATTTGTGTAATATTTAAAAATGGTGAGTGTAATAATATTGTACTTGACAATAAAATTGGTTTATGGCTTTATGACTTTAGCAAACTCTACAGAAGGCAAGGTAGGGATTTTCCAAACCCACTCATTAATGAGTATGATATGTCACAAGTACGGGGCATTCGACAATGATCAAACTTACTATTCAGTAGAAAATCATCTTTGACTGTGTATTTATTGACTATCCACAAAGCCAAATTTGATACAAGGTTGTTTAATGGCTGTCAGATATAAAAATTGCTTTACATTAGAATTCACCTTTTGGGATGCCTCAGGTACTCAGCCCTTTTAAGTGAAGGTGGTGTGCCCCCTGGAATCAAGCAAGCTTTTGCAGCTTCCATGCCTGGGATGCAACATTTTGATCCTTGCCTGAGTTAGACATCTGCCCTCAAAGGATCTTTGACTGAAACTGAAGCCAGTGTATGGCATACTATATTCTCCTGGATGGCTCCAATAATAGACGGAGTTGGTTATCCTACAATGGGTCTTTTCTTACCAACTTATGAAGAACTGGAAAGCGTTCCACAAATTAATTGATTTTTTTTAATTGAATTAAATATATTTCTTTATTATTAACATATTCAAGTGTATGCAAGATTTTACTGATCAACAACATTTCTTTTCTGAGTGATATGACACATACATACCACAACATTCTTATATATATATATATATATATATATATATATATATATATATATATATATATTATTATTATTATTATTATTATTATTATTATTATTATGTTATTAAGTTATTGTATCTTCTAGTCTTTGTACTTTTCTAGTAACTTTTCCTGACCTTGTTGTGTAGCTCTGCAGATAGTATTGTTTCTGTGATGTTGGAGTTAGTGGTCTTTCAATTGGTGTGGTTGGGTAGTCGATGGAATTTTCTTGTGGGATGTTTGATCCTTTGTTGGCAGTTAGCATTGTTCTGGCCTTCTTCTCTTGTGTAATATCTGGAATGCCAGTCATGAATCAGTTTCTTCTTGGTTCAATTTTGTTCATTTTTAGAGGTGTGTCTCCTTTTCAGGGTGGCCTAATCGTAGGGCCTCCTGTGCTGTAATCAGGATTGTTTTGGGTTTCTTGTTCTCAGGAGAATAGCATGTTGTTCTTGTGGGGGTTTTCCTGTGCATCAATAATGCTTTGTAGATGCACATCTTTTCCTTCCGAGTCTTCTTCCAGAGATCCTTGATTATTCTTACTTTTCTTTCCGCTACTCTTTTGGTTTATTGATGATATGGTGAGCTGGTTTTCATGGATATGAGTTGTGGCCTGGTTAGGGGCCAGAATAAAGACACAAGACAGGAAATGAGTTAAACAAATATATTAACAAAGAACAGTAGTACAAACATATACCAATGAGTCGGATACACGTGAGGCTGTCTTATCGCCTGTCTGCTGAAATATTAACCCTCGCTTAAGTGCAGAACCTGCTGCTATTTATAGTTGGTAAGCGCATGATGTAATGGTTAAAGTCATAGGAAACTCGTAGCCTTAAGTTTAAATCCTGGATGTGGTAATTGCATTTCACTTAACGCTAATACCCTTGGAAAAGGTATGAATCCTACTCTCCCTCTAGCTATGGATAAATAGTAAGGCAGACTGAGCTCTTTAACCTTGGTTAGGCAACCGGTCTAGGAGAAGGAAAACTCTGAATTCAAACTTGTTGAACTCCGCTTAAGAAATTGACCTTGTGTCACATCCTGCTCGTGCGGAGGGATTGGTAAATCTATATATTTATTGTTGGAGTTCATGCGTGCGTGGTAAATTACCATAACGTATTAACTCCGCAGGATTCTTAATACCTTTTCCTCCTTGGGTTAACGACGATAAAGTCCGTCATTTTTCTTTTCCTCTTTTCACGGTGTTGTTCCGGGACCGCTTGTGGTATTGGCATGTCAAAAGTATCGCACATGACATCTATGACTTCTTTCTCATCAGAAGGGACACTGTCAGCATCATTTGACAGGCTTTTTCTGATTTGGTTCACATGTCTCTTGTGAGTAAACTGGGGACCTTTAATTATGTAGATCATATTTCCTACTCTTTTCTCAATTGTACCCCTTTCCCAGAAAGTTTTATTATCACGATACATCCAGAAAAAAACCTTATTTCTGGGTTCGTAACGTTTGTTTGGTACAGTGTTTATTCGTCTGGTTTTTGTTTGTTTGGGGAGTAGCTTGTCGGACACAGACCTGATTTCACGCGCAAACATTACCTCGGCTGGTGGCGTAATTCTATACACCTGAAGGAACTGTTGTAGAGCTTTGTCTGTGGGTGTGCACCTAGCTTTCTTCAGTGCTCTTTTTAGCGTGTCAACGAAGTGCCCGGCCTGTCCGTTGGACCTAGGGTTATATGGGGCGATAGTGATATGATTGATCTGGAAGGTCTCACAATATTCCTTGAAGTCGCCCGGACGTAAATTGTGTTCCATTGTCAGACACTAGACAATCGACAACCCCAAGCCTGGTGAACAGTTCGTGGAGGAAACTGATCGTCACTTCTGTAATGGGATTTTTACATCTAAAGATTTCGGGCCATTTCAAAAAACTATCTACTACTATAAGAAAGTAGAATCCGTCTAGCGAGCCTGCAAAGTCCATATGTATTTGGGACAATGGTCGGTCCGTTTTAAGCCATGGACTATATTTGATTAGTAGTGCCTTAGCTGCCAAGGCACAACTATCACAGGATTTTAAGAGCTTCTCATTTGATTTGGTCGAGAGTTACCGGAAGTTCCCTTACTGTGTTGCATAATGCGGTTTTACATTCTCCTTCTGCCCAAAGAGACACAATCACAGTATCATCAAGAGGTCTCCTGTGTTTCGGGATTAAGCTGGACAGTCTGTCGGCATGACAGATTTTTAGACGCTAGGAAGTCCATTTTAAAATTATAATTTAAGAGAGTTGATCCCCATCTCCGCAGTCTATTTGCTGTATGCACTGACAGACCCTTTTTAAAAAATGGTAAGTAATGGTTTATGGGCCGTCTGTAATGTAAAATGTCTACCATGGATGTACCGGTGAAACTTTGTTACTGCGAAAATAATCCCTAATGACTTCTTCTCAATTTGCGAGTAATTCTTTTCTGCAGGAAGAAGTGTTCTCGACGCGTGAGCAACTGGTTTGTGAGATCAATCTGGCATCTTGTGTAGAATACATGCCCCAATACCATACGATCTGACATCACTAGCAACTATAATGTCCAGGTCTAGGTTATAGTGGGTGAGAAACAAGTCTGACGCTAAGGCTTCTTTTATTTTGACGAATGCTTTCTGGCATTCAGGTGTCCACTCCCAGTCCTTGTCTTTTTTAGAAGTTCGTTTAACGGAGCATGTCCGTCGTGCATATTAGATATAAACACCTGGTAGTAGTTTGCCAATACTAAAAAAAACGTTTTCGGGAGCTGGCGTGTCCATGATTACGGTAGCCCGTTCAGGATCTGGCCTTCTGCCATCTTTGTCTATAATGTGGCCCAAGTATCTAATCTTCTTTAAAAAGAAATCGCATTTAGATTCTTTCAATTTGAAACTGTACTCCTGAATTCTTGAGAAGACTTTATGTTCCTTGTATTGTTCTATATTTTGGCTCTTCATTAATATGTCGTCCAAATATGGAACCGCGAAGTCAAAGTAACTCAGCATAGTGTCCATTATTTTTTGGAAGATTGCCGGCCCGACTTTAATCCCGAACAGTAGATTTTACTGCCTACTGGTTTCGAAGAAAGGGATGGCATGACGATTCTTTACTGATGTCATTAACTTTACTAGCAAAATAAAAGTACGTCCTCCGGGCGATGTACAAATCATTTTTTGAAAGATATTGCCTGAGGGGATGGTAGCTGAAAATTCAATGTCATAGAGTGTGTACCATAAGTATGTAAAATCATCAAATTTATTAAAGGAGTAAAAAAAAAAAGAAAGAAAGAAAGAAAGAAAGAAAGACAATTTGAAATGGAAACAGTTCTGATAATTTAAATATTATATTAGAATAAAACAATATAAATATATAACGCCGGGCATCTATTTATTGAAACAATGAGGATTGTCTAACGTTGCATGCTCACATTTTGAGTATATTTATTCTATGTTAAGACGTTGGATTATGTGTTGGGTAATGTGACGTAAGCAGTGACGCAGTTTTTGTTACAGGCAAAAACCGGAAGCGAATCTCCATTATTATTAGAGATTTGATAAACACCGTGAAACTGTACAAGGAAAAACAAATAGCTTTTAATAGCGGATAACTGCGAAAAATCGAAAATCCCCAAAGAATGTGAAAGCTCTTACAGTTGTCGCCTATCCGACCAGTGGCATAAAAACTATGTCTGATTTACCCTTACCCTTTTCCGGTTAGGTTTCATAGACCGCAGAAACTAGTGGTCGGCACAAAATGGTATTATTAAACCCATTAAACTACTTAAAAGTGGATACTGTGGTGGTAGTTAATTTATATAGACATAAATAATTGTATAAAGATAAGTCATAATTAACTGGTCGGTTTAGCGGCATTTACAGTAGACGTTCGAACTTGTACAGCCCCCGATGGGTGTTGATACAGAGCAACTTAGAACATTCTTCCTCGACCGGTATTTGAAGATATGCGTCACTAAGGTCGACTTTTGAAAAAAGTTTTCCTTCATTTAGTTTCGCGAAAATTTCTTCTGGGCTTGGTAAAGGATAATGATAGTCGAGAATTCTCCTTTGACTTTTTTTTTACATAGACGGTCGGTGAAGCCCATTGAGTGTACTCAATTTTCGACAAGACCCCGATTCTTTAAAGTCTGTTAAGTTCTTCATTTATTTGTGGTAAAGTGGCGAAGTGCACGTTTCTTTTTTCTTAAACACTGGCTCGATGTCATCTTTTAACTCGAATTTTGCCGTCTTATTACACCGACAAAAAAAAAAAAAACTCCTGGAAAAGTTTCTTTTATTAATTTTTCTGCCTTGGTGGGCAGGTTTTCGTGTTTTTGGCAAAATGAATTAATTGGCATGTCCCACAACTTAAATTTTTCCATTCAGTCGGTGCCGAATAAATTTCTTGTATTCTTTAGTACGGACATCTTTAGTTTTAACGTTCTTCCTTGAAAGGTTACATTTGTGATAAGTTCTCCTTGAAACTTGATTTTCTCTCCTGTCACGGACCTAGACATTTTATTAGATCTTAACAAGGTTCGTTTTCCCAACTTTTCCCAAGTGTGAAGATTTATGATTGTCACATCTGACCCAGAATCCAACTGTAATTTTTATATTTTATTTAAAACTTTTACTTGCACGTATTTCCTAATGTTTAACCCGTCTCGTTCGACCGATTTTATTTTTTTTTACGCAGCTATTAAACTTTTTTCTCGTTCGGCAATGAATTTGTGCCCGACACGGCTACAAGTTGGACATTTCTTATTCCAGCAAGGGCAATTTTTAAACTACTGTAGTGACCCACAACCGGAACACAGGCTAGAAGGCAAGTTGTCTTGTTTCTTTTTGTAATGGTTTGATTTAGAGGGAGAACTAGATTGTTTTTCTTTTGGAGTACCATTCTTATGTGTGCTATGCCAGATTCCTTGATATCTTTCGAACCTTGGCGTACGTTTACGATCCTCTGACAGTCTTCCGCTATTTGTTGGAGAGTAACGTTTGGTTCGTTTTCCAATTTATTTAGAATTCTACGTCTAATTCAGCGTCTTTAGCTGAAACTAGTCCCTGAATAAATATCAGACACTTGAAATTATTCGAAGTCAATTCTGACAGTTTAAAAACGTCGCAATGCTTGTTCACGACCGTCGTGAATGTAGTGTAATATTCACTATCCTTTCTGGTTAAATCCATACACTTCCATCTCTTATGAATAAGTGAAGTTTTAGGATTAAAAAAGTTCTGTAAGAAGTTTAACCGCTTCGGTAAATATCAGTTCGCTTGTTTTGCGGGGTAAGATATAATTCACAAATTTGGTGTGCTCCGTGGTGCCTAGTTTTCGAAGTAGTAGGCGATCCTTCTTAGAGTCTGCCAAATTTGCACAGTCTGTGGCGGATAAATCTTAAAATCTTCTGAAGTAGGATGCGAAGGTTATATCTGCGTTTGAAGAATATAAGAAATTATCAATTGCGCCCCAGATTGTATTTTGTGAGAACGCATTTTCGTTTTCACTAATTTATCAGTTCAAGCAAAATTTTTTGCTCTTGTTGAATTTGAAGCAGCATTTATTTGAGTTTTTGCTGACGGATTTCCGTTTGTCTTTGTAACGCGAGTCTTTCTTCTTCAATTCGCTTTAGGCATTCAAATCATTCTTTTTCAAGATTTTTTTTGCTGTACTAATCGCTCATTTTCATGTTGGTCTTGCTGTGCCAATCGTTCTTTTTCACGTTGGTCTTGCTGTACCAATTGCTGTTTTTCACGTTGGTCTTGCTGTTTCAATCGCTGTTTTTCATGTTGATTTTGTTGTTCATGTTGGAACTTAAGAAATTCGAGCATGGCGCATCTAATTTCGTCCATGTTTGAATGTGTCTTTTTTTTCTTTTAGGATTAAACCGACAGACTTTTCTTTGAATAAAAAAAAATAGGTGAAAACTTTTCTTTTCTTTGAATAACTTTAATTTCTTACTCACTAATAGATCTGTAACAAAAGTTGTTCTCAAAATAATGCTTGTGCGAGAAATGGATTCTCATTATTTAGCGGGTCGCGTTCAAGTTCAGTGTAAGTTAGTTACACTTCTTTTTTTTTCTCTCGAAATTCTGCTGCTCGCGTTCAAGTTCAGTGAAAGTTAGTTACACATTTTTTCGGTATCCTTTTTTCTGGATTGCCAAGTATTGTTGAGTAGAAGAAAGTGTGTCGAAAGTGTATTTTGTGCTTCCAATGTTGATTCAATAACTGTTGACAATTCCCACGTAGTCATTTGGTGGTTCTTAAAGGATCCTTAAGAATCCTCGTCGCCAAGTTATTGTGACCTATTTAGGATAAAGACACAAGATAGGAAATGTGTTAAACAAATATATTAACAAAGAACAGTAGTGCAATCATATATCAATGAGTCGGTTACACGCAAAGCTGTGTTATCAGCTGTCTACTGAAATATCAACTCTCGCTTAATTGCAGAACCTGCTGCTATTTATAGTTGGAAGAGTTCATGCGTGCGTGGTAAATTACCATAACAATATGTTTGGGTGGTGACATTCCTTCTTAAACTTTTCGCTCATGTACTACGGGCCACAGTCGGTCATGATTATTGAGGGTAAGCTATATACTGTTAGAATGTGAGTGAACTGCTCGCAGACAGTATTAGCTAATGTATACGGGAGTGGCTTGACAATGGTTAATCTCGAGTAATAGTCTTTATATATAGTCCTTCAGCAGGTTCATTGTTGATTCGACTCTTGTTGCCTCTTTTATATGTTCTGTGCTTAATAATTTGTTTGTTTTTATGAAGTTGATGTTGTGCTGTTGTGGTGCACCACTTCTATTTTCGTTGAGACATAGTCTTTACAGGATTTCTACAACTCAGATTGTTTTCTCTTGACAGTACTTGATTTGGATGTCAAATCTTTGGCACTTTGGGATGAAGCATTGAAATCTTGATGGAGTTTCTGTAAGATTTTTCGTGAATATCTGTTTCAGTGTTGAAAAGTCTGTTTCCATTATAATCTTCCGTCCTAAAAGAAAATATTCAAATTTCTCCTGACCATATATGGCTACTGGGCACGCTCTATCTATGTTGGAGTATTTTGACCCTGTTAGGGTGAGGATCTTGATACCGTTCCAACTATTTTTGGAACTTATTTGATCAATCTATCTCATCTATGCCTAGTGTGCTAGCATTACACTGGAGTATTTTTGTCATAATGGGATCAGTGTCCTAGTAATGGATTTCTGCACTTTGCATTGCTCTGCTTTAATTGCTTCTAGGGATTCTTGATGGAGTTGCTGTTGAAAGTGCACATTCTTTTTTATTAGTTCTCGAGGCGCTGGAATCAATTGTGAGAACCTATGCAGTCTAACTATGAGTGCGTGGAGTTTTATAGTCTGATTTGGGGATTGAAGGGTCCCTGATAGCTTGAGATTTGTCAGTGATATGTCATATTCTGTGATGGTGGTGTCAAAGAGGTGTATTCTCTTTTGTTTGCATTGGAGTTTTTCGGCATTGAATCCATGGTTTTCTTTGGCTTTTACCAAGATGTTGGTCATGTCTATCATGTTCTTCTTCTGGTAATCCTGTTACTAGTATATCATCCACTATTTCGTGATATTCGTGATTCTGGAGACGACTGTATCCAGCTTATGTTGGGATATAGTTAATCCAAATGGTAAACTATATATATATATGAATCTGAATATTCCGTTAAAAGTACATCATAGGCTTCCCTCATGGTCTAATTTCTTGTTGCTAATGTCCTATTTTTACATCAAAGACATTGAAGTATTTCTTGTCATGTAGGAGGGGTAGTTATCAAGTGTTTTTGTGGGGTAGTGTTTTCAGGTCAATGGGGTAAAAACAAAGCCTAATGTTGGATGTTTATTCAGCAGGTGATGAAGTTAATCCAGTATTTTGGGTCTGTAACTTGCTTTATGATGCCCTCAGAGTGGGAGGATGAGTATTGGGACGGAGGTAAGTGTATCAATGGCCTGGGACTTTCTGTAATTTTTGTTTGGCATTTCTTCCCAGGAAACATCCTATCTTGTTTAAGCAGGTGTAGTATTTTCCAGGAGTTTGGTTAGATTTACAAGTCCTCTGTCTTTTGATACCATTTACGTTAACGGAAATTATTCATAGTTCTTGTGCCTGTCTGCATCCAAGAATTGAGTGATTGTTTGATGTCAAGTTCTTGTCATTATTGATCTGTTTTTCTATGATTTTTGTTTGGTTTGATTTAATGGCATATCAAACGCGTGGGTTATTTAATTCCAACTCTTCATTATATATATATAATATGATATAACATAACTTTTTAACATAACATAATATATATATCACATACACAACATACATACATACATATACATACGCATACATACTTATATGTGGTGAGTGCCACTTCTTCACAGAAGAAGGCCATTTCTACAAAGTTCGGTTGTAAGTGCGCAAGTGGCTCAGAACTCCAGTTTTGCTTTTACGTCCTGTCGCATAAAAGACACGTAAGACTCCTGGATTTCGCTCGTGCAGACAAATGTTTTTCACGTTTGTCGTCTGTGACCATGAGATCGCATATGACTCAAGAGACCAACTTGTGACAGTCAAGCCCTGCTACACACGCTACATATATGATCAGGCTTGAATGTAGGAAATGTAGCCAGAACGTCTGACATTGGCTGCTTTTATAGAGCCCGCTTCAGGACGGAGTGCTCGAGCCTTATTGCCTCAAACCTACATCCACGATAAATGAGTCTCCTCCAGGCCGAACGATTCGTAGCCGTCCTTTCTCAATCCTCAAAATTTATGCCAAGAGTCTCAAGGTTGTTTTTGATGACCTTGAAACCTTTTTTGGTTTTGTGTCTAGGAGGTTTATAATACTGGAGTTCCCCCGTAAAACAGTTGTTTCACGAGTCTGACGTCTTCCTTCCTAACAAGATGTCCAGCCCAGCATATTCTGGCTTCGCATGATGTGCATATCCATGGTGGACACATTGGCTTTTTGCAGGACATTGTCATCTGGAGTGAGTAATTGTCACCCAATGTCACCCAATGTCACCCAATTCTCCTGAGATATGTGTGATGGAATCTCTCCAAGGCTTTAATGTGTCGCCGATACGTAGTTCACGTCTCCGAAGAATATAGGAGTATAGTCAGAACATACGATTCGTACACACTTGGCTTAGTTCTGACGGTGATAACTCTGACCGACCACACACGTCTCTCGAGTCCACCAAAGACCTTGCTGGCTCGTTCAATCGTTAGAGATATTACTGAATCAAGGGTTCTATCACTGGATAGAGCACTGCCAAGATAAACAAATGAATCAACCAGTCTGGTCTCCTTGACGTAGAATTTGGTTCTGGGTGGTGGAGTGAGCGTCACTTTTGTTTTATTTAAGTTGATGGCGAGTCTAAAAAGCAGTGCAAGCTCCAGAGAAGAGATCCATTATTTCTTGCATGTCCTCTTCAGTATGAACAACAAAGTCTGCATTATCAGCATAGAGAAGCTCGGAAGGTCTTTGATTTAGTATTAAACCGAGCGAGGTTGAAAACTCTGCCAGTGGTTCGGAATCGTATAAAGACACCAGTATCACGGAATGATACGACAGAGCCATCACAAAGTAAATGGAGAACAATGTCGATGCAGGGATGTCGCACTGTTTAACTTCGTTGTCCATTTGCTCCGAGAGTGACCCGTTGAAATGGAACCGTGTTTTCATGTCTTGATGAAGTTGTTCGAACATGGAGATGAATCCCGGTGGGCATCCAAGTTACCAGAGAATTGTGCATATGGCTGGTCTATTCACTGTATCAAACGCTTTCATTATAAGACCTGATAGAGTGTTACATGTTCTATACACTTCTGAAGTTGCCGAGCAGAAAATATCATATCCATCAATCCACAACCGGATCTGAAATATTTGGCATTTTGGGGTGACCTAAGGACACGCCCAACTGGAGAGTCGGTTAAGCAAGAGCTTAGAAAAGACCTTGCCACCGCCTCGAGAAGGCTCATACCTCGATTATTGATGCATATTGACCGCAATCCTTTGTCCTTGTACAATGAGATGAAGATAGCATCGATCCAATCCTGAGGGAGAGGAGCACCCAATCATACATCAGAAATGTCTATGGTGATCTTGTCACCACCCCATCGGAGAACCTCAATGGAGATGCCATCAAGACCAGATGCATTTCTGGTATTTACTTCCTTAATTGTTTCTCGGATCTCGCCGATGGTAGGATGATCCATCATCTCATGCCTTTATGTCCCTCTGAGGTAGGCCGTTGATGACACTGTCGTTAATGACTGAGTGGTTGTAAAATAGGTATGTGAAGTGTTCTGTTCATCGCTTCATGATACTCTCAGGGCTTTTATGGAGATGGGACCCGTTCTTTGACTTAAGAATGATGATTGTGAACCAAACACTTATCTGATTAAATGGTACAGCGTTTTAGCGTTCTTGCTATCGTCGGCCTTCTGTGTCCTCTTGGAAATATCCAGCCACCACTGGTTTTTCATCCTACGTAAGCTGCGTTGGAGTGATGATTTTGCACCTCTGAAATCCTGTCGTAAAGATTCACGGTCTTTAACAGATGCACCAAGATATTTTTGGCACAGCTTGTTTTTCTCTTCCAGAAGTGTGTTGATCTGATGACTATTCTTATCAAATCAGTCACTATGACACCACGAATCTTGACGCTTGTCTTGTAAACCTTAGTCCTAAATTGATCCCATGTGCCGTCAAACTGCTCATCCTCAAAAGCCTCCTGGAGCTCTTTTCACGTTCGCTCGTAATCTGTGACGTTGGCTTCCCTCTAAGACCGTGCTAGGTCCCAATCAGGTGACCTGTGACGTCTAGTGACGCCTCACATTGATTCTCGGCCCTCTGACCGTCCTCTGTGTGGATTAGGACCGCTGTACCATTTAGGACCGTCTAATATTGTTTACCCTCATACCAGACCATTCCTATTTATTCTTCCCAGACCATACTTCCCCAGCACCATCTAGGTTCCATGATATTGTCCCACTCTGGCGTTAAAATCCCACAAAAGGAGGATTTTGTTGGCTTCTAGGAGGGAGAATATGACTTATCTGAGATCCCAGAAGAAATTCAGAGTAACCTCTTCGCCGCTGCCAAGAGTGGGAGCATAGACAGAGATAATAGTCATAAAGCGGTTGCCCGATAACGGAGCCCGAAAATACATGATCCTGTCATTGACGCCGCGTGGCTACTCAATATGATTGACTAGTTACAGTGCAAATGGGAAAGCCAACTTCACCTATTTTCCTCTTACTTCCAGGTTTACCCTTCCAAAAGAAAGTATAACCGGTCCCCACCTCTGTCAGTTGATCCTCATCACTGAAACGGACCTCCGCAAGAGCAACAGTTCCTCTGCCACGATACCAGTTCGTCACTCGGGTATTTTCTGACCTCTCGCGATTAATAAGAGGTGCTATCGTTATTCTAGATTTTCTATTTTTAATATATATATATCGTTTTCCCTCGCTATCTAAAACAGCCGCAAACTGCAAGTTGCTGGTCAGCTTGATAGGTGAACTGGCATTTGTTTGGGTCACCTTTTCTAGTCCTTTCACAGATTTCTGGGTGAGCAGTGCTACCAAATGGGCTGCTCAATCACTCATGATCTAGCCGAAGCACGTTGCTGTTTGGTCAACAATTCAGCAACGTTAGATCCACGGGTAGATTTATGACTATATACTTCCAGCCTGTCAAGCCTGAACACGTCATTCCTCCATTGCCGTGGGACTTGTACAAATATTTGCACATTTAAAAGACCATGCAGTGCGCTTGTGCGATACGCACATTATGCTCTCCTTCTCCAAAGTCAGGAATCAGTGAAAAGCCGAGGCAAGGAATGAAAGGCTACGGAGGCTTCAGAGACTCCTTCTCCTAGACAGATGATCTAACAAGATCTATGAGTCCATCATGCCGAGTGGTATTTATGAAACCGAGAAACTTGGATGGGCTTCCTTGCATACCAACCCACATACTCAACGTCCCCGCTTCTACGTGCTAGATGACCGTTGAGTGAAAAGCTTCCTTCGCCATTTAACAGGTTTTTCTTCCATCTGGGTGTCTAGCCACCCTCCTCACCAGACAAATTCGGTGGGGGTAACGATTTAGTATATACTTATATATACACATATACATACATATACACACATATATACATACACACACACACATATATATATATATATATATATATATATATATATATATATATATATATATATATATATATGTTTTGTAATTTATATGTTTGTAATATATGTTTTTGGTAATTTTTTTTCTAAAAATAAAATGTTAGGAGGTAAGACTACAGTTAGTAATCTATTTTGCCTTTCAGGTGCGTTCCCGTAAATGATTTTGTAGACGTATTTCATATCTGATTCATAATTTTCGATATATTTTTATTTCTCGCAAGGACAAAATGATATCTACGTTAACTTTTTCAAACAAATTTTTCATGTTATTTGGGTTGAAAAAATATTTTCCTTGTAAACTCCACATTCTATGAAGAAATGTTTAACAGTGAATGGTGTTTGACATATTACACATTGTGGTTGTTCCTCTTGTTCAAGTATAAAAGAATGCGTAAGCCTTGTGTGGCCAAAGCGCAGCCGTCCCAATACTACCTCTTCCTCTCGGGATTTTCTATATCACGGTTTCCATTCTCCTAGTGTTGATTTAATTGATAATAATTTGTTCGGTGCGCTAATATTCCAATGTTGTTGTCATTTTTGTTTGATAAATATTTTTATTTGATTCCATATTTTCCATCTTAAAGTTTTCATCAATTTTTTTGTTCCGGACACATTTTGCAGCTGAATCTGCTTTATCGTTTCTCGTCATTCCCACATGACTTGGGATCCAACACATCACAACTTTGTTTTTATCTTTGGATTCTCATCTATTTGTACATTTGTTTGTAGGTGAAGGTATCCTCTATCTTGGTGGCATCTCTGTGGACCTAGTCAGACTTTATGACAAACACCAGTGTATCCCTCATCATTCCATGCACATTTTCCGATGTTTGGTGACTCTTATGTCGTAGTTGATGTGAATCTAATTACTCTGAGCTTTGCGATAGGTCTCCAGCTTTCTGAAAACTGGTTTGATCTTTAGCCTATTTTCATTGCTGTTAAAATTGGCTGTTGTAAATTTCCAGCCCCATTTTCCTCAATCCAACGTAACATAAGCGTAACTTTCACTCCCTCTACAATATTACAAAGTGGGCCCTTGAAAATCAACACACACTTTTGTTTAAACATCCTGAATCTTTTGTAAACATCTCATGGTCTTGTCCATCATTGAAGATGGGAATTTATCTACCATCCTTGTTGTTTGTTAAGTGGGAAGAATGGAGTTGTTCATGGGCACGGGAATCTCATATACACAATGGTGAACTATAACATAAAGTTGAATTTATTTTCCGTTATATCAAAGTTGTTTACTTCAATGGCTGTTCATTAATTTTTCAGAGTCCTTGTTCAACTGGTGGTGTTTTAATTCATTCTACTTCTGACACCATGTAGTAGTTTTGTTTAATTCGGATTCATGGGAGTGAGTAGAACAATAAGATGTGAATGCATGAGTAATATAGCCGGAAGTATATATGTTTTACCTTATCATAGTACAGGAAAGCATGGAATTAAAGTGGGTTGTTTCCCCTGGCAGTTGTCATACTGTCTTACATCATGACACCACTTACAATCAAATCAATTAGAATCAATAGTAACCCTTTTAAAAGATAATCACTGAGTTTAGATGTCCACAGCATATGTATTTGTTAAAACCGCTGACAACCATGAATAACACTGATAATAACAATATTGTTCAGTCTAGAAGGTGATGCTGGGTACCTTACAGAAATACCAATATTATGCAGAATATGAACATCTGAATGGGCATAATATTCAAAATTTTGATTTACAGGCAGGTTTGTTTATATCTCTAACTACTCATAACTTGAACATTTCTATGTAAGGAGAGCACATATAATCATAAATACCAATAATAAATAATAGAGTAATGAGAAATGCTGTTGTTATAGAAACACAAAACAGCATTCAAAGCAAACATGCCTCATGTTACAATAATAATGGAATTTCTAATGCTTCAAACAATTCAACAGATTGCTAATACACTTTAAAAAGTTTATAGTTTTAAATTTAAATGTGAACAAAAGAATGATATTCATATAACAAATAGAAAAAAACACATAAATCTTATTATGGTATTTAGTTTTTTAATTTTATTGTATTATTATCAATCTTTAGTTTAACTTTCATTAATTTGAAACAATATTTTGAAATGATTCAAATTTATAGTTGTTTTTCATTTTATTTAATTTTTATGATTTTTTTATTTTATTTATATCCTAAAGAGAACGAACTAATACTACACACAGACCCAGACCCCAGGACAACATCCATGGAGCTATGATCTAATTCTTGGCAGAAATTCTCAGGCATATGTAAATAATCTTGATGGGTACTATGCTAGGTTTTTGGTAATCTACAATAATTATTTGAATGTTAATAAGCAAATTATAAAATAAACTTTTTTATTTGTTATTCAATTATTACAAAAGAAGAACTACTTAATTATATCCAACCAATTTGTTTGTAGCTAATATCTTTTTCTATTCAAAAATACTTAATAACAGTTTTTAAAAAGCTATTTTCTTTCCTTTTTCAGACAGAACAAGAAACATTTTCAATGTCTAGAAGCTCATGTAGTCACATTAGTTCGAAGTGTAGCCACTTTGACAGCTCAAGTTCAGGCACACAGCAATACACTTAAACAGATCAACATATTAAAAGAAGAATTACAAGATATGAAGGCAAATTTTTCTGATGGTAACAAGCATATTGGAATCCCTTCTTTGCAAAATAAGTTCACTGAATATGAACGATTTCGAGGATGGATTCCATCTCTTACCAATCCCAAAAGAGTACAAAAATTAACCAAGTAAGTTATTTTTATGATAATTCATAAACTACAAATCATGACTGAGAAAAAAATCGATTTTTTCTTATTTGTCCTTTTTCCGTCAATAAATTTCACTTTGTATCATCTTTTATTACTGTGGGTAAGATTACATGTTGATTTTGCTTGGTCCATGTATGGTTTGTACCTTATCATAGTTGACAGTTTTACTAAATAGTCAGAAGTGCTAAAGTGTAAGAGACCGATATCAACTTTTACAATTAAATTTTTGCACTAACTGTTCGTGAGGTTTGGCTGTCCTGAAACAACTGTATCTGATAATGCCACACAGTTTACGTCAAAAGATTTTAAAATGTTCTGTGAATCTTTTGTAATCAACAATATCACAACGCCCCCTTTCCATCCAAGATCAAATGGATTGGCAGAGATATTTGTTGATATGCTGAAAAAAGCTCTAAAGAAATATAATGGGAGTAAATAGGAATTCAACAATTCCGACAAGTATATTGTATCACACCTAATTCCCAGGACAGTGTCAGGTATATCACTGGCCGAGTTGATGTTTGCCAGGAAAATTAGATCGGTGATTGAGAAACTGCTGCCTGAGAAAAAATGGAAAGTTGGTCTCGATCATCGAAAGACATAAAGAATATGGACTATAACGAGGATAGTCGTAGTAGCTGTTTAAAGAACTGTGCGTTTGATTCTATTTATTATATCCCCTTGCACCAAAATGTATTAAACCTATTTGTTAAACTTTTCCAGATGCAATGTTGTTTATTGATCAACTTAGTCACAATAACTTGCTATTCTGCTGGGTCTTATCTATTTTCTCTTTGAAATAATTGGTCCCTATGGCATTATTTTGAGCTGCTATTATAAGAGATTCAGTTTCTCTTTTGAAGTTTCCCTTTCTTAGCCATGCCCAGGTCATTTGAAGTATACATGCAATTATGTTTCTTCCTTTCTGATTTCTAGTTTTTGTTCTGTTTCTGTTTCTTCACATATTCCAGTTGCTGTTACTGGCTGATTTAATTAGTCTTTCATTGCCCTTTTAGTGTATTATTCGAGTCATAAATTGTCACACTACTCAATCTTCAATACTGGTAAGTTCTCCTCCTCCTTCTTGATACATTTAGTCTGTGTATACCATCTCGCAGGTCTAATACTTTGTGCATAGTCATTAATTTCCTTGTCCATTGGTCCATTTCCCTTGTCTATTTTAAGAAGGATCCAAAGTATTTTACAAATGGGACATCACACATGTTTATTCCCTTGATAAGATTTCTGCTGCAGAGCTTGGTTGCTGCAGAGCTTGGTTTCTAGAAGTTTTCTTATTTTTCTCATTTCTTTCATCTCTTTGATTGTTTCTGTTTCCGATATTACCAACTACTTGTAATTCTTTTTTTCTCAAAGTGTTCCTATGTTTTCCTGATTCAGTTGTTCTATTCCTTCTGTTGTTTGTCTTTTCTTATTATTATCATGAAAATGGCTCACTTTTCGATTCCAAATTCCTTTCTTATTTCCTGGCTGTATATTCTTATGGTCTGTTTCTATCTTTTTTTAATTTTTGGCAAAGTTATTATTATCCTCATTATTATTATTATTATTATTATTATTATTATTATTATTATTATTATTATTATTATTATTATCACTCCTTGCAAGTTTTTTGCACCAGTGTAAGCTGATGGTCTTTCCCTGGAGTCTGAAGGACAACAATTTTCATTGGGTCTCCAGAACTTCTCTGAGTATTCTAGTTGATCTTAACAATATTGTTGTCTGGATGGTCTCAATTCTTTTTCTGATTTTCAATTCCTCTAGTCTTTTTTATAAATTTTGGAAATCAATTGCCTAATTGAACGACGCTCTCACTGACTGCCGGTCTAAATCTAACACCCAGGGTTCAGAGCTGGTTCGTATATATGTAGAATTCACTACTACCCCTGACCCATGGTCTTGACTACACAGAAATTGGCCATAACTTTTATCTGCCAGATTTATGATTGCAATTTCTCCTAAGATTGCAAACATTATTTTTTTCTAGTCTGCTTGTCACCAATTTTTCTAACAATTAATTTTCTGGGACACAATTTCTCATAAAACTAGTCACATCACTGCCCGACCGCTATCTTTTCCTGTGATCTTACATTTTTTATTGTTTTCATAAATTCTTCTTGATCGACGCGAGTGGTCCTTTATTCTTTTATGGACACACACACACACACACACACATAACATTCTAGTGTTAACTCCGTAAGCTTATACACACACCTATCAATACATATACATACGCATGGACCTAATATATTCTATTATCTTTCTTTATTTCTGTTTGTATGTTCACTCACAGCATTGTGTTACAGCATAAGCAAAACAAACCATAAGATCCAAACTTTATAGTCAAATCTATTCTTTAATTTTTCCTTTTGATAATGAATAAAACAAAAAGTTTATACAGCTGATAGAATTCAACTTTGTTTCAGTGCATAATTTGAACAGATGATCATTCTATTGTGTGTATGCAAAATAAAAGAAAGTAAATAAATTCTGAGCCATAATATAATGTATACATTATAAGCAAAATAGAATTGAGAATATTTATAATTATATATATGGACTGAATATATAATTTCATGTAAAATGATAACAATATTCATCGATAACTCCTGTATAAACTTTTCCAGATTCTTTGGACAGGAACCACCACTGCTTGAAATATTTTTGAAGAAATTGGGTTATGAGGTAAGTGGAATATTTCTGGAATTCGTAAATTTATAAGTTTGTTCACCATAGTCGTCATCATCATCATCATCATCATCATCATTATTATTATCATCATTTTCCTTAATATTATTAGGACTAAACTCTTTTTTTTTGTCATTTTCTAACCATGTTTGTATGAATAGTCAAAAACTTCCATTACTTTCGAGTATTTGAAACGTTTTGTTGATTTTTCTAAAGAATATATCTTATAATTTTATATGATGATTTGCATATTTTTCCATCTACTTGGTTGTTGCTGATTGTTCTTGTAGTTTTTTTTTACAATGTTCCAAAGTCTTATCATATATGTTTTATAAAGATATATTTCTTTACTAAAGTGAGATATATTCTTATTCTCATAATTGAAGATATTGAAAACTCGTTGAAGAAGGATACTTTTTATAATCTTATTCTTCTATAAGATAATTCTTATTTAAACTAACAAACTTGTTTATTCTTTCTGAATAAAACTAAATGCACTCATCTCTGTTCTAATAAAATTAGATATTCAGATCATATTCCCTTTAGGGCTGCATATGGTGTTCATCAAGATCAATGTCAAGTCCTATATCATTTATAGAACTTATAATCAAATGCAAATTAATAAATTAGGGAAATACTCTATCATTATTATTTAATAGTCGAGAAATTATAAAATCAAGTTTATGATGAATTATAAGAGCATGTTTACTTTGTAAATCATATTGGAAATTGCTTTATTCTCTAAGTCAGAGCATTTTAATGCTACTGTACTAACAAAAACATTACAATGAACATATTTTGCTGTGTAGCATTTTGGACCATTATAATATAGATGATTTTTATAATTGGGGAATGGAAAAATAGTTGAGTGTGTCTTTTATAATGTCTTTGTTCTGCTTTATCTTCTTACCAAAACTAAATGTACTCATTGCTGATAAAATACAAATAGATATCTAAATTACATGAATGATATCTATTTTATAAAAATAAAACAAATGTTTAGGTCAAGTTCAAATCCAATGTTATTGTTTTCTCTTATAGATGACATTCTAGTAAAAAAAAAAAACTTTAACAATGTGGAATTAGGGAAATAATCTTAAACTGATTGACTATCAATATAGTTGTGCTCACAGCACGGATTCCCATTACTCTCTTTTACTACCCGTCTCCATCAATCATCGTTCCTGGCAAGTCCTCAGCACGGCATCCAGTGTCAGCACAAAACTGATCAATGTAATTTTTTGCTGGTCAGCAGAAGATTGGATCGTTGGCAGGTTATGTTGTAGTGGGTAGAATGGCCGGATCATGGTCTGCAGAAGACCCAGTGGTCGGCAGGCTAGAGCGTATGCGGTTTAGCGGAAAGTTAGAGATACCGCAGGAACATGGTTAGCAGAATGGCCAGATCGTAGTCAGCAGAAGATTGGATCGTCGACAGGTCGAGTTATGGTCGGGCAAGATCATGGTCAGTCGAAAACCAGATCGAGAGCAGACGGGTACCTGTTCCACGGCGTGAAGGAGTGTGTAGCTCCAACGCTGTGGACTTGTTTTGGTGCTCGATGGAAACCTTCGGGCAAGAAATATCGTACGCTGCAACCGCTGGTCCCAACACATTTGCAGGAACTTGGGTGTCTCGCTTGCTCACCAGAGATAGGGAGCAACTTTCAATACTACAAATTCGGCTGTAATACTGTACAAAGGCTACCATTAAATGGTGTTTTCGTGTGTCCACATTCGTGCGCACGGCGTTTGGTATTTACACGAAGAGAAAATTCCCTTCATTTGGTTCTGGTTGCATCTAAATTAAAACAAGCCCTTAACTGTTAGTTAGTGCTTGTAACTACTATTATCGATGGACATCTGCCATAATATTCACAAAAATGAATACTTGTACATCCTCTGGTCAGTTAGAAAGGTTACAGATTACAGAAAGGTCAGTAAGAACCCTGATTCCAGTAGGAGGGAATGCGTCGCCAAGGCTTAGCAGTGTCTGCCTGCTGCTGATTTGTAGCGGAGAAGAATCGGAAAGGTGAAGGTCGCTTCTGTTTTGAGCAGCGAGTCGAGCTCCACGCGTTGCCACTCCTCCGTCACTGTGAACTTTGTCTATATATTTTATAAGTGATGGTACACCCTGTAATGTTATTGTATTGAACCTTAAGTGAACCCTTAAGAGTTACTGCCCTTTGTCTGGGCACAAAGCTAACCTGAGAATAAACATGGCTTCTTAACCCTTAACACGCCGTCCGAGTGTACTCCATTTAATTCAGATATACTGTCATGGTAGCAACCCTGGGATTTTCAACATTCACCAGAAAAAAAAGAGTATAACACTAAACAAGACTAACTGGAAAAAAGTTATGTCAACTTTTTGGACGAAAAACCCTTTTTGGACGAATTAGAAGTTAAGTCCTATCGCCGACATGTTCGAACAGAAATTCTAAAAACAAAACAAAGAAAAACGAAAAGTGTTTGTAGTAAAAAAAAAATATATAAAAAAAATAATAAATTGTTCTCTGGAACAAACAAGTAAGTGTTTTAATAACACTGTATTTCATATTTTTTTTAATTTGTTATAATAGTATTTTTGTCGAAACGTAAGCAAGCCGTCAATGTCCTGGACCATAGACAATCTTGTAGAGGAATTCAAATTCTTCAAGCAAAGATGCAGGCTATATTTCTCTGTAAAGAACATTCCAGTAGACAAACAGGTCGACCATATTTTGTTATTTTCTGGGGAAGAGGGCCTAAGAAGGTTTAACTCATGAACTTTTACGGATGAAGCCGACGAAAATATTCTGCAGGTTGTTTGCCAAAAGTTCGAAGAACGTTTAGACCCCCAGGTAAATTTTCACATCTATCGTATGTCCTTTCGACAATACAAACAAAGAGACACTGAAAGTATTGACAACGTTTTAGCAAGGTGCAAGTTACAGGCGAAGAAGTACAGGTTCCGAGATAACAATGATACCGAGATACGGTTATTAGAACAGATCTTCTACGGAACCAGACACACGGGTTTAAAAAAGCAGCTGTTGGAAAAAGGGGGAAATCTCTCTGGAAAAATCCCAAATTATAGGCAGAGCCTACGAAGCTTCAATAGGCCACATGAAGCAAATGGCGGAAATCCACAATGGAGAAAGCCAGGAAATTGACTCTGTTAAATACAGCAGTTGTAAGCGGTGCGGGAGCATGCAGTCCCACCAGAAGGAAAAGTGTCCTGCTTGGGGTTCAACTTGCTCAGCATGTGGACGAAAAAAACACTGGGCTAAGGTCTGTGACAACAGACAAGAAAATAAAGGGAAACACCCACAGACACAAATTAAACCAATGGGACCCAAATTTAAACCTGGGCACAAGGAGACCCCCGGACGTCAGCAGTACAGACACCATTATTTTTTAAAAAATAGCAACAATGTGTACTCAGTAAATGCCAATCAAGATAACCAGGAGATATACAACCAGTTTGCACAAATGACATTTGATACTAACAAACGGCAAGATAAAAAAAGACACTAGGACTGAGGCCTTCGCAGACCTTACAATTAAAGCTTCCCAGCTTACCAGGCACCCACAAACTAAAAGCCAAAGTTGACACAGGAACTGAAGAAAATACCCTCCCCTTAAGTGTTTTCCGCAAGATGTTTCCAAACAAAGTCAGCAATTCTGGACAGCCATTCCCTGATACAACACCTAAGGAGTCAACTGTACTGACTGCATACAATGGATCCAGCATCCATCAGCATGGTTCCATTTGCATAGAATGTAAAGGAGAGTGGAAATCACATAAGTTCTTTGTGGTAACATCTGAAGGACCTACCATATTAGGACTACCCTCACTCAGAGACTTGGAACTGGTTACGATGCACTGTGTCATCGAAGAAAACCAAGCTCATATCAAATCTGCAGAAGACCTGAAAAATATGTACCCGCATCAGTTCGACCGAATAGGCAGTTTCACAGGAGAATACCGGATTGTTCTGAAACCGGACAACCATCCTGTCATCCACGCACCAGGAAATGCTCCATCCACATAAAAGATGAGATTAAGACTGAGCTGGATGACATGATGAAACAAGGGATCATTCGCAGAGTAAGCGAGCCTACTGAATGGGTGAACAGTCTAGTGTATGTGCGGAAGAGTAATGGTAAACTCCGCCTGTATTTGGATCCCAAGGATCTAAACAGAGCCATCATGCGGTGCCATTACAAGACTCCCACAATGGAGGAGCTCGCACACAAACATTCTGAAGCGAAATACTTTTCCAAACTGGATGCCAAGAATGGGTACTGGTCAATCAAGCTCGATCCTGAATCACAGCTACTGACCACCTTCAATTCTCCTTTTGGAAGGTATTGCTTCGAGAGAATGCCTTTTGGTCTGGTCATGTCACAAGATGTATTCCAGCAGAAAATGGACATGATTCTGGAAAAATGCCCTTGTACACTAGGACTTATAGACGACGTCATAGTATATGGCAAAACCAAAAAGGAGCATGACCAAAATCTGCACAACATGATGGTGATGGCAAAAGCTGAAGGACTTAGTTTTAACTGCGAAAAATGCCAAATAGACCAGAAGCAGATACACTTCTTTGGGGCCATATATGACAAAAATGGTGTACGCCCTAATCCTAAGAAAGCGGAAGAAGTTAAGTTGTTACCCAGCTCAAAGAGCATCACAGAACTACAAAGAGTGCTAGGAATTATCATCTACATGGCACCATTAATTCTACATCTCTCAGATATTACAGCACCAATGAGAGATCTACTACAAAAAGAGTCGGAGTGTGGGTGGACGGAAAATCACCAAAAGTCGTTGCAGACGATAAAAGATTTGATTTACAAAGAAATGCTGCTAATGCACTTCGACCCTAAAAAAGAAACTGTAATCCAGGTAGTCTAGAATGAAAAAATAAATTCGACTTGTTAAAGAGAAGGGGTTCAACGATGTCGTCGCCGTCACAAAAAATCCGTCGTCGTCTTAAAATCACCAACTCAAATATCTTCAGCAGCTGAAAAATCGCAACTGCCTGCTGTCGTCACCCCACTTCTACTTATACAAGTTTTTCCTTCAACATCCGGGTGTCTGCACCCCACGCACGAGATTCCCGAGGCAATCCTGGCCGCCGGAATCCTCGTAGCCATCATCCGGGCACCTGGCGCTTACATCCGGGACAGTAGTATCTTGAATTCAGTGCCAATATGTCGCCCGTTCGCATTCCGAAGGACGCGGATTCGATTCCACATGCCAGGCAAAGCCTAGCCCGCTTCCTTCGAGAATGCGGCAGGCCACTCACCTCGTGTTCTCTGTCACAGGTAGATGTATCCAACAGAGGCCTAGGTGCAGCACTGCTACAGGAGGGAAAACCCATAGCATTCGCATCAAAATCGCTGACAGAAACAGAACGATATGCAAACATTGAGCGAGAGCTCCTAGCAGTTGTCTTCGGATGTGAGCGTTTCCGAACCTACATCTATGGTTGTGCCTTCCAGGTAGAAAGTGATCACAAGCCCCTAGAGATAATCAACCTAAAAAACCTGATTGCAGTCGCACCTCGTCTCCAGCGAATGTTATTACGCCTACAAGGGTATGACATGACCATTGCCTACCGCCCAGGAAAAGAAATGGCACTAGCGGATGGTTTTTCCAGACGCCCCAACAAGAGAGCGAAAGAAGCGATCGACCTGGACATAAAAGTCGATTTTGTCCAATTTTCAGCTCAGAAGTTGACACAGATTCAACTGGCAACCAATGTTGACCCAACAATGTGCGAACTAAGGGAAATGATCTTGCACGGTTGGCCCGATACGTTCACAGAAATTGGGAAGAATATGCGACCATACTGGCTCTATCGGGACGGGTTTGCAATAGAAAATGGGATCTTGCTCAAGAGTGAGCGAATCATCATCCCAAAATCTCTGCAAAAAGAAGTACTGCACAAGATCCATTATGGCCATCAGAGAATTGAAAAATGCAAGTTGCGAGCAAAAAGCTGCGTATTCTGGCACAACATCAACCAAGATATTAACAAATTAATCCAGCTATGCGATGCCTGCAAGGAGCACCAAAAAGGCAAAGTGCTGAGACGTTGAGGGCACATGATATCCCAGTAAGACCATGGCAAATAGTAGCCATTGACTTGTTCCACTTTGAAGGATCAAATTTTATCCTCATTGTGGATTACTACTCCAAATCCCCCTTTGTGAAGAAGTTGAGTAATTTCTCCAGCTAGGAGGTTATAAACACGATGAAGCAAGTGTTTGGAGAGAATGGCATTCCAGAGAGAATGATAAGTGATAACGGAGCGCATTATAGCTCAGCTGCATTTAAGCAGTTTGCAAAAGAATGGGGATTCGAGCATCGCACATAATCTCCGAGGTACCCACAGTCTAATGGATTTGCGAAACGTTGTGTGCAGTCGATAAAACCGCCATCAAAAAGGCTAAGTCAAGCAACCATGACAATTGACATGGTACTGCCATGCCTTCGGACTACGATAGACAACACGATACCCTCACCTGGAGAAATGCTGTTCAACAGAAAATTAGTTAGCAACATTCCAGTAAAATGTACTAACCATAGCGCAAAAAACCCCGGAGATATCAGCCCGCTTGTACAAGAGACAAGCTGAACAAAAAGCATACTATGATCAGCATGCAAAAGACTTACCTGATATCTAAATAGGACAGCCTGTTAGGATGCACGACAAGTACACAAATTGATGGAGCCCTGCAGTTGTCACACAGACATGCACAGAACCAAAGTCCTATATCATATATGCTCTAACACAACAGAAAATAAAACAACTAAATCTGGCCGGATAATTAAGCCACCGGCAAGATACTGTGAATGAAAAAGAACAAAAACATTTTTTTTTTCAGTTTGTGAATTTCTTATCAAAGAGAAAATCCCTTCGTGGACACACACACACAAAAAAAAAAAAAAAAAAGAAAAAAGAGAATATTTCTTTTAACTTTTATGTTACCTACATATAAATATGTAGAGAAATAAATGAAAAATCTATGTGAACACAACTGAAAAGTTATATTTTTGATTTATTGTGTTTTATGTAACTTAAATAAAATGAAAATAAAACTTGTAAGGGAAAAAATATTATGTAACAAGGGGGGATGTGATGTTATTGTATTGAACCTTAAATGAACCCTTAAGAGTTACTGCCCTTTGTCTGGGTACAAAGCTAACCAGAGAATAAACATGGCTTCTTAACCCTTAACACGTCGACCGAGTGTACTCCATTTAATCCAGATATACTGACACACCCTTGCATGTCTCATACAAAACCCTCTTCTCCAAAATCTTCAGTGACAGAAGCAAGATGAATGAATGATTATGAATGACATATGTTTTATTGTCACGGAATTTCACCTCTCCGGGACAAACGGGTACTGAAAAAAAATTGTACCCCTCCCTTATCTAAGATATAAGTTAGTTTAAGTTAAGCTAATTACTCTTCAAGCCATTCTCCATTTCTAAGAACTTGAAAAGATTAAAAAGAAACTCGTCAGACACGAGATGTCTGTATTGTTCAATAACGTATGCATATATATATATATATATATATATATATATATATATATTAATTAATTAATCATGACAAGCAAATTCGGCGAATACCATGTGCGACGTGAGGAACACTGTACAGCTGTTTCGACCTAATTTTGGTCTCATCAGCAGTGTATACCTACGATCTCCCCCCGACAGAGATCGAACCGGCGAACCCAGGACGCAAAGTCAGAGACTCTACCCTTAGGCCAACCGGACACGCCACACAGGCAACGAATCGATGCGGAAAAAGTTACATCATGTTATAGTAGTTGCGCACTTAAGATTGACAAGTTGATTTGGCGAGTTTCAAGCAATCTACTAGAAGGCATACTCGTTACGCCAGTTAAGATGTCAAAGCATGATCCATGCTTTGACAGCAGTCACTTAATTTCTTTAACGCAATCTACTAGCAAGCTTACTTGTCTACCCAGGGTAAGATGTCAAGGCTTTGATCAGAGTCACTTAACTTCCTTAAAGCAATCTACTGACAGACTTATTCGGCTGGTGGTCCATCCTGTCAAATGCCTTGGACTGATCTAAATTGGTCATCGCATCTTCCTGGTAGTCTTTTAACTCTTCTAGGATCGTGCAAACCACGTACAGGTTGCTTTGGATCGACTTTCACTTCACAGTGTAGTTTCTGCTCAGTTCCGATCAGAACCGCTATAACAAGCTACAAAGCGGTTCACTAAGACCCGAGCCAAAATCTTTAACCCTGTTTTAAGCAAAGTTATGGGCCTATAATCGTCTAAACCGACCCAAACATTCCAGCCAGCTTTCTTTAGTAATATGACCCCCCCCCCTTGGTAATGCTACCAGGGAGTTCTCCCATTGTAAACAAATGGTTGAACTTATTCAGCAAAATAGGAACAAAAATGTGCGACATAATCAAGTACACTTCATAGGGTAAACCATCTATCCCCGGCGATTTGTTGAGGCCGACCTGCTACGACGCATGACGTCACTCTTCCCTCATAACAAACAGCTTCCGCCTCCCCAAGGCAGTAAAGTTGACTAAAACATTGTGGAAATCCTTCACACACTTCAGAGAATGTCTGGAAATGCGCCTGAAATGACTCACGGATCTCACGAGTCGACTAAAGGTTGTGCCTCTCCGGGGAATTAACACGGGAAACGTTCGCAACTCTTCCTTACGCATGTTCCACTGCTCCGTTGGACTCTCTTTGTAGCCTAGTTCTGCCTATTAATCCTTGGTGGCACTCGATAGCCTCACGATCTAAATCCCATCCAGTTAACTGCATGGTTAGGGAATACCTCCATCCACCGCCCGGGAAACTCTTTTAAGGACTTCACTCTCTTTGCCTAATCTATGGCGAGCCGTTAGCAATACTTGATACTAATCCTATACTTAAGAGTACACGGCCAGTTATTCCCAATAACCATCCCCCACAAAAGTCATTTTAAGTAGTAATTCCAACCGGAATTACTCGCACCTTGTAGCTTTTTACTGCAACATAGGCCACAACAAGTCTGCCACTTGCATCAGCATAAACAACGATTATCTCCGCTTTTAGACTGCTTTTTACCAACAGAGACGCACCTCTGCTATTCCAATCACCACAAGCTGAGAAAACATCGAACCACTTCCTCAGCACATGGTCATCCGAATACCTTTCGAAGTGTCTCCTGCACCGTGGCAATATCCACCTTGAGGCGATCGAGTTCTTCAACAAAGTGCATAGCGTGGGTTGACTCTTTCAATCCCCTTGCGTTCAAGCTAGTTAGGTTAAGGGTCATACTGACTTACTCATTGTCCACTAAAGTCTGGAAGTCTGTCGAGATGAGGATGCCGACGGTCTATCCCAGATTGACAGTGGCAATTTCTTGAGTGATTTGGGCTCGTTCGGGAAATCCATCCGATATTCATGGGGGAACCTTAATTTCATGGCCCTGTAAAATGAGGGGTGTATATAAACTGGGTCCCTCCCTATACAAGTTTGTGCTATTTAGCGAGTGAAGGGTGTTTCCTCTTCGCTAGCCTTAGGCCCGGAAAAGCCTCTTGGGGTGCCCAAGAGGCTTTTCTATCATCTGCCAAAACACTACCTGTCGACCGGAACAACAATCAACATGCAACAAAATTAAAGTAAATTCAACTGACCAACAACAACAATCAACATGCAACAAAATTAAAGTAAATTCAACTGACCAACAACAACAATCAACATGCAACAAAATTAAAGTAAATTCAACTGACCAACAACAACAACAATCAACATGCAACAAAATTAAAGTAAATTCAACTGACCAACAACAACAACAATCAACATGCAACAAAATTAAAGTAAATTCAACTGACCAACAACAACAAAATTATTTTTTTAAATCTCAAAAATATTATTAGTTCTATTGTAGACAGTATTTTGTTCATTTTAAACTAATTAAAATTTTATTACAAATTCTTATTTCATTTTTTTAATTTTCATTATAACTTTGATTAAAGTTAATTGTTTATTGACAATTTGTTTTCAGTTATTATTTTAAAAAATAGGCACTTTTATAGTTTTGGCAAGACTATTAATGCAATAACATTTTCTAAAATGCCTTATATCAAAACAAGACAATATTCATGATTTAATTTTTATTTCTTCTTTACCACATTTCTATATTGTAAATTATTAACCCAGATTCCACATACTGTATAGTTTATAATGATAATAATAATCTATTAAGCACTGTGAAAACATTTACAGATGAAATTTGGTCTGGACTAATGTGTGAAAGTTATGTTTAATAAAGACTTGCTAAAAAAGTCTAAAAACATCACTCTAGATATATACACATGTAAGTTCCAGAATTAGAACACAATAAAACCTGTATGTATTTAGGAATTAATAAAGTGAATGGTATTAATCATACTATAAATAAAGAAAAACAAATTTAAAAGAATTCTACAAGAGAATAAGAGCCATATTCAGATCATAATCAAATACAAAAAAATAAAGTTATAACAATTAACATCTTGGCAATACCATTAGATACATTTTTAATATAATAAACTGGATGTTAGCTAAAATAAAAAAAAAGATGGATACTAAATTCAGGAAACCTGTCACAGAATGCATCACCCAAGAGAAGATACAAAACATCTCTATATCAAGGGAGAAAATGGTGGAAAAGGTTAATTCAATTAGAATTGACATACAAAACAACTACTATAGAATTAAATAATTGTCATTTAGTGTATTTTGTCATTCCAACGGACCACAAAGTAAAAATGAAAAACAAAGAGGTAGAAAAATTGCCAGAGAACTGAAAAAACATGGAACATGAGGGTGAAGGGGATACCAATTGTAGTTAGTGCATTTGGAATGGTCCCCAAGGGTTTGAAAAAAAGACTGGAGGAATTGGAAATCAAAAGAAGAATTAGGACCATCTAGACAATAGAATTGTTGAGATTGGCTAGAATATTAAGAAGAGTTTTGAAGACCTGATGAGACTTGCTGTTCCTCCACTGAAAGATCACCAGCAGTGATATGATAATAATGCCAAAATAAGTTCATGTTATTTAACAAGAGTTATGAAGATACTGCTGTTGAAACAACAAAAACTTTGGTGTGGCCATTTGTGAAAGATTTACATGTGATAGTTTAAATGAACGTTAGTCTAAAACTAATGAGTGATGTGCAAAGATTTATTTTTTCATTAGATCTACACAATATTAGTACATAATATCTTAGAATGTGGCTTGTTTATTGGTGTTTTTTTTACACCTATATTTATTTTGTATTGACTTTCTAAAAACTTTTCTATTTACAGATATATATATCTAACTTCTCAAATGAACATATTGGAATGCTAGAACTGCCTTATATGACAGAGGAACGTCTTCAGAGCATAGGAATTCCCATGGGACCCCGTTTAAGAATACTTCAAGAATCTCAGCTTTGTTTTCGGCAAGAAAATTTTAATATTTACATTATTTAATGAATCAGCAAATCAAGACTTAAAAAAGCAGGGTTTGTTTTCCCAGACTGAAAAGAATTTTAAAAATCAAATAATTCCAAAATAAATCATCAATATTGATAAAAAGACAATCTATTACAAATTGAAGGTATCCAGTAAAAATTCTTTTTTAAATGATATATACTTAAAGAATATGTATATATACATATATTAAAGATATATAATATCTTTTAAGAAATCTTAATAGACATAATATTAATATATGAAATTAAATATTCAATCCAATTTATTCTAAAAGAAAAATAAGAACGCATTTTTTTTTAAATTGCTAAAGGCAAAAATAAAAACATCATGTAAATGAGCTGAATATAATAATGATAAAAAAAGGATGAATCTTCATGATATGCAAATTTCTTTTGAAGATCAATAATCAATATTTTGAAAAATTTATTCAACATTCAATACTCAACATTCATACAAGCATTCAAAATAATTTCTTAAGCTAAATTTAGAAACTGTTGATAAAGAGAATATAAAAGTAAAAAGAATTCAAATTAATTTGATTCAACTCATGAAAATATTTGACCAGCAGACTTTGCTTTTTAAACTGAAATAAAATTCAAAATTCAACTGAAATCTCTTTTCAAAGTTTGAAATGCTGAAAAAAAATATCAAGTAATTCATGTTATTTTAATCTATGTTTTTCATAATCCAAGTTGAAGTACATACAATAAGATTGATTTTTATTTTATTGTGAAAGTTCAGTTCTTTCCTACATGTTCATATCAACTAAAAATTGCAAGTGATTCAAGTCCAGTGTAGAAAAACTCTTTTGTCAAATCAAGCAGACCAATTCGCTATCACTACAGAATGTGGCAAATAATAGAAAACTTTAAACTTAACAACTCCATGTCATGTTTAAAGAGGAGAAACTTCTATCTGACCTTTGACAACATCTCTGTTCATCAAATTACTTTGCCCCACTCACATTGGGTTCTTTAGATCTGGAGAAGGTGTCAGATAGGTTGTCAAAAATGGAAGAAGAATTTGAAACCACACCTTCATATGAACTAGGCTATCTTTTCAAAACAAAATCCAAGTCAATCTTACTGACCAACAGCAATCCCCTTGTTTTAACATTTAACTAGGGAGGCTTATAAATGATTGTAAGTTTTCCCGGATGATGTAATTTTCTGATTGATTTTTTCAGAATTATTAAGGGAGAGACTTTTGGAAAAAAAACTACCATGAACCAACTCCAATCTTCTATCCTCATCAGCAAATCTCAGCAATTTCTCAACAACCACCAACCAATTATATTTTTGCCAAATTCACAACTTTTATTAGCATTTTGTTCATCCCATAGACAAAAAGTTAACATAATAACTCTATCACCTTTTACTCATTTCCACCTCCATAACCAAATCTTAGATTTCCTTGCATCACCTCAAGCTGATCAGCTTCAAATTCCACCAGAGATTATGGATGTTTAGTCACAGTTACAGGTTTTCAAAACCTAAAGGACCAACATAAAGAAAATAATTAATGATTTTTAAATTCTCAAATCAAAATTGAATTCAGTTCACAAGCATACACTCTTGATTTGTCTACTTCATTCAAACAACAGGATATTATTACAAACACAACAAAAATTGTACAAATCATTCTTTCTGATTCTACTTTTTGTATTCTCTGAAACACAAAACAATGTTTAACAAGGAGTTTATTTTACACTCAAAATAATTTTTAAAATCTATTTTATTTTTCAAAGTTACAATTGCTCAGAAATTTCTTATACAAAAATAATTGTCTCTAAATTTGTTTGTGGGACAATGAAAACAACAAAATTACTTTAAATCAACCACTTTAACTGGTGTGATTGCTTGGCTAGTGCTATATCCATTACATTAGATTATGCTAACACATAAGATGTGTGCTAATATAGATATTAATTTCTACAATGTGCTACTTAGAGGCAACCTTGGGTGGAATTTGCTTTGAATAAATTTGTAATTTCTAGTTAGTATAATTTTTTCCTCCTTCTAAAAATCAGTCTAAAGAGCCACAAATTGCACAAATTATAATGAAATCCCACGCTCACCATCAGAGCTGGCTTGAAGAATTTAATAATGTGGTGTAATAATTGCCAACAAAGTATTTGTCAACTTCCTTTCCATATTGACATGAAAACAACAGTGTTGCCATGATGATTCATATTTTATGGTCCTAATAACAATAGTCACCTGACCAACAGACCATGCAAACAAGTATACAAATCCCTAATAGAGCAGAACATCTATGTACAGATTTTGCTTTAACTTCTTTTTATTAAAATAAGTAAATATTTTTATGGAGAAAAGGTTTCTTATATCTACAGAAGAGTATTCTCACATTTCAATTTTGAATTGCTTCAAACTAAAATATGTTTATGTGAGTCTGATAGACTATAAAATGATTTTCTTTATGAAGTAAAAAAAATCAAATATTTTACTCAATTGTATAATATAGTAAAACCATGTAAGTCATGAATGGTTCAATTTAAAAAAAGGTCTTCAGAAAATAGGTAGAATGAGTTGAATCTTCTACTGTAGAAAATAGTAAATTTATAAATGCCAAATTCAGATAACTAAATACCACATACCCAGAAAAAAAAGTGTTGACAAAAAATGAGTCTTTTTCTCAGTAAGAAAATTAGGATATTCTACATCATATGTATATTTATTTTTTTATTTGTAATACCCCCAACTCAAGTTTCAATGTTAAATATTGATTTACTTTGCACACTATTTATAACACCAATACTGATTAATTCATTCTGGAGTAGTGACCAGCAAATTAGTTTAATTGACAATTTATAATGATGTTGATTTTTACTGGGTACCTTGTGTCATAATAAATTTTCATAATCCCATTACATGAAATCATACCTATAGCTGAAAAAATACATTTAAAATCTTAAATATTAACATCTTCTAATGATAGAATTTAACAAAATATTTATTTTACATATACTATCATTTCAGGTACACAACAAAGAAACAAATATGATTCTTTCATTTAGATTTCATATTTTACAATATATTCAGTATCAATTCATATAATAATACTTTTCTTTTCAAGTGAATACAGGATAATGTACAGCACCAACTTGAAATTTTGGAAAGAAACCCATTTTGCTGATGATAAGGGCATTGATTAAATTTTGTTTTATTGTGAAGAAATGGAATGAATTGGGAAGTAGTGGAGTTCATTTGGTGCAAAGGATTTCTAAATTGTATGTAACTGTCTTTCTGAAAGGAGGATTATATCCAACTCTTGCGTCTCCTTGGCAATTTTATTTTTTTAGTCTTTGATCAGGCATTAGGCTGGCATGTGTAGTGTGCATTCATTCATTTTTTTGCTTAGTTGAATGTGGAAAAAAATGATAGTTATTTACTCATGGCTTTTTTTCTTCATTTTGATGAGTTCGTTTTAGTAGTCAGGGCAAGCTAAAAGTTTTGTGGTGGAAGAAAAAAAGCTAATACAAAGTTTTAAACCCTATTATATATGATTCCCTTTCTCATTGGTTGTCGAGTTGAAACAGAATTAAAGAAGGATAAAAAAGACAAAGATACTTTTAAGAGTCAGACTTTATTTCTAAGCTATTTCTTGGAAAGGAGATTTTCTCCTGAATTAGTCAATACTGTGTGTTCCCAGGAATATTCGAGGGATCTTTTTGGCACCAGGAAAGGTGCATGCTCGGAGGGTTCTTCCTGTCTGGTGCCTCCTGGGAGATTGTTATTTGTTATTTTTCATTTTTTTTAGATTTTCAAATTCTTACATATTTATCAAATTTTGGGCTAAATTTCAAAGGAAATTAATTTTAAAATAGTTCAGAATTCAAATTCTGTCAATAAATAAAGGAACATCTAGTTCAATTATTAGATGAGCTAAGGATATTGAGAAAATAAGTTCATCACACTCATGTCTGATGAACTTATCAGGCGGCCTCTTACATTCTTCAAATACATGGTAGAGCAAGCTTGCTCTCTCCCTGGGGTAGTCCTATTACAACCTGTTGACTTTCGTTGTCACTGTCACTGGAATAGTTAAATTCATCATTGATTGAATGATCGTCTCCATTATTCGTCACCAGCACACACATCTCATCATCACTCGATGCAGCAGTCTCATTCACCACGATTTCTGCTCACCACTTTGGGAAAGGAGAAGGTCTATCACGTGTCGGGGCACTCTAAACGCACAATTCTGTCACTGTCCCTATCTTCCATTCACTCATGCACCTGTTCGGGTGATCTCCAACTAGCACAATGTCTCCTTTCTCGTAGATTTCATGCTCGTATTCAGCTGGTAGTGAAAAATCTCATCAATACCTTTAACCTGAACTTCATACTCATACAGAGCGTTAACCTGAACTTCATACTCATACAGAGCGTTAGCTGAAGCAGTTGCACCACGGACATCAACCTTCAGCATAATAAGTAAAACCGCTTCATCTACAGTGCAATTTTTCTGGCAGCAATCTGCTTTACAGATCTGTGGGGTCTTTCAACAATGCCATTCCCAGACGACGTGTATGTGCATCGAAAATGCAGGCAGATATTCCAATTCTCAGCAAACACCCTGAAGCTCCCGCTGGTGAATGCTGCGCCATTGAACTTTTCGAGCGGTTCCTTCTCAAAGAAAATAGTTCAGACACTGGATAACAGTGGTAGAATCCTGTTGGTGTAGGGGTCGCCAGACTGCAAACCGGGTAGGCTCAGAGTCGATGATGATAGGGTAGTGGGCGCCCTCATAATGGGTAACTTCCATGCCCAAACTTTGCCATATGTTCACCGATTCTAACTTTTTCCTTTGCCATCAGACATTCACGATAGGACCCAATTTCAGCTCTCACGGTCCCTTTTACCGTGAGAGGGCCGATCTTCCTATTATGGTAAGTTGTCTTTTTTACTCCAGGGTGCTCACTGTGCGATATATTTGTTTTATTTGGCCCAGTACCATGGCAGTGGCTCATATTTGCGGAACAGCCTCTGCTTTTTTTCTCAGCGCTACATCCACCACTAGCGCGTACTCGTCGACCAGTTCAGAAAATTTGCAGCCGTCTTCTGACGAGCATCTCGCAAGTTGCCTTAATGCTAACTCTGGCTTTGCCGGTCAACGTGTTGGTAAGCCATTTATAGACACACAGAGAGTTACTCTTAAAGTGGAAATACCTGGATCCCCAGTGTATAGCCAAGTTCACCGCCTTTTATGATAGAATCAAGTTCTGCAAAGTTAATGTTTCGCGTATCTGATTCTGACCGCAACCAATACGCGTCCTGCGATAGTGACCCACACGTCAAGCTTCTCGCTATCGACACACCAATTCGCCTTTACATGAGTCGGCTTTTCCTCTCTGTTTGCGGTTTCCGTCACCATCCTTCGTAGAGATGCATCGTCAGTCCGGCCTTTTGTCACTGCGCTTGCCCTTCGCTTGATGACACCAGACCAAATACCCGCTCCATCCTTTGATCGCCCCAGAGCTTTGCACGTCAGTCCAAAACGTGAGAAGTGATCAGCGACACTAGTCGCAGATATCACGTCTTCATTTACGTTCAGGTCGTCGATGTACACTGAAGTGACCTTTCTGATTTGTCTATCCTGTGATATGGCCGTTGTAACGTAGCGGGGTTTGTTTCTTTCACGGTATCAAATCGTATCCTCGTACGGTCGTTTGTTTACAAACACACCCAGATCTAGCAGTCAGCCGTTTAGCCCCAAAATCCTTCCACACACTTGGTCAAGGGGTATATCACCTTTCGCTCTCCGCGTGCTTCTCTGGTATCAGGTTTCACAACCGTGCGTCTTTTAGTCACGGTCAATTTGACTTTCTCCACGGGTGTCTAATGGTCGTCTCCTTTACGATAGTATCTTTACTATTTTGTTTGTGGCAGAGTTCCCATTCATAAAAAGATACGATAATACCGTGTTTACTTTTCAGAAGTTTATTGGAATAAAAACTTCACTATAACTTTTGAGAGAGAGAGTCCCTAATATTCTCTATCTTAACAACTTCGGGTTTAGTTCTTCGTAAATTTCTCGGTGACAATCTTTTCTTAACAATAATAACAGGCCAGCGCTTTTCGTATTCAGCGACAACAGATTACAAACTCCGTACGACCTCGACTAACCCACGACCACTGCCTCTCCGGCCGACTGTGTCACTCGCTCCGAATCTCCTAACTGACTGCCCCCCCCCCGATCTCAGACTGCCTCTGACTAACTCCGATCCCTCACTGACTCCTTAATATAGTGTGTCTAAATAATCTTCCAGAAGTTTCTTCTTCTGGTATGTTCCAGCTAGTCTCCGACAAAATAGAAGATTCTATTCCTTCGAATCACTCTGGTCAACTAGGGTTCACGGCCTCTAAGATCAAAAGACTATCTGCCGTCACTAATCCTGTTTTTTCGTTAAACATAGACTTATCGTCTCCCAATCTCTCGTTAAAAGATTTTATCTTTCTAACTCCTTTTTCGGCGATTCTACAAAGACCACCCAGTAATATGAGGATCGGTAGTACATTTTTTAAAGGTTTTTTCTAAGTCTGGCACAAGGCTACAAAATATAGATGCTGGGACGACCATTATGTAACACCGTGTTGACAATAGATTTAATTATTCAGTGAACGACATACGCAAACACAGTTCAAACCCAAACACATTTTGTCAAGCAGTACTTTCTACCTTAGAAGGACCAAAGCGATTTGTTGATGCACAATTGGAGATAGGCAAGATCAGGGATCCAGCATTGCGACGTTCGATCCTTGTCGTATTCATTCTCTTCGCTTGCTGCTCCCTATAGTCCATCACGGCACGTACTTTTGATTTGTTCGGTTGTACTACAGCTATTAGCGGGATTAGCCCCTTAAGAGGGCCTAGCTTCTGCTCAGCCAACCTTTCTAGATCCATTGCTCTAACTCTTCTAACTTCTCATATTGTCGCTGGTATAAAGAAACAAGACGAATGACAGTACTCCAAGTTTGCTATTATAGAGTTAACCACGAGTGTGGCAGACAGGTTAGGAGTTAAAGAAATAACCAAACAACTAGAAATAGGAATAAAAGACGTGTATTACATAAAATAATAGGATTGCAAACTTTAGTTCGTCTGCACAAATGTTTATAACTTGTAAAAACTTAGCTGATTCCTGAGATAGGGTATTATCGGAGCCCTTGCTACGGCCTTCTGTAGGTTCGGATATGATAGAAGTTCTGTTTTGACGTCCGAATCCGATGCTGCTTGTTGAGGAAGAGGTGGAGAGACCCTTATTTAGGTCCGTCTCCGGTGAAAGCTGGATCAGAAGAGTGCGTTTGCCTATTCGGCTTTGCCGCCAAACTATGCTGGCTCGTGATTGGTTGGTTCGAAACAGAGGCTCGTAGACAAGAACGATAACCCCCATGCATCAGAATTCTCAATACTGGCACAGAATATTCCGTAACAAGGTTTTTGCAACCTGCTGGGCGCTTTACCTTCTGTCCATTTCCATGATGCAGTCCATTCATTTCGTTGCTGATCGAACACTGCATGAAAATTGGTTTCCTTGATGACGAGCGCTGTTACCGATGGCAAGCAGAAACCGGTTCACGAGCAAATTGTACCTTTAAAATAAATACTCCGCCAAGAGCTTTAATTGCATCTATCCCCCATCAGGAGGTCGGATCCAAGTTAGTCCTCCATCATTACCAGGACTTCCATCATATTTGCTATTCTACTTCCCAGTTGGAGGCTGATTAGATTCCGCACGTCTGCGACACGCCGTCACAGTTTCGGGCGCAGGCGACGTAACACAAATTGAGCATATGTCGCACAGGAGTCCATGGCAAATACCGTTAAAAAGCGGGATTTTTGTGAAACCATAATCCCCTTTTTTTTTTTATCTTCGCTTAGTTGTTGGTAAATGGTGAACGCACTGCCTGTCAAACGCATTCCATTTTCTTCACCTAGCATAACCAAAGCCTCCTACTTCTGTGGGGATTATCAAGAATAAATTTAAACTAAATAAAAATAAATAAAGGTAAAACAAAATTTAATTAAATCTCACAGAAAGCCTCAGACCGGAGGAGCCCTCTGGGCATGGGCAAAAAACACCGAATTCTTAGCGTCAAAAAGGACCCGCAGTCCTTTTTACTCCGAGACTTTGAAGTGGAAACCCCTATTGACTTGCCAGGGAAAATATTTTTCCTCAAAGAAATACTGTGAATCAACGAATAAAAATATTTTTCTAAGTCATCCTTATCTTTGTTCCTTTCGCTTCTTTTCCTAAATTCCTTTTCAGCTTACCATCCACAAGAAGGAAGCCCCAACTATATTGGGGTTTAAACATTATTGCGAACGAGCTTAATGACATAGAACTAAGAACCAACCACTCCCCATACTTCTCTATCCATTCAACAACGGATTGGCGGCACACGAGAATCTCGCAATTTTGTACTGTGCAGAGTACAGGTGATCTTATGTCGTTTTCATCAGAGGAACAGACTGAGTCCACTACAATATATATATATATATGTGTGTGTGTGTGTGTGTGTGTGTGTGTGTGTGTGTGTGTGCGTGCGTATGAAGATTAGACATATATTGTATCTTTTCCAGTCTGAAAGTATTCGTAATAACTTACGGTGTAACATAAAGATAAATGTTTCTAATGTATTTTGCAGTTGATACAAATGCTAAAAAGTAAATATATATAAAGTAAGTAAAGGCGTGGCCTAAAGTCGGTATCAGCCGATCAGCGAGGAATTCTATCTCCTTTTCACTAGTGCTAGACCAAGGAGATTGTTTTGGCGTCTGGGGTGGAGCGCCACACCTACCATCAGCTCCTTATTTTACCGCACAGATCCCTGTGCTACTCATAGATTTTTCCCCTTGCAAAGAATATTCACAATCTTTACTTGGTTTCTTAAATCTTTGTCAAATGCCTCAACTTATATATTGCATATTTCCGTAGTGGCATATCATTTTTTTAACTTTTTATAAAGGGAGGGAATTATTGTTTGAGGCAAGATAATAATGTCAAAATAGCCTATAATTGAAGAATAAATGATTCTATAATACTTTTGTTTATTTTCATGACTAATCTTGTAAAAATAGATAAAAGACAAAAAACTATCATATCCTTTTAGAGTTGCTTCAAAGTAGGTATTCTCATCTAATTTTTCAGATATCATGTAGCCAAAAACACATTTGCAAGAAATGGAGTGTACAGTGATTTTATACATAAATTTCTACTATATATATATGTTAATTCCAACTATTTGATTTCCATGATTTATATATAGCTCAGTCAGTAGAGTGTTCGGCTAGAAACCACAAGGTTCCTAGTTAGATACCTGCCCTCGCCAACTCCGCGTATGAGTAGCACAGTGTCAACAGTTAGGATCAAACAGTTCAGTAAGGAAACTACTGCTCTCATTTCTACGTCTAACGCCTATCGATGAGTTAACAAAATAGCCACCTATAGGTATCAATAACATCGAACCAAACCAAACATGACAGTACATAAAACGTAAAAAGCATGATGCATAGCCATTCTCACTGTTACAAAAAGTGCACGTCCACAGGTTTGAGTTCTGGCCCGGTGTTCAAAAAATACGCTACAGAGCCCCAACAACATGACACTCCCAAAGCACATCATCCTCAACACAAACAAGACACACACATTAATGAGATCATAGCTCTAAACGCATTATCTAAAAAGACAAGTACAGAACCTAAACACAAAACAAAATAACTTAGATGCAAAAAAACTAGACATCATATGTGGGCAAGAACATAGATTTGACCATATCAAAGTAGAATCAAGATACCATGAATCTGGTAATGGCTGGACGTTTGTTGGTATATATATGGAAAAACTCCGATAACGCCACCATAGGAGGTGTAGGAATGCTTCTTGGTCCTTGAGCTCTAAAATCGCTAAATAGTATAGAAAGAATACAATCGAGAATCATATGTACTACGTTTAATGGCATTTCCTGCATGACTGTAGTCTCGTGTTATAGCCCCACAAATATCAGCGATGAAACGGATATTGAAAAATTTTACAACGAACTATCCTCCCTATGCAGACACACTCCCAAACACAATGTGCTGATCATTAGGGGAAACATGAATGCGCAGATAGGTAGTTATGGAAACAATAGATTCTGCTTACACAACACTCCAAGCAGGAACAGTGAACTCCTAGCCGAGTTCTCCCTTGTATGTTTAAACAGTAAATTCCAAAAACGAAAAGGCAAACTATGGACCAATACCTATCCAAATAACACAAAAGCACAACTAGACAACATCTAATAAAAAAATAGATAAACTGCGAAGCATACTTTTCTTTCGAAGGAGTATCCTCCAATCACAGAATGAATAGTCACAGCCAAACTACGCCTAAGTCTACGTAGAAATAGATGGCAGACCAATAAATTCGTACGATACGACTGGTCCTCATTTGTCAACAGTGATATATGCGATTCCTACTCGATAAAAGTAAGAAATAAGTTCGACATCCTCCAGGATACATCAGCAAGATACACTACAAATGAGCAATGAGGAATCTTTGGCAGTGCCCACCTAGAAGCTGCAGCTGAATGCATACTGATCAAACAAACAACCACATGCACTGTCCCCTGTGTGAAATAACACTCAAAAGATAATTTATAATCAACTAGACATTTTTTTTTAAATTTTTCTAGAGATTTTACGATAGAAGAACTTAATAAAGTACTAAGAAAACTAAAAAATGTGGTCCTCGAAGAAATACCCCCTGGGGTATAGAAAATTCCCCAAAATAGGACACCAACGAATCACTAAGAATTACAGAGGCATAATTCATCCTGCTATAGCTGCTAAGATATATAATGCCCTTCTTCATCGCATCCAAACTGAAATAGAGAAAATCCTTAGGGAAAAAAAATGGATTCCGCAGAAATTTATCCACAACTTCTCAGATCGTGACTATTCGTCGATTTATAGAAGGGGTTTGGGCAAAAACTCTCGAGGCAACCCTACTATTTGTAGATTTCTCCAATTGAGCAAATACTACTACCATACTGCCCCCCCCCAAAAAAAAAAAAATTACCGCCATAATGATGCTCAAACAAAACACTAAAGCAATAGCATGCTCCCCTTATGGCGACACGGATTTCTTTGACATAGTCCAACAAGGAGATACGTTAGACATATTTAGAATACTCTTAGACTGTGTACTCTGAACCATTAGATCCAATAAAAGAAAAAGGCCTCACGCTAAAAAAAAGGTCAAGAAGGCAAGAAGCAGATGATATCCCGCACTATTATGGATACGGACTATGCAGATGATCTGACCCTTCTAGCAAATATCTGCACAAGCTGAATTCTTGTTACACAGTCTAGAAAAGGCAACACGGAATTTTAGCCTATATGTGAACTCCGATAAAAATGAAGGAAATATCTCCATACTTGATGGTAAACCCCTAAGCTCGGTGGAACAATTTACGTGTCTAGGTAGGAATATCTCATCCACAGAAAGCGATGTTAATGCACGTATAGGAAAGGCATGGTCTGATATAAACAGATTATCAGTCATATGGAAATCCGATTTCATTGACAAGTTAAAGCGAAAATTCTTCCAGACCGTAGTTGTATCAGTGCAACTGTACGGCTGTAGAGAATAAACTAGAGATAGGAGCTTCACAACAATACTGCGTGTAATCTTAAACAAGTCGTAGAATCAGCATCCCACGACAAAACAGCCGTATGGCCACTTCCTCCCTATCACACAAACCATCCGAGTAAGACAAACAAGACACACTGGACACTGCTGGAGAAGCGTGTATGAACTTATAAGTAATGTTCTCCAGTCGAAGCCAATACATGGGCAATGTATGATAGGGACGGTTGGCTTGGATATCCGTGCTACTAGCGCGACATGATAAGTAAGAGAAACCAATAAAACAACAAAAACAATTTTCTCAAATCATTTTGAATTTTCCATCCTAAAATTAATTTCAATATTATTTTTTAATTCATGTTAAAAATTCAATTTCTACATAATTCTATATTTGGTGTGTTATGAAACAATCATAAAACTTTATATTTGTAAAATTAACAGAAGGCATAGATTAAAATATTCCCTTTTAGTGAGTGGTTGCAAGATATTTATACATCAAAATATCCAAATTCATTGATAGTGGATGTAATTTGCTGTAAGTGGATAAAAAAGTAGTAAAGTAGGTGGAGTGATATATTGTCAGTATCAAGGTGGAGCATCACACATATCATCAGCTTCCCATCTTACCACACAGATCCAAGCTATGCTACCCATACGCTGAGTTAGCGAGTGCCGGTATCGAATTCGCAAACTTGTGATTATGGGGCGGATTCTCTACTGACAGAGGGTAGATGAAAGTTGCTACAAATATGTTTATTTAGATATTGACACAAAGTAGCATTCAACAAATACCCAACAAAAAAGTAACCTTATATTTTTTTTAAAATGCTTCATTTTATATTCTGACTCTGACCAGTTGTTATAATCACTATGTATGGTAATGGAAAGAAGGAGAAAAGTGAAGAGGAAAGGCTGTTCTAACAAGAACAACATTTGAATGAGATATAGAAAGAAAACAATAAGATACAAATCAATGGGTAAACAACAAGGAAGGGTGTATTTTTACAAAATAAATTTATAGAATGTCAGTTCAGTAGAAACTCAAAGTTTCTTGTTAAGAGTTATGACACAACGCATGGGGGCACTATGCAATTGGGTGCACGCAAGTTAGTAAGTGTGTATGTGTCTGTGTGTGTGTGTGTGTGTGTGTGTAAATATATATAGAGAATATTAGTTAGTTATAAGTAGTATGAGAGTAAGACCAGCCACATATAGGTATATATATATGTGTGTGGTAGATTGGAGATAGAGGATCGTATGTGTGTTCGTGTATATATATGTATATATTTATATATATGTCTACATGTATAAATAAGTGTAGGTATGTATAAGTGCAATAGAAGTTTTGGTCAAACAAAGTTTATAAAAGTAGTAAAGAGAAATTCTATAGTATCGGAAATTCCATAGCTAATTATCGCCAACATCGTATGTTAGCGCCAAATACCAAAAACTTCACTTATCGTACGGCAGTTACTAGAGAGAGACGTCAAAAGAATCGCTCTCATTACTTAGCCCAAAAACAGGGCCTACTTATTATGGAGCCGTTACCAACGAGAGAAGTAAAAACAAACGCTCTCATCACTTCGCCCAAACAGGGCCTACTTACCACGGAGCACCCACTGAGTGTAGTCGCGTACAGCGGTCCCTACACTTCATTTATCATTTAGCCCAAAAACAGCTTACTTATCGCAAAGCAGTTGCTGGAGAGAGACGTCAAAAGAAACGCTCTCATCACTTAGCCCAAAAACAGGGCTCACTTATAGCAAAGCAGTACTGGAGAAGAGACATAAGACACCAAGCACTCATTACCAAGCCCAAAAACAGGGTCCACTTATCACAGAATTATACAACCAGCTTCCTTCTAAGGCATTGTATCTGCATACTGCATAAAGACCAGTACTATTGCACACTGACTAAAGGAAGAGCAACTACCGAGACGAAGCGTCTTATCTATATTTCCCACCGACGAGAAGAAAACCGTGTTATCACCAGTACTACAAGAAAATTCCTCTCTAATCAGTGGGGAGGGGTCACAGTCAAGTCTGACTCAGGGCTCCAATCGACAGTCCAACAGAAATAGGAAACGCAACTACGGCGCAAATATATTCACTGCTCTCCCAACTGTATCTCGCTCCAAAAATCCAATATCCAAAACTATGTCTTCGTCTCGACAACAAAATACAACTGCAAGTCGTTCTGCCTGGTCTCTGAGAATCAGTCCTTTAAGTACACCCCAATTTCACCACATCCGGGCTTCTCACTCATAATTGTCCGTTCAGCACGTGCGACACTCGCCAGCACGGCGCGAACACCCACATCCGGGCCACTATGCCATTTCCTACTTCACCGATCGTCCACAGCTCTCACATTCTGAAGGAAGCGGGTTAGACTCTAGGTCAGTCCTACACGCTAGGCAAAGCCTAGCCCGCTTCCTTCGAGCATACGGCAAGTCTTCACCCCCACCACCCTCTCCGTCACACCGCGTAGCACGAGGCGGGTCTCCTCTCTCACTACACTCCCCCCTGATCTCGTGATCACAAAAATGTCAGGGAGATGGTGCTCGCTTTTGCCGAGTGCTCCTTCGCAGAGGTGGCGGGTCTTCGTCTATCTGCACATCATCCCCCTCGGTCTCGGTCACATCGTCATCGTGGAACTCCGCTATCATATCCTCAGCCGTTACAGGCCCCGTTCCAACCACCGACATAGTCCCTGACTCACTCTCGGACGACGTATCACTGTCTTCGTCTTCCTCAGTTGGTCGATAGCGCCTGCGAAGATTCTTTATATGCCGCGGTACACCTTCGACAAGAACAGTCTGAGGGCTGACAATTCAACTAACTTGGCCTTTGCTGAATTTAGTAGTGCAACGACTGTTCGGGCTTTAACCCAAACCAGATCTCCTTCCCGATACGGACCGTCCATGACTCTAGGGGAAGGCGCAATCTCATCTAGCCCTTTTACACGCTGTTCATATTGGCAAATTCCGCTAGATGGCGCAGTCGCCGATGTTACTCCATCTTTAGGTGTTACATTGTACCAGTATACAGCCTCTTGAATAGTACATTGCATTCTGGTCGCAATTCTTTTAATGGTGCGATGACAGCGTTCCGCTATACCATTACCCTCTGGAACATAGGCACATCGATATCGCATTCGCACGCCCCATTCACCTGCAAATGTCTGGAACTCGTGGCCACAAAAGATGGGGGCATTGTCTGTTAATATTTCCACTGGCGGACCGCGTTCAAAGAAGACTGATCTTAACTGTCGTATGACCGTAGATGCATCTTGGCGAGCCAGTGGACGCCATATGGTGAACCGTGTTGGGCCGCAATTCGTCAGTGTCACAAAATGATTGCCATTATAATGGGTTATGTCCATACCCAACCTGTGCCAATTACCCTGCACGTCGAGCTTCCCTTGTTTCCAATGAACTGGCGCTGGATCTACTGTCTGACACTCCTCGCAAGCGTGTATGGCCGATTTAACGGCCGCTCTCGTAATTGATGGACATACTTTCCGAACGAAATATGTTGTCCGCCGAATTCCAGGATGCCCACTCTGGCAATGTATGGCTCGGATACGATCAGGTGACAGTTGCTCAGTTACGACCGCACACAACGTTGGAGACAAATCAAATCCTTGCTTCATTATGTCAAACCACCTCTTCGGTACTCTTGTTAATTCATCGGCTAGATTTTGCTCTGATGGAATTAGGGTGACATCAACATTCAAACTATATTCCTCAACCAGCCGTTGTATGATCGTCAATCTCCTTCGCACCAGCATCTCAGTTGCAGCTTTGGTCTTCACTCTGGCTTTACCCGTCAGGGTATCGGTCAACCAGTGGTACACGTACAGAGAATCTGTGTGGAGATGCACTACCTCAGCGTGCCACTGCAGCGCAAGATTAAGTCCTTTCAGTGTGGCGTCGAGTTCCGCCAAATTTATGTGCTGAGCGTCGTTTTTTGGACGAAGCCAGCATGCGTCCTCTATAATAGCACCATCTCTTTCTAATACCACGCCTGTTGCTAGAGAGCTTGCATCTACCCATGCATTCAACTCTCGTCCAGCCACGCACCAATCACCTCGGGTGGGATCATCTTGGCATACTTTGGTAACTACTTCAGCCATCATCTGCTTAAGAGGAACGTCATCCACTGTATCGTCCCATCCTCTCGTGACTGCGCTATCCCGTCTCTTAATTACTCCGGTTGCTGCATGGAGCCACTTGCAGACCGGAAAATGTCCCAGCAGCTTCCTGCAGACAGAAAATATGATACGCCGCGTTAACATATCTGGGACTTCTGGGACAGGGCCCCCTCGTTTCCAACGCAGGGTGCCGTGCTCCCCCAAAACCTCAAGTTCTAACACTATAGCCCCATTCTTTAAACGCTTGGGGTCTTTGCTTGTCAAACCGAAGGTTTCCAGTTTCCTCCTGACTTCATCTGCTGACATTACATCCTCGTTTACGTAAATATCGTCGACGTAAGCTGACGTGGCTTTCCCCATCGGCTCCTCTTGCGTCAACACTGCATTTACGATGGCTTTCATAATAAGCGGTGCCACATTAAGACCAAATCCTAACCGTGTCAAGCAATATCGTTTTCCCTTGACAATCACGGTTTGAAATGCACACAATGACTCATGAACATGTATCTGCAGGTAGGCTCTCCTTAGGTCAAGCAAGGCTACATTAGACCCTTGCTGACGCCACTCGCGCAGTTTAGCAGCACACACGTCGGCGTTTGCAGTGAAGGCATCCACATGTTGGTTTAGTTCCCTGTAATCCATTACTGGTCGTACCTTGTTTTTGCTGGGTTGTACAATAGCCATCAGTGGAATCAAACCCTTTGGGGGTCCAAGCCGCTCCTCTGGATACGGTATTAACCACCCATTCTCCATCCAAATCTCTAACTCCTCCTCGTAGGCAGTCTTGATGGTATCAGGCACCGAATACTCTGGTATTACATTGTGCAGCTGTTCTGGTGCTTCATTCATGGCCCACTTCCACCGTGCAGTCCATACCCTTTGTTTATGGTCAAACGAAGCACAGAAGTCCGGTTCTTCAACTGAGAGAGCTACACAGAATTCTTCCCCTTTGCCGAGCTTAACCCGTCCATTGGAAGTGATCTCAGCACCACCCAGTGCTCGTATCGCGTCAATTCCAAGCAGTAAGTCGTAACCAAGCGGCTTTCCACACGTTACCAAAACATCTATTTTAGCACTATCCCCTTTTTCAGTGTGAATTGTCACAGCACCAACTCCGCAACATGCTCTGGATGTGCCGTCGATTGTGGTAATGTCCATGTCGCGCTTACTCCATGCCCGACAGTAGTTCGTGCTTACTATCGTTTTGGAACATTCTGTATCGACGAGTGCCGAACACTTCATGCCATTTATCCTGACGCCAACAACTGGTAATGTAGTTTTCACTGGTTTGACGGGGGCAAGGGTGGCGACAATGCCTTGTCCCCGCATCCATTTCCCGGACAATTTCTTGATACGTGGCCAAGTCCATTACAGCGGTAACAACGCATTTTGCCCTGTGCTCTCGTGTTCATAGGTCCACTATTACGTTGACTTTAGCAATCCCGGGAAAAGTGGTTGGGGCCACCACACGTATAACATACGGGACCTTTACGCGGCACTTGTGAATCTTTGGTGGTACCTCCCGTTTGCTGGGACGTCGATGTGTCCGTTCTTACGGCTGCTGCTACATCACGGTTTTCGTCCTTAGTAGTTAGCACTCTAGCTCGCGACATCAAATATGCCATTGTTAGGGTCTCAACATTCGGTGCCTGTTGGAGCTCGACTGAGATATTATCTGGGAACCCCATGACAAAAGCCAATCTTGCAAGCCTATCAAGCCGCACTCCCTCGAATCCAGCCAATCCGACCAACTGCCTTATTCTATTTGCGTACACGTCAACGCATTCACCTTCCCACTTAACAAGGGTTAGCTTCCTATAAGCTAAAAAGGAACCATCCGTAAATGCCTCCTTCAGTCGCGCTTCTATTTTATTTATATCCTGCTGATCCTTCTCTGGCATTTCCATATAAAGTGCCAGCGCGTCTCCTTCCAAATATAACGGCAGCAAGCTGGCCACGTCATCCACCATCTGTAGTCTCGCCACAAGGCGAACCTTCTTCAGCCATGCCACCACATCACCCTCACCAGTAAACGGCCTTATTACATCACGGCTAGGTCGAATTTGTGCCATTGTATAAAAAGCCGAAATAGCTTCTAATCAGTGGGGAGGGGTCACAGTCAAGTCTGACTCAAGGCTCCAATCGACAGTCCAACAGAAATAGGAAACGCAACTACGGCGCAAATATATTCACTGCTCTCCCAACTGTATCTCGCTCCAAAAATCCAATATCCAAAACTATGTCTTCGTCTCGACAACAAAATACAACTGCAAGTCGTTCTGCCTGGTCTCTGAGAATCAGTCCTTTAAGTACACCCCAATTTCACCACATCCGGGCTTCTCACTCATAATTGTCCGTTCAGCACGTGCGACACTCGCCAGCACGGCGCGAACACCCACATCCGGGCCACTATGCCATTTCCTACTTCACCGATCGTCCACAGCTCTCACATTCTGAAGGAAGCGGGTTCGACTCTAGGTCAGTCCTACACGCTAGGCAAAGCCTAGCCCGCTTCCTTCGAGCATATGGCAAGTCCTCACCCCCACCACCCTCTCCGTCACACCGTGTTGTACGAGGCGGGTCTCCTCTCTCACTACAAATAAGTATTGAAGTAAATACCATTAAATTTACAACAATTTTATGTAATTTTTTGTCAATACAAGTGTCTGCATTTACTTTCGTGTCTGTTCCTTCTTTGTCCGACAATTTGCCTACAACTACGGAGAAATAAGAACTCCTTCGAAACCGTAAATACTCTTAATAGAGACGAAGAAAGAAAATAAAGATTAAGAATTGTGATAATTCCTCCGAGGTGACAGTTGTCAGGAGGATGGAAGGTAGTTAAAGGTCTAGTAAGCTATTACGACAGATAGGGTTCAATACTGTAGGTGGTCTCTTCTTGAACAAAGGATTTTGAAATCCCGTGTGAAACGAGAACGAATTAGAGTTAATAACGAGAATTGGCAGGGGTAGTGGAAATTTGAAAGTCAGAGACAGTTTAGATCTGGGAGTTGACCGAGTCAGTTAGAACTTGGGGACCGTGGAAGTCAGATCAACATTTAGCAGAGACCAGTAGATCACAAAAGCAGCAGAGGTCCTGACTGGACAGAAGAGGGGTCTCCCCCCTCTCGGGTGGCAGAACATAGTAACAGATAGGAAGAATGACTGAAGGAGAATGAATGGAGTCTTGTATCTCTCTGACCATTTTTGAATCTGTCTTTGTCTAGTCTTTGGTTTATTGATTGTTTACCTCTTGAAGAGGGTCCCTGGTGTAGTATTACAGACAAGTGAGGGTCCAGCTAGCAGACGACACAGACGATCACGGCCAGCGAGATGAGAAAGACAACAGTGCAGAAATATGCAGTAAGATGTGCAGCAAAGAGTCTGCAGATAGCCCTCGACCCGCCAAGAGAGTATAACATAAGTGACATCTATTAACCACAATAAGACTTCACTATATGGCTTGCGAGACGAGTTCAAAATATGGACGAGACTGTTTGCATTTCACATAGAGCTAATACCCTTGGGAAAGGTATGAATCCAACTATTCTCCCTCCAGCCATGGGTAAATAGTAGAACAGACTGGGCTCTAACATTGTTTAGGCAACCAGTCTAGGAGAAGGAAAGTTCTGAATTCAAAACTCCGCTTAAGAAATTGACCTTAGGAAATTGTCAAATCCTACTCGTGCGGATGAGTTGGTAAATACTTATATGACATGCCTTGGGGTACATCACGTGGTGTAATAGTTAGCAAGCTAGACTCGCAGACCATTGTTAGTGAGTTTGATTCTCACTAGGTGCTCCATACTTCTGGCCTTGGGATACATCTAAGCTAACCTTAGTAAATAACACTATGGCATGCCTGTTGGTATCAATGCGACACATAATTTACATGGATGGGACCCCCAAAGTAGGTGGCTGGTAATTGAAGTGTCTGAAGCAGGTATGATGCTTAGATGGGGTTGCTATGCAACATGCATGGGAGCCTGGATAGGACATGGGTTAAAAATGTGTGCAAATAAGCTGTGAAGCGATTCCACATGAGGGGTTTCATGAATGGCATCAATAGGTTTGGTTTTGTTTTGTTTTACGACATATCAAACTCAGTGGCTCATTTAATACCGACGGAGTTTTGAAATAAATTCATTCTTAATGGATACTCAATTCTTTTTATAAACACATTTTTCTATTTAACCCATAAATGAGACACTAACAGATTCTACCCTCCGGGTGAGAGTGGACCTGGAAACAATGGTGATGATAAACGGGTTGGAGCTTGCCGTAAAACAATAGGGTTAGGACAATCATATAGGTGCTAGGGCTTGACGTGACCAACCGATTGATCGGAGGGCCTCTCCGACCGTGGAGTGTTGCATGTCATAAACATAGGGTTAGGACAATCATATAGGTGCTAGGGCTTGACGTGACCAACCGATTGATCGGAGGGGGCCTCTCCGACCGTGGAGTGTTGCATGTCATAAACAGTTCATCCACCAAAGTTTCGTCCTTAAGCATTATTGGTCGGGGGGGGTCTTATCTCTTTGCAGAGTTGCAGCCAGTCTATTCTAAAGCCGACAGGGCTTTGTATCAATAGGACTGTTGTGTAAGATCTCTTACGTGACATGTAATTTATGTAGGTAGGACTTATATATTGAACCGTGAGGTTAGAGTTAGATCCCTTTGTTTCGGGTGACTCAACATATTGGGTTATATGTCCTTTATCCCTAGTGGCATCTTTTTGTTGTATCTAATAATAAAAGGACAGTGTCGAACGCCGCCATATTTGGACTGACCCAAGCTGCTGCTCTCTTCAGTAAATTCTATCTTTAGTGGTCATCATCATTTTCAGTATGTTTGAATAGTACCAAACAAATGGCGACGAGTTAAGCAAACAATATTTATCAGTAAGAGACGGCAACGGAACGTCGGTGGAAACAACAACGTAGCAAAGTGGATTTACGAAGTACAAACAAAGAAATAATGCTTTCGAGAATAATGTAGGAATGGGAGTGCGAAGGATGTGTAGCTTACTGTGGTCAAGGCATCCACGAGCTGTCCTCAACACATGCGGGCATGCATGCACTGGTCAGTATTTATTATAATCTTTTAACCACGCATGTAAATGCATGCTACTTACTGTATAAACAGCTCAAATGCTTAAGCAGCTCGTTAGATATTACGACGCTTATAACGAGTGAGATCTGAAGACCAGACAACCTAACGACCTAAAAGATCTGACGGATTTTCTTCAGAGGTGGGATTCCCTTACAAGGTGTTTCTGCACTTACAATGGATGGCGGCTTCGATATAAATTTGATTTCCCTAATTGGTGTTACTGGGATCGTTGGTCGAGTGGGTGGAGGCATGTCTACAAAATGTGCAATATAAATTGGTTTCGAAGGAGCCCATTATTTCTCAGGCAATTTGTCGGACAAAAAGGAACAAACACAAAGTAAATGCAGTTTTGACAAAAAATTACATAAATTGTTGCAAATTTAATGGTATTGCTACAAGACTTATCTGTGGGAATTTCTTGTAGTACTGGTGATGACACGGTTTTCTTCTCGTCGGTGGGAAATGTAGATAAGACGCTTCGTCTCGGTAGTTGTTCTTCCTTTAGTCAGTGTGCAGTCCGTACCGGCCTTTATGGAGTATGCTGATACAATGCCTAGACGGAATCTGGTTGTAAGGTTCTGAGATAAGTGGACCCTCTTTTGGGGCTTGGTAATGAGAGCTTGGTGTCTTATGTCTCTTCTCCAGTACTGCTTTGCTATAAGTGGCCCTGTTTTGGGGTTAAGTGAGAGAACGTTAGTTTTGACGTCTCTCTCCAGTAACGGTTCCCTGATAGGTAGCCCTGTTTTTGGCTAAGTAATGAGAGCGTTTGTTTTGACGTCTCTCTCTCGTAACGGTTCCCTGATAAGTGAAGTTTTTGGTATTTGGCGCCAATATACGATGTTGGCATTCGCCCTCTGGAGGCAGGGGGAGATAATTAGCAATGGAATTTCCAATAGAGGTGAAAGATGTGGTTAGATTGAGGTATATTCAAAGGACTTACCCTCGCAGACGAGGGAGAGAACAACTGCAGTAGTATTTTGTTGTCGAGACGAGGCGGACAAGAAATAATTTTGGATATTGGATTTTGAATCGTGATACAGTTGGGAGTGTTTAGACTGTCGATTGGAACTTTGCGTATGACTTGAATGTGACCCCCCCCCTCCCCACTGATTAGAATGAGTTCTCGGCATATGACCAGTTCACAATGTGGCGAATGGTGTCACGAGGAATGACGATAGCTCACGATGATATTTGTCTGCCAAGTTTAGACAACTCCTTTGAGCATCAATAAGAATTGACCAGTTGTTTATTTAACAGATGCTGGCGTGTGCCCAGGTGATCCCGAAGGACCAGACTGTGGAAAATGACCGTGGTAGCAACACATGAGACACGGATTAGAAGTACTGATATCCCAGATGGCCAATGTAGTGATGTTACGTGCTACACCTGCAATTGACTAAACCACCTGGCACGAAAACTGACCCAGCCATCAAACGGAGACCAGTAACAAGCACGAGGGGACCAAGACGGGAGATGCATTGTTTTCCGGTGCCATAAAGTTGATCACTGGTACAGGCCTGTCTGTGAAACGAGACCGGGGAATAGACAATGGTACCAGTCTCTTCTCTAGGACAGATAAGAACTCGGTACTGACCGTAATCACAGTCCAAATTGATAGGAAGACACGGTCACTCGGTTATGATCTGTTGAGTGGTATGAACATCAGAAGATACACATCACTCCATCTGGCACCGAAGAATTCGATCACAGTAAGCCACCCTAATGTAGCACTAGCAATCGACGAACAGGACTTCAGAATTTGACCGCACGGCGAAAGTCTGGACCGCTACAGAGACATGGATGGTAGGTCAACCCCAAATAGTGTTGCAGAATATGATGTCAGAGTGTCTAAGTTGGCGCGATCGAAAGATGAACGCAAGCTGCAATCTGGCTAACACGAATCGCGAGGGGGTGCTTGAGTTGTCTAAGCGTCTAATTCCGTTTGATATCTGTAGCCCAAAGAATAAACAGAAGGTTCGCGGGGGCTGAATACGTCTCCCTGTTATGCGCAACCGGGAGCTGAATACGTCGACGCATTTATAATGAATGCTAATTCTGTTCGCAAAACCTAAGAGAATGGTGACAACATGGGAATAATTTACCATTTCTGGATTTACGAAAGGCCTACCTTCAGGGCATGTCCACAAGTTGTGGCCGTTTCAGACAGTGCTTCTGAGGGGTGCAGGTACTGCTTATAATGCGATCGATAGTCGATATGGTTATTAACTCAGGATGAGTTAATCAAACATATCTCGTCGACATACATCGACGACATTTATGTCAATAAAAGCCAAGTTTCGACAGAGACAGGAACATTCGTCCAATTTCGGATGTCTCGGGCAAGGACCCTGAGAGGTAGAATTATGTAGCCAAAGTTTTGGGTTTGTACGTCTGGGGGAGCTGGAAGACATACTTCAGTGGAAGCGAGGGAACGAAATCCCAACAGTTACGGTCACCATTACTTGTCGAGGTGCTCTATCAGCAGTCGCGGAGCATACAACCTACAAAATGGGAGACACAGTGTGGGTGAAGACCCACACCAATACTTGCATGTCAAAATTTGGGAAGGGGTTGGTGACAGGACATACACGATCTACACTCAGAGCTGGTCGATAGGATGACGCACCATATCAGTTAAGAGAATAGATTCAGCACCCACTGAATGCAAAGAGTGCGTTAGAGTGCAAAGTCATTGGAGCTACGAATTGAAGCAGAACGCGAAGTACTCCACAAACATCCAGCTACACGACGTATGGCGATGACCAGTTTGACCCGGATGATGAGATTTCACCCCTTCGATTCCTCCTCAAACAATGATCTTCCTGCATTAAATATACAAGTCCCTTCGGTTCCGCTACGGAGAAGCACGAGACGGAAGGGACCGCACCCCAGCTGTCACCTGCAGAGTCCGGAGATCGGTGGGGAGGGGTAGCTTACCGAGGTCAAAGCATCCAAGTGTTGCTGTGGCTGAAAGTTGTCCTCAACACGGAATTTATTAAAACCATCGAACCACGCATGCAAATGTGTTGACACCTTTTACTTACTATATAAGCCAGCTCGATGACGCTTCGAGCAAGTGAGATTGGAATACCAGACGACTGAAGGATTTTCCCTTACAGGAAGAATGGGCACATTATGTTGAAAAAAAGTAAAGGTTTTCTTCGCAGCAAACGATGTGTTAACTGAAGATAAGCAACATGCAATATTTTTGTCGCTATTATTGGCACTTAATATTATAAAATCTGTCGCGGAGCCGATGAGCACGTCGACCCCGTGAACAGAAAAAAAAGGAATTGAATGACACAACCAAGTAAAGGAGGACAGACAAGGGAGATTTACGTTAACAAATACGGAAGTGTTTATTTACTGCATAAAGTACAGTTGATGATTTGTTCATTGATTTAGTTGTCAAGATCGCTGGCTGGGAAGATGTTGGTCATTGTTGACAGACGAATCATTTTGAAGGCTGGAAGCATTGCAGGCCAAAAGGTTGACGTTAGTCGTGGTCGATGGAGAGGCCATTCTGAAGGCTGGAGATATGCTGAATGAACCAATGTAAAGAGGCTGGAACGAAGTCGATGGACGTCTCTTTGGGGCTGAAAATAATCAATCGCAAACTAAGTAGTTGTTAAGGAAATGACTACAACGGGAACGAGGTCGATGGACGTCTCGTCGGGCTGAAGATAGCCAATCGCAATCTACTTAGTTGGTAAATTGACTATGCCAGGATCCACAGAGGAATTACGGACCTGGTGAAGGAATGACTTTGAGTGTTGTCCTTATAAGGACAGTAGCAGGAAAGGGGTCCTGAAAGGACCGTTTGAGAGAAGAACCAGATCAGCAGATGACTGGCTGGCTGGCTGGCTGGCTGGCAGAAGGGCCGGATCGGGGTCGGCAGGAGACTGGATTGTTGGCTGGCTGGAGTGTGTGCGGTTTGCCGGTAGCTAGGGGTATCACAGGAACATAGACAGCAAGGAATCTATGGCAGAGCCGGGCAGGAGGGAGGGGGCAGGAGACAGGAGATCAAGGAAAAGCCGAGCTGGATGCAAGAGTGGTGGTTAGCAGAAAACCGGGCTGTTGGCTGAGCAGGCTGAAGAATCGAACCGGAATCAAAGCTGGTTCATGGCCAAGCAGAGGGCAGAAAAAAGGTGCCACAAATGGGTAAATCTGGGGATCTCGCCACAAACTTAACTTTCTTTAGTGCTCGAGGGAACCTGTGTGGGTTCGTTCAAGCCACCGAGGTAGCGAACTCGGCCCACAAAGCACCGTGCCAAAGCACAGGGACTGGGGAGCTAATGCTCCCAACCACCCTGAATCGAGATCGAAACCGCCAAAGAAGCAGTTCTTATCTGCTAGTGTAAGGAATTAACACAGCCGAATTAGAGTTGATTTAGTGTTAGCACCCAGAATTAAATTCCTGTTGCTGGTTCGAGTAGAATTTCTCCTTAAATGAATTGCTAAGACTGTTAGCAATCGTTTGTTGACTTTGTTACTGACCGATGCATAAAAATGCACATTTGTTGCATATTTGTAGGTTTTCTGGTCAGTTGAGAAAGTCGAGGTCGCGATTCTCGTTTCTCGATTCTCGGAAGCGTCGTAGAAGGCTGTGTCTCTGACCACTGATTGACCCAGTTTGAAGAATTTCTGCTGTAAACAGACGGAAGAAGAAAGCTTTTCTGCAGTTAAGTATTTTACTGAGAAAACGCATTGCACCCGGATATTTGGGTATTTTAATTTTTTAAAAAGGCTTTAAGTTTAGGTTGTGACCCTTTGGGAATTGTGCTGTTGCTGATTGTTTGGGGTTCTGTGATTCACCAATTCGAAAGATTGCTGCTATTTCAAAATGGTAAGGGTGGTAGGGTATATAACACTGTCCGCTATTCTTAGTCAGTTTTTTTGGAGGGGGGGGGGTAACTAAGATTATTTGGGGTAGCTATATCCGAAGTTATTGTAGCAAATAGCCGAAGGCTCTCTAAATCTCCTAGCGTGATGTGTAGTAGGCAATTTTATCAACCGTCTCGGGTGCTTGATAAACCTCGTGGGGTTGGTGAGCAAAGAATTACCTTCTAGGGTTCATTATTCTAGTAATCCAAATTTATCCCCAATGTGGCTAACTGAAATAGTGTAGCAGAAACACTACGACCTACCTTTTGTCCTACAAGGGGTTAGGAGAGAAAGAGGGCGTGAGGAAAGCTTTTATGAACATCATCACGTGACCATAAGGGGGCAGCCTGCTGCTGCTGACCGGTGAAACCGGAAGTTTGTCCGGTGTAGCCGGAAGTATGTCCCTTACTATATTTCAACAAAGTTTACAAGAGAGAAAGAAAAAACAAAACTAACAACTAGGCTTCTAGATACACTTTGAAGAAGACCCCAAAAGGAAAAACAAACCTTCCCGAATACTGAATAAAGACTTTTCAGAGCACAGACCCAAGCTAAGAATATATTTCAGTTCTTGAAGTACATACGAAAACAAAAAGAGAAATGTTGGCAATACAATAGATGCTATTAACCATGAAGAGACGTTTTTCTACATCCACTTTCCTCTCTTCTTAACCCCTGTCGACTAAGGCTACTTTGCTTAAGACCACCATTTTATAACACGTAACTCCCTAAAGACATCTTCAATAACCTTTACAATCAAATTCTGATGCTTCAACTAGACATGATTTTGTGCTACTCCAAAACAGAGTATGAGATGGGAAGAGGGTAGTGAATCATGTGGATCAGAGCTATGTAAAAGAAAGGGAGATACTGTGATTGTCGGGAGCAAGATACGCGACATCATGCACGAAAGCGTCCGCGATTTGCATGCTCGTGTTGTGGAGCAGTTTGGAAGCATGCTGGGCCGAGGTGCGCTGATGCAAATCTGAAGCTCTGCAGATTGCCCAATCGGTCGCCTCGCCGTGGTCTATAAAAAATGAGTGTATCGGAGGCTTGGGCAGTCGTTCGAAAACCTTGCGAGAAGTGTTTGCTGCCAGGTCCGTGCGAAGGTTGTGAAGTCGGTTCAAGAAGTGTTTGCTGCCAGGTCCGTGCGAAGGTTGTGAAGTCGGTTCGAGAAGCGGTTACTGCAACGGTTATAAGCTATTTCGGCTATTATGGCCCAAAATTTCGACCCAAAATTGATACCACTTTTTGACGGAAGTGATTCTGGACAGTCGGTCATCGAGTGGATCGAGAAGGCAGAATTTATATGCCAGCTAAGCGGTGTAAAGCGTATAGAGTGTGTAGTGCCAATGCGTCTATCGGGTGATGCATATGCGGTGTACCAGCAGCTGAGTGAGGAAAAGAAGAGCGACTTTACCTGTATTAAAAAAGCCATGGATACAGCATTCGCTCTAGATGCTGTTACAGCTTGGAAGCAATTTGTGGCACGCCGCTTGCGCCCGGGAGAGACTGTTGATGTTTTTTTGGCCGAATTGCGTAAACTCTCAGTTCTGGTCGGTGGTATGACGGATCGGAGTCTGATGTGTGCATTTATCGCCGGGTTGCCAGAGCATGCCGAGGATCTGCTTCGAGCCACTTTCCAGCTAGATGATATGGACATTTTGCAAGTGTTGGCTCGAGCAAGAGCCATACTGAAGAAGTGCCCTGCTGATATGGAGCAAGTAGCGGTGGCTGCACGACCATGAAGGAAGATGACGCGCCAACAAAATGCTATGTATGCGATGGGCCCAATCACTTGGCACGCGACTGTCTCTTGCGGCGTGAAACATCAACGAAAGAGGATGCTAAACCCCGAAGACCAGTTTCGTGCTATCAATGTAAGCGGCAGGGACATATAGACCGAAACTGTCCGGGAAACGAGCAAGGGGTCGAGACTTCGGCGCCAGTCTTCTCCCCAAATGCCCGTTAAATACGGCGCTACCTACAGTGATTGTGCAGATCAATGATACGAGGCGTACAGCCCTGGTGGAAACTGGTTGCACGCAAACACTCGTACACAAAACATGCTGTTAGGCATGGAGGAGAAAGGAGGTACACGTGCTGACTGTAGTAAACTCAAGTGTTGTGGAGTCGGGACTATCCGGCTTGGCGTGGGCAACGGGCCCTCTATCAACGTAGAGGTTCTGGTCGTTGACGGGGAGCTACTCGGGTTTGATTTGTTGCTTGGACTGGACGCAATCAAACAGCTGGGTGGAATGTCCATGACTAGCACCGGTGAGGTAAAATTTTTCCAACTTGATGAGCTTGACAAACGAATATGGATTGCATCATGGAAGTGGTCCGGTGACCAGCCGCCAGTCACGTTAAAGGACAGGCTATCAGAATATCCTGCCCCTGAGCAGCTTCGGGAGGAGTACAACCGAGAGCTGCAAGCATGGATACACAATGGCTGGCTGCTTCCATACCCTGCAGACGAGCTCGGACCCCCAAAGGGCCTTATCCCCCTAATGGCCATCCTACAGGAAAACAAACAAAAGTGTGTGCACACAAGTTACGAGAGTGGCGGCAGCAAGGGTCAGATGTCGCTGTATTGGACTTGCGTCGGGCCTATTTGCAAGTTCACGTAAAGAAATCCCTGTGGCCATTCCAAACGGTGGATATCAAGGGGAAAAGGTATTGCCTCACCCGTTTGGGGTTTGGGCTCAATGTCGCAACCCTGATCATGCGGTCCATCGTCAATACCGTGGTTGCGCAAGACGAGAGAGTTGAGAAAGCTACCTCTTCATATATTGACGACATATTTGTCAATGAAACTATATGTTCTGCATCCCACGTAAAAAGCACTTTGAGCGGTTTGCAGGGCCCCAGAGCAGTTAAGATGCGGCACACTTCGGTGGTGTCGTGGAGGTGAGCCACCGACGCCCCCTGATATATTAACCCGTCGGACTATTTTCTCCGTGTGTGGAAAATTGACGGGACACTTTCCGGTGTGCTGTTGGCTGCGCGTTGCGACCGCGTTCATAAAGCGAAGGGCAAACGCCGCAACCATTGGATGGGACGATGAAGTGCGAGACCCCCTCTTAAGTCGAATGGTGGCGGATGTTTTCGCCAGAGTGGCGCAAACAGATCCAACACGTGGTGATTGGTGCGTTGATGGAGAGGACGTCACTGTGTGGGTGGACGCGAGCTCGTTGGCCACTGGTGTTGTTATTGAGAGTGGTGGAGCCGGGGCTGAAGATGCGAGCTGGTTGAGACCGATAAGCGAGGATAAACATATCAACTTGGCAGAACTCGACGCAGTGTTGCGGGGCATTAACCTCGCACTGCAGTGGAATGCAACGGCGATTCACTTGCGGACAAACTCGGCGTGCGTGCATCGCTGGGTCTCAGACACTTTGTCTGGAAGGTCGAGAGTGCGAACCAAGGCTGCCACCGAAATGTTGATCCGGTGTCGACTCGGCACGCTTGCACAACTGGGCTCAGAGTATGAACTAAAGATAGATGTGGCACTGGTTAAGTCTCACGACAACCGGGCCGATCAGCTCACCAGAGTGCCGCAGCGATGGCTGGATGATATGCAAAAAGAGTCAGAACCCGCAGGACAGGCGTGTGTGGTGGTTACAGGGGACCAGGAATCTGCCCGTATACGAGCCATTCATCAGTCCAGCGGACACCCCGGTGTGAAGCGCACGCTGTATTTTGTAAAAACTGGTCATCCCCGGAGCCTCCAGGGCGGCAGTTCAAGCGGTGTTCAGGGATTGCAAGAAATGTCAATCGATAGATCCTGCCCCGGTGCATTGGAAGCCAGGCAGGCTTTCTGTGCGTGATAATTGGAGCAGGGTGGGAATGAATTTGACCCATTTCGAAGGCCAGCACTACCTGACATTGATGGACTGTGGTCCCAGTCGTTTTGCCATTTGGAGGCCATTGCAGCGGGAAGACTCTGCCAGTATCATCCGGCAGCTAGAGACAATCTTTTGCGAACGGGAGCCTCCGATCGAACTGCTTACCGACAATGCCGCAGTGTTTTGCGGGGAAAGGTTCACCGGATTTGCAAAGGAGTGGGGTGTCCGGATAAGATTCCGTTGTGCCTATGTACCATCGGGAAATGGGATAGTGGAGAGATCCCACCGCACGATAAAGTATTATAAGTAGAATGCTATCAGTGATAGAACTTATATATATATATATATATATATATATCTAACATGGGAATTTGTGACATGGGCTTTCATGCGGATCTCATAATGAAGAACAGAAAAAAGTGTTTGCATAGAAATAGTGTTCAATGTTATAATAGCAGAGCAAGTTTAAGACTATCGGTAAACCGATAGAGAATTATCTCCCCCTGCCACTAGGGGGCGAATCGCCAACATACGATGTTGGCGGCAAAACCAAACCCCATCACTTATCTGAAGATTGTCGATCTGAGGAGTCACCTTAACAAGGGCTCCGTCCACCGCCCACTTAAAAGGTCAGTTACCTAGGCTAGTCGCTCAAAAAAATCACTCCCCAACACTTTACTTATCCTAACAACTTTCACCAGAAGAACTCCAATGATGGCTAGTAGAAATCCCTTTCTAGCGCTAACTCACCTACGAACTATTAATTTCACCTCTCAAGATAAGCCTTGTAGCAAATGCCATCAAAATTTGCAACAATTTTGTACCTTTGTTAATATATGTGTGTAATCTTCAATTGTGTTGTTTTTCTTCTTTCGTCCGGAACAAATGCCGACCACCGGGAGATTAAGAGCTCCCTACGACCCCGTAATTCATCTTAAAACTTATGGAGGCTGTGTACTGGTATAATTTGACACCGAAAGACGACACCACGGTGTCAACAGCACCAGCCAACATAATATATACGTACCACACTCGCGTAAAGGGCATTGATACTGCTCCACCGGTTGACGCCACAAATTCTGACACATACGCTGCAGGGGGCGCTGTTTGGGTGAAGAGACCGCATGGGCGGTGTACAACACAGTTCGAGAAGAGAAAAGTGACGAAAGTCTATAGCCCTCATTCAGTCCTTGTGGATGGAGTACCACGCCACGTAAAAGATGTTCGGCCGGTGCGTGGAGCAGAGACTATCAGCGCCTCGCTGTGGTCTATAAAAAATGAGTGTGTCGGAGGGTTGGGCAGTCGTTCGAAAACTTTGCGAGACGTGTTTGCTGCCAGGTCCGTGCGAAGGTTGTGAAGTCGGTTCGAGAAGCGGTTACTGCAACGGTTATAGATATGCATGTCAACATTGGATATACACCATTGAACACCCACCTATACTAGTGGAATTGTTCATAAACAAATAAAAAGATACACATGGTTACTCTTGTTCTGTAATACAAGGAATTGGGCCAACTGCAAAATTTAAAAGAAAGTTTGGTGAAGTTGAGAACATACAGTAGGTCAGTTGGTGCAGCCATACTGGACAACAAATAGACATTTGAAGGTATGGAGAATCATTTTCCATTGCTAGTGAAGTGTGATATATCAACGTTACTTGTTGCAAAAAGTGAAGTTGGATAGGAGAATTATGTTTCCTTAAAATGGGAAGAAGGTGCCTTTAGAATTAAAGGATCTGCTCATGGATTTTATTCAGTTCCATGAAAAAATGTATTGCATAATAAAATACCCATTCACAAAACAGCAACTCCAAGGTTTTGCCGAGCAAGGCCGGTACCCTATGCAAATAAAGGAAGACTTGAGGGAAAAACTGGACCGTCTGGAAAGAAAAGGCATTTCTAAAATAGTGGGGTGTTCTCAGTGGTCTGCTCGCACGACTCGATTTGCTCTGTTCTCGTCGTAACTCGCCCGTCAGTTTTACATATTAATAAAACTGACGTTTGTTAAATCTAACAACATCGTATTTGTTCTTCCTTTTATATTTGCCGAAATAGCTTGAGATTTGCGCGAGAGAAATTCGAAGTTCTGTTGTTTTAATCCAGCCTTAATCATTCAATTTCTCGCTCAAAAAGCCAAGTCCGACCGTGAATTTCCTCGACACTTCACTCGACTATTACCCATGACCGTTCTGTACGACAGCTCCCCTAACTGGCATAAAAGCAGTAGTAAACTGGCTACGGTTTTCTAAGCTAAAATAAAAGTAACCCTGACTCAAGAGAAACAGCTTTGGCTTTTATTTCTTCTCACTAACCCAACCATTCCAACTAATACGGGTGACAGAATATTTACTGTTGTATCCACCCCTCATGAATTATACTTGCCAATGGCTTTTCCTAGCTTCTGATGCTTTTATTAGGTTGCATTATTTGTGCATGAAGACATACAGACTACAAAGTATTTCGATAAGTCTTTATTTCCATACAGAGCAGCCGTGAAACTACAAATTAAAACGAAAGACTTGTCACAGAAAATATACAAAAAAGGACAATAAATTTACAATACAATAAAACAAAACAAATTCACACAAGAAAGGGTAATTATAAAATTAACAGGAAAGGTTTACGCCTCATAATTTACTAAAATTCTTAACATAAAAACATTTAAGCTTATCTATAACTTAAAAAAGAAAAGAAAAATACAAAGGGGTTTGGGTTATTTAACTTATTAGCCTTAAAAGACACAAAACATATGTTAAACTAGGGTAAAGGAATAATTTACTATTTAAGGCAATTTATAATTCAACAAGAAAAATAACACTTATCTAAACTTACAGAGCAAATACAGTTCTAAGAAGAATGGAAAATAGTTTACCTTGTTAGCACTATCGGGGATTGGATTCGAGACTCTATATCTTATTAACTTTTTACCAAGAGTGCGGTGAGAAATTATACCGCCCAAAATGCTCCAGTCCTTTTAACTGGAACCCAAAATATTTGCGACTGTTCTCTTCAGTCACCCAAAATGGAAAGACCGAATTTTGCTGGGTCTATCTTAGCCTGCCTACTACCTGTTGAGTAACTGGTCGCCATCCTTAGTTCCAGTTGTAAAAGAACTTAAAGTAAACAAGTAAGTAAATCAATAAGTCCTTGTGGGATAGTGTCTTTTAGGTCCGACGCCCTAGATGATCCAAGTGTCAATGAGCTAAGATTAAGAATCAGCTAGTATAAATACAAAAACAGCAGCAGCAGCAGCACTGCCAGTCATTGGACAATAGGATGGTCACGTGAAACTCGGCGAGTCTATAAATAGAAGTGACCCATTGACGCACGCCTTATATACTAAAACCCCAACACGCCCCCTTTTTGTTATAAGGTGGGCTATTTTATTCAACAATATTAAATCATTTCATTGAGGAAAATTACAATCGACAATCATTTCATTGAGAAATGTTTACAATTTACAATAAATTCATTAAGAAATTTTTCATTTTCATTTTATAGTAATAGGGCAAAAATACTATTACTGTTACTAATCTTAGATTTTACTAACCCTATTTTGTAAAAAAAGATATTAATTATTATTATTATTATTATTATTATTATTATTATTATTATTATTATTTTCCTACTCCTAATTCCTAGTCTTATTACTGCAAAATGTTACTGTCAAAAGTTAGTATAGTCCCCTTTTTGGGTTTTTTTGATTTTTTGGTTGTGTTGATTCAAAAAAATACAATACTATACAGTACAATACAATGTAATACAGGTTAATGGGTTAGTAATTTATTGAACAGGTTTAATGTCATTGTCCAGGACATTCATTTTCGGGGGGGGGGCTTACCCCTCTGCATAAATACAGTCGGCCTATTCTTCAGCCCAAACCGACAGGGCAAAATCTTAAGTTTAATTTTAAGTTTAAAAGTATTAAGTTTTATCCTGTTCAATGGTTTTGTGAACAGATCTGAAATATTCTTTTCTGATTCTATATACTTTAAGAGTATAGACCCCTTTTTAATTTCATCCCTTATAAATTGATATTTTATATCAATATGTTTTGATCTCTGGGGGGGGGGTGCCAGTAGTATGCTCGACTGATTATCACAATAAATAGTTACAGGGTTATTAACGATCCCTGGTTCCACGACACAATTCACTAATGTTCGTAAATAAAGGGCTTCTTGGACTGTTACCGCTATACTAACAAATTCGGCCTCACATGTTGACAACGATACTACTGGTTGTTTTTTAGATTTCCAGGAAATAATCGAGCTTTCGTCCGATAATTTAAAACAGTATCCTGATATACTTTTTCGGTCACTTGAACCTGCCCAGTCGGCATCACAAAATCCCTGTAATTTCAAGGGTTCAGATGATTTTTTTAAATACTAGCGCCTGACTTATTGTGCCTTTCAGATATCGCAAAACGTGCTTCGCTCCTGTCAAATGGATTGATGTTGGTTTATCTAAATACTGAGATAATTTTAAAACTACATACGATATATCTGGTCGAGTAGCCATCATAATTTAAATTAAGGAACCAACAATTTCTCGGTAGAGTTTATTATCAATTAATTCATTTTCATTATCAAAATTTTTATTTATATCCAATTCGCATGGAGTATTTCGGGGCTTACAATCGGTCATATTAAATCTGACCAACAATCTTTCAATATATCTAGTTTGATTCATTCCAGTAGTATTTTCACTATGCTCAAATTGTATTCCCAAAAACTAAGACAACCTTCCCAGGTCTGTCATTTTAAATTTTAAACTTAAACTATTTTTAATTTTTATTAAATCAGCTTCAGTTTTTGAAGCAATTAAAATATCATCTACCCATACTAATAAAATTACTATTATTTCTTTATTAATTTCCTTTGTATACAAACAAGGATCTATAATAGCAGGTTTTAAATCCTGTTCAACCAGGTAACTATGGAAAGTGTTATTCCAGAAACGCCCACTTATATATAGGGCTTTCTTAAGTTTCCATACACAGTCTTTATTTTCGTTTTCAAAACCCTCCGGAGGATATATGTATATATCAAAATCCAATGGAGTACTTTTGATATCTAGGTGGTGGATTCGCAAGTTATACTGGGCCGCCAACTGAATTAAAACTCGTATGGAAGTTAGGTTAGTCGTTGGAGAAAACGTATCAAGGTAATCTTCACCATAAATCTGTGAAAAGCCTTTTGCGACAAACCTAGCTTTATATTTCAAAGAACCCTTTTCATTAAATTTCAAATCGTAAACCCATCGACTCCCTAAAATATGCTGTTTTTTTATTGGGGGCGGGGGGCAGGTTTCAATTCAAATGTATCATTGTTCAAAAGTGTTTTATATTCATTTTGCATGGCTAGCACCCATTGTTGGGAATCTGTTCATTGCCTCAACATAGTTGCTGGGTATGGTTGACAATAAGTAACAATAGTCAAAACTTTTTACCTTGAAATTGTCTGTTACAAAAAAGTCAGGCCTTTTTCGTTCACGTTTCGGGTAACGAGATTCTAATTGTTGTGTTAAATCAGTTGGGGGTTTATTCGCATAAACATGGTCTGGATAAGTTGGCAAAACTAGTAAATCATCTATTTCATCTGACTTTGGGGTTTTACCATAGGAATCAGTGAATTTTACACATCTGATTTTTTTAATAGCACCTCTTTCAGGAAAGTAAATTAGATATGCTGGACTTTGTTTATCATACCCAATAAAAATACCCTCCTTAGAACGGGGATCCAATTTCTTTTTATTTTGCGCATAGCAAAAACAAATCGTCCCAAAAATATGCATACGACTTAAGTTCGGTCTAGAACCGGTAAAAACTTCAAAAGGGGTTTTCCCTAAATATGAATCAAAGCATCGATTCCTTATATAGGCAGAGGCAAGTATGGCGTAAACCCATAGATTTAATGAAGATTCAATCAGCATACATCTAGCCATTGAGAACAATGTACGCCAGGCCCTTTCAACTTTCCCCACCTGATGAGGGGAATAAGGGTAGGATAATTCATGTTTAATCCCTTTCTCAATTAATAAATTTTGAAAGTTTTCTGACGGGAATTCGCTTCCATTGTCACTTCGTATGCATTTGACTTTGCCATATTGGCTGACATCTGCTACGTATTGTTTCGTAGCTAACAGAGTATCAGATTTATGGGCTAAAAAAATATAACTTCATAAGTCCAGAAAAATCGTCAATAAATTTAGAACATACCTGAAGTTGGATTTACCAGCTAAGTCGCAAAAAACGAGCGACAATATCTCCGTTTCTCTTTTCGTTAACACTTTATTTTTAGTCTCGACCATTTTTCCCTGAATACATATATTACAACAGTTAGTTTTAAATGAGGGGTCAATTTTATTTTCATTCCATTTATTACTTTCGGCAGTTTTTTGATATCATTTATGTTACAGTGTCCTAAGATTCTATGCCAAGTATTAATATCATATTTCGCAGTCTTAGAGGAATTAATATTTTTTAAATAATACAAACAGCCCATTCTTACTATATTAAATATAGTACCATTTGGGTAGATCAACTTTGATGTTTTGTGTCCAAATTTCATGTGGGCCCCGGAAGCCGTAGCTGCCCTTACTGAAAAGATGTTTTGTTTAAAAGTGGGGATATACAGTGCCCCTTTCAAAATGCTTTCGCAAATTTGGCCTTTACTAGTTTTCAAATATACACGCGCGTCTCCGCGTTTTTGTACAAAGCCAGTGGATTGGCTTCCATCAGCCAATTCCACGAAGTGATTTTCAGGTTGAAAATTGAGGTCCCAACTGATAAATTTAGTTTTATCGCCTCATGGGCACCTCATTTGGTGTAATGATTAGCAAGCTAGATTAGCAGACCATTGTTAGTGAGTTCGATTCTCACTGGGCGCCCCACACTTCTGGCCTTGTGCTATATCTAAGCAAAGCTTAGTAAATAACTATATACTAAAACCCCAACACTACCAAAATTACTACACTGAATCCGAGCCCTACAAACTTTCATTTTTTCCACTTAAACCTTTTGTTTTCACTGTCTACTGCAGTGTTCTATTTCAAATTGCTACACAAGGCAAACAAGTCTTCCACCTATCATCAAAAATGCATTTACAACTACTTTTAGTTTGTTTTTTTTAACCAACGAACTATTTTCTCTAAGGAAATTCTTACAATGGGTGACAAGGTCACTGGGTACTCACTGGAATGGGGAAGAAAGGGGTGTAAGGCAAACCTGTTAACCATAAACAAATAATGATACTGCTGCTACCGGCAGTGACACTTACTAAGAGATATTAACATGGAAGTTGTGTGTAATTCGTTTCGCCTCTCGCTATAATGTGGCAGCACATCCGTAAGGATTGTGCGCATGGAAGCCTTTGAATGAAAAAAAATAGACATTGGGAAGACCTGAGGAGCTTATGGGTGTTGGTAGTGAATGTGTTTGACCAGCCAAGACTTTAATACGTTTCATTTCCCTATTCCTGTTGTATTTGTTAAGTCCCTTAGACTAACCCTTGAAAAACCCTAAACTTATCCGCCCATGATTTCTAGTAATGGCAACCTGTGAATAAACACTTTTAAACAGCTTCTTCTTTAAACTCCTTAAATCTGAAGGTACCCTGGTGAACTAATTCCATATAATATACATAATGTCAGGAAAACAAGATTAGGAACTCACACGGATATTAAAAACAGAAAATTACGATTGACAGTGATATTTTTCCAGGATTGGATAATTTTTAAAAAAAGAAAAAAAGGAAACACATGCACCCACATTTCGATACTCGCCAAGGTAAGAGAAATTTTTCTCCATACTTTGTATCTGTGAAAAAAACACATTGAAATGGAAAGGACTTCACTTCGAAGGTCCTTTAAGAGACTTAGACGACAATATCAAACTTAAATATCTTTTGTATGTGGAAGGTTAGGAAATAAGTGACACTTTTACTTTTCAACCGGGTTGAAACTTACATAAAATATTTCAGACAATATGTAAGCCCACAGTCGAATTTCTATGTTTACAGACACGAACTTTTACAGTGCCGTCAAGAACCACACGAGTCTGCGCACGCATTTTAAAGCGACTTCGGCAAATAACTAAGCAATGTGAATATCATCCTATTGTGGAGAAACTTTAATAATCGATGTCTTTATTTTGGTATTCTTTTAAAAATGTGACGGAGAACGAGAAAGGAAAAAGAGCAAGACATTGTCTTGCCTGCCAGGATCGAACTCGTGTCCTTCCGCATGCAAAAACAAATGCGTTTTGGGCACTGGACGGACGCGAGGTTCGACATGTGCCCGGATGTTTGGCTAATATGCCCGTAAAATAACAAGTGAGTCGAGCGCTGGGCAGTCAGCAGCAGCAGAAGCAGTCGACGACGAAGCGCTTTTCAGTAAAGAAATGGATTTTAGTCGAATAGAAACAAAACTAAATAGGAAATATGATTTTGAACTGCTAAAGATTATTTCGACTACGACGACAGATTTTCCGGTTGCTAGACGAAGAATGTGTTGACCAACAGAGGGTCTGGCTTGTGAGAAGACGGAGAACTCGCTTGTTTTTGGTTCCCCTCGGCAGGAGCTTGTTGATTCGAAAGTCTATTTCGCCCCATATATTTTCCCCCCTTCTATAAGCTATTTCGGCTTTGGATAATATTCGCTTGAACAGAGAGATAATAGGCTTGGGTCCTCCAGAGATGTCCGTCACAACCCAAGAGAACCTATGTTTGAATCTTTCAGGGATATCTGCCTTGAACCTACAACAGATATTCATCTGAATCTTGGGATCTGCGTAGTGAATCAAGAGATATACGTGAATATCGTGACATTCGTGAACCTCGTGATATAGGCGGTGAATCTATAAACATTCGTTTTGGAATCCCGTGACACTCGTGGAGAGTTTAGAGACATTCGTATTGAATTTCGGGATATCCGAGAACCTAGAGATATCCGTAATAAACCAGGAGAGTCTCGACTTGAGCCTTCAAGAGATATTCGCTTTGGATAATGGCAAACAAGTCTAAGATGCGCCCTGTTAGACGTTTGTGAGCAGAAATGTGTGAGATATCGTCACCAATCTCCCCCCTGGCAATTTAAAAGTCGAAAGTGGATCAACATGCCGTCGTACATGGAAGGTTGGCCATTTATTTCGGAGGTGGACACGGTGACTTTTCAAAGAATGTCAGAGCTGAATCAAGACACCAGCATGAACGAAGATTGTGATGATGGAGGTGGTAGCAGCAAATATTCGAACGAGACCGACGGAAACCGGAGGGCATTTGTGCGATTGGGACGGAGATCGGAGGGCATTTGTGCGATTGGGCCAGAGACCAGAGGGCAATTGTGCGATTGGTCTGGAGACTGGAGGGCATTTGTGCGATTGGGCCGGAGACTAGAGGGCATTTGTGCGATTGGGCCAGAGACCAGAGGGCATTTGTGCGATTGGTCCGGAGATCGGAGGCATTTGGTGCGATTGGGCCGGAGACCGGAGGGCATTTTTGTGATTGGGCCGGAGACTAGAGGGCATTTGTGCGATTGGCCAGAGACCAGAGGGCATTTGTGCGATTGGTCCGGAGATCGGAGGGCATTTGTGCGATTGGGCCGGAGACCGGAGGGCATTTTTGCGATTGGCCGGAGACCGGAGGGCATTTTGCCGGAGACTAGAGGGCATTTTGCGATTGGGCCAGAGCCAGAGGGCATTTTTGCGAATTGGTCCGGAGATCGGAGGGCATTTGTGCGATTGGACCGGAGACGGAGGGCATTTTTGCGATTGGCCGGAGACCAGAGGGCATTTTTGCGATTGGGCCGGAGACCAGAGGGCATTTTTGCGATTGGCCAGAGACAATAGGGCATTTGTGCGATTGGGCCGGAGACCGGAGGGCATTTTGCGATTGGGCCGGAGACCAGAGGGCATTTTTTTGCGATTGGGCCAGAGACAATAGGGCATTTGTGCGATTGGACCGGAGACCGAAGGGCATTTTTGCGATTGGGCCAGAGACCAGAGGGCATTTGTGCGATTGGTCCGGAGACTGGAGGGCATTTGTGCGATTGGGCGGAGACCGGAGGGCATTTTTGTGATTGGGCCGGAGACCGGAGGGCATTTTTTTGGATTGGGCCGGAGACCGGAGGGCATTTTTGTGATTGGGCCGGAGACCGGAGGGCATTTTTGTGATTGGGGCCGGAGACTAGAGGGCATTTGTGCGATTGGGCCAGAGACCAGAGGGCATTTGTGCGATTGGTCCGGAGATCGGAGGGCATTTGTGCGATTGGGCCGGAGACCGGAGGGCATTTTTGCGATTGGGCCAGAGACCGGAGGCATTGATTGGGCTTGAGACTAGAGGGCATTTGTGCGATTGGGCCAGAGACCGGAGGGCATTTGTGCGATTGGGCCGGAGACCAGAGGCATTTGTGCGATTGGGCCGGAGACTGGAGGGCATTTTTGTGATTGGGCTGGAGACCGGAGGGCATTTTTGTGATTGGGCCGGAGACTAGAGGGCATTTTTGCGATTGGGCCGGAGACCGGAGGGCATTTGTGCGATTGGGCTGGAGACCAAAGGGCATTTGTGCGATTGGGCTGGAGACCGGAGGCATTTTGTGCGATTGGGCTGGAGACCAAAGGGCATTTGTGCGATGGGCCAGAGACCGGACGGATTTTTGCGATATGACGAAGAAAGTAACAGTTCTCCTACTTCAAGGGAGCGGGAGAACAAAACGGCCACCCCACCCTGCACGTTTTGTGATGAGGACATCAGGGGGGAGTGTGATGGAGAACGAAAGGAAAAAGAGCAAGACATTGTCTTGCCTGCCGGGATCGAACTCGCGTCCTCCCGCATGCACAAACAAATGCGTTTTGGGCACTGGACGGACGCGAGGTTCGACATGTGCCCGGATGTTTGGCTAATATGCCCGTAAAATAACAAGTGAGTCGAGCGCTGGGCAGTCAGCAGCAGCAGAAGCAGTCGACGACGAAGCGCTTTTCAGTAAAGAAATGGATTTTAGTCGAACAGAAACAAAACTAAATAGGAAATGTGATTTTGAACTGCTAAAGATTATTTCGACTACGACGACGGATTTTTCCAACTGCTAGACGAAGAATGTGTTGACCAACAGAGGGTCTGGCTAGTTAGAAGACTGTGAACTCTCTTGTTTTTGGTTCCCCCTCGGCGGGAGCTTGTTGATTCGAAGGTCTGTTTTGCCCCATATATCACCCCCTTCTATATAAAACCAACTCAAAAATCCTTACTTAAGGAAGATAGAGAATTGACTATAACAAAAGCATTGAGAATTGCAGAGACTGAGGAGGCCAGATACAAACAAGTCGAATTGATTCGTGTTTCATTTGAGAACGTCAGTGCACATGCGGTACGCTCTAAAATAAATGCTGTGACAGAAGCCACTTTCAGGGGAGAATGTCCGACAAAAGGAAAAACTTGCATTAAATGCAACAAAAAGGACATTTGCGAATGTTTGCCGTTAAAAAAAAACGGAAAAAAAACAAGTAGACAAAGGAACAATAAGACCACAAGGGCACAAAAACAGGAATATCCGCACAGCAACAAAGAACAGATATAATAATGATTCCAATAGCGAGGATGTATATTTGTACACTATTCAGAAATTACCCTATAATTCCACGAATGCATATGCCAAATTTAGAATTGGCAACAGGAAAAAATAAATGGAGATCAGCACAAAGGTTGATATAGGGGCTATGAGCAACCACTTACCAAAAAAGATATCAAAGAAGCTCAGTGGAGTATCATTAAAAAGACTGCCATGCGACTGTTCACTTTTGTTTGAATTGAAATAAAGCAGGAAGGGATATGTTGGCTAGAGTAAAGTTCCGAGACAGATTTGTTGGCGCAACATTCCATGTTATAGATTCCGATATTGCAAGGGCTCCAAAGTTCACGGAGTTGGGCCTAGTAATATTAAACTAGCAATAAAAACGGCCACTCCAACCATAAGAGAACACAATGCACAGACAAACGTTGATCCAAAAGAGAGACCTCATCATGGCACGAAAACCAATTCCAATGCCAAGATCAAGTCTGAAAGATCTACGAACAAGGGGCAGGATAATTCAGGAGTGGCTAAGGTCAACGGTTCAGTCAGACTATGCCTAGACCCTAGAGACCTAAACAAAGCGGTACTCAGACCACATTTCGTCACCCCAACATTTGAGGAAGTCGTATCTCAACTACATGGTGCCAGATGGTTTACATTGTAGATATTAAGTTGGGATACTGACATCTTAATCTGGACAAAGAGTCCAGGAAACTGATAACATTAATTACTCCATTTGGGATATACATGTTCAAGAGATTTCCCATGGGGATAAAGTGTGCCCAGGACGAATTCCAGCATGCTATGGAAGAAAACTTCGGTGACATAAAATGTCCTTTCCATTTGTGACGATATGATCGTATATGGATTCAAAGAGTATGGCAGTGATCATGACCAAGCACCCAGATAGCTGCTAGAACAAGGGAGATAAATTGTAATTTTTGCTTGGAAAAATTTCACCATTATGCATGGGGCCACAAAGTCACGATCCACACAGATCACAAGCCTCTAGAGTCCATAGCATTAAAAATTATCCAGAATGTTGCTGAAGACCGAAGGAAACCCCAGGAAAAGCAGTTCCAATTGCAGACTGTTTATCACGGGTATCACGGGTATCACGGGTATCCCCAATACCCAGCAAATATATTGAAGGGAATAGATATAAGACCAACATAAGCACATACATGAATTTCTCACCGACCTGGATAGAGAACGTCAGAGCGGAAACATCAAAGGATAAAGTTCTAAAAGAACTCATCCACATTGTAATGACTGGCTGGCCTGATGATCGTTCTAGCTGCCCAACCTACCTCCTACCCTTTTGGAATTTAAGAGATGATATAGGAGTCCAAGACCGTATTCTGCTCAAGAGTGATAAAATCATAATACCTACATATGCAGAGAGGGATTCTAGAGAACTCCATGCATCACACCAAGGAGTTGAAAAAAATAGAATTGAGGGCATGAACTAATTTACTGGTAAAGATAAATAGGGACATCGAGATGTTATCGCCAATTGCCACACCTGCCAAATATCGAGCGAGTCAAATTGATGCACCAACACGAAACGCTACATACTCTTGGCAATATGTAAGTGCTAATCTTTCACAATAGCAGGAAACGAATATTTACTCGTAGCCGATTAGTACAGCCGAATCCCATTCGTAAACGTCTCCATTCCACTTCATCTACAGCCGTTATTAGGAATATAAATATGATATTCCAGGAAAGAGGTACAACAGAGATCCTCTACAGGACAATAGACCACAATTTGCAAGTAAAGAATTTGCAGACTTCTCTAAAAAGTAATACATTCCTACATAAAACATCTCCTATGGGAAATTTGTGGTGCCAAAATACTGATAAGAATGGAATAAAATACAAGACAAGGGTTGTATATTTTTAAAAAGTGTTTATTGGTGTGTAAGGATGCTAAGACTTATTGCTTTAGCGGTCGTAAGTCTCATATTTATAAAAGTATCAATTCATGAACACTTATCTTTGGTAGATTTCTTGTTGGGGTAAAGAGTTCCTAGTTGTAGGCTCATTCGTTGTTCGACGCAAAATTGGGTGTGTCGTGTGAACGGATGTATCAACCTTTTTGTTCTGTTCGACAACTTTTTGTTGTCCAGACTTTTGTAGGGCTATCTATTTCTGTTCTAAAGGATAACAGCCATGTAGTCTCTTCGACAATTTTTTCTGTTCTGGATTTCGGAGCCGCTAGTTCTTTACTTCCGGGTTCTGTCAGAGGAGAGTAAACCCATATTTTCCATACTCCACATTATCCATAGTCTAATGATTTGTGGAAAGGATGGTAGGAGTATGAAAAAATATTATTGAAAGCATGTGAACTGGACATGGACTGCCATTTAGCAAATTATTTAATTAGCAATACATAAATTTAGCAATACATCAAAAATGAAGGAAATCTTCCGCCGCAACCTACTAGCCACGTAGAAGCAAAACAAGATTAGTCGATTGGCGAGTTTTTTCAAGGTCTTGAAAGACTGCAACTTTAAAGACAGAACAGCTAAACAAGTCAGCGAAGAATATGTAAGATGCGTTTATTTATGGGATAACATCACCAGCAATCACGGCAAAGATCTTGAAGTAACAATTTAAACCTCCAGACAATTAATGAACAAGCACTAACGTTGAACTTAGCCCAGAGAAATAATATGGTTTGTGTTTCTACCCAATTCATCCATTGCTATCATTAACGACAGAGTCCATGCAGATAGACAGTTGGTAAGGGGAAGGAGAGAAGAAAATCAACCCCAGTTTCTGCCACATTTCAACCAACGAAACAACAGTACTTACAGGAAGGCTCTACAACAGCTTTCGAATACATCAATAAGAAAGCTTGTTTTTTGTTATATTGTACCGTATCATAAAAGGTCCCATTTTTCCGGCAACGTGACGTAATTTGCCATCACTATGATAAACAGGGGTATTACTAGAAAATGTGTAGATCATCAAATATGACTACTAATGCCAAATTATTCATTCGGCTTCTTGTATTAGGGGTGGGCAAATGAATACTTTTTCTCCAAATGGTATGTAAGACGAGTGTTTTCTATGGCCTGTTTTCCTGCTGATTACGACTGCGAGATATTATCATTGACCTAGATGTCATTTTAGGTTAGTTCCGTGATGATTTTCAAAATGGCGGCTGAAAATCCTTGTTTGTTTAAATAAGAGGACAATATATGGCTTAATAATGGTGTAATATGTCTAATCATAGGTTTTCTTAGTCACAGAAATTGAAATATAATTCGTTTTTTGATCTGATAGCTCTAATTTCTTTAACATTTAAAGAAATGAAAATTATAATAAGATTAGATTTTTTTTTTACTTTAGATATCACAATTTACCACTTGAGTTTGCAATAGTTTAACTTCCACACATAAGATTGACTTTCCCATATAAGGGTACTACTTGACTTCACAGATTTTCCCCCTGAATTTCGGTTTATCATATCTAGCAAACCTGGGATTCATATCTAAGTTTTGTGAGAGGTGCATACCTCTGTTACCATTGTTAATCTTGCCTAGAAGTGTTCAAACGTCCAAAATTGCTTCTTAACAGCATCTATAACTTTCTCCATTACTGCAACTTTCAATCCCATTTGATTACCCTCTTTGTTTTAACTTTATATCCTTGAGAAAATCAATTTGGGTTTGTAATATACAAAATGGCGTATGGGTTATTGCAAAAGAAAAAATAGACAAGAAGGTTTGGATTAATTTCGTTTATTTAAAATAAACAAAAGCTGGAATTGTTGAGATGATAATTCTTTCGCTGCTCGGTGAAAATGGGGGCAGGTGGGGGTTGAAAGCAGTTCTGGCTCTGCGTGACGCGAGGTGTGGGTGTGGGTATGTATGGCGTGACGCGGGGTGTGGTGTGGATAGTATGGCGGTCCTTTATTCTCGGCCTGGTGTGTCGGCTCTGGCCTGTCTACGATTAACTGATTTTTTTTTACTAAGTTCGGCTGTTATATAAGGTTGAAGGCTCGAGAAGGCCTTCGATGGGTTTAGGGGGATAGATTTTTTTATTGATTGAAAATATTAAATAAGAAAATATTTTTTATTGTTTAAAAATTTGTTTTTCGACCAATAAAAAAATCTTCCCTAAAACCCATCGAAGGCCTTCTCGAGCCTCTCAACCATTTATATATACAGCCGACTTAGTAAAAAATCAGTTAATCGTAGACAGCCAGAGCCGACAACCCAGGCGGATAAAGGACCGCCCAATACTGATACCCAACCACACCTCCGCGTCACGCATACTAACCCACACCAGCACCTCGGTCCGCAGAGCCAGAACTGCTTTCAAAAACCCCACACCTGCCCCATTTCACCGAGCACGAAAAGGAATTATCATGCTCCAACAATTCCAGCTTTGTTTTTTTAAATAAACGAAATTAATCCAAACCTTCTTGTTATTTTTCTCTTTTTGCAAACATACGCATTTTTGTGAATATTCACAAACCCAATTGATTGTTTCTCAAGGAATTAAAGTAAAACAAGAGGGTGAATCAATGGGATTGAAAAAGTTGCAGTAATGGAGAAGTTATAGATGCTGTTAAGAGCAACTTTTGGAACGTTGAACACTTCTAGCAAGAATACAATGGTCCACCGGAGGTATGCACCTCTTCACAAATCGGTATGAATCCCAGTTTTGCTAAGATTTGATACCGAATCAGGAAAATCTGTGAGTCAGTACTTATATGGGAGTCAATTCTTATGTGGAAGTTAATTTGGCAAACTTCAAGTGTAATTGATGTATATTCTAAAGTAATAAAAAATGATTGTAAATCTTATTATAATTTTCATTTCTTTAACATGTTAAGAAATTTAGAGCTGATCAGATCAATAAAAGAACGAATATATTTTCATATTCTGTGACTAAGAAAACCTATGATTAGACATATTAACACCATTATTAAGCCATATATTGTCTCCTTATTTAAACAAACAAGGATTTTTCAGCCGCCATTTTGAAAATCATCACGGAACTAACCTAAAATGACATCCTAGGTCAATGATCATATCGCAGTCGTAATCAGCAGGAAAACCAGGCCATAGAAACACTCGTCTTACATACATTTTAAGGAAAAAGTATCCATTTGCCACCCTAATACAAGAAGCCGAATGAATAAATGGCATTAGAGTCATATTTGATGATCTACACATTTCTAGTAATACCCCTGTTTATCATAGTGATGGCAAATTACGTCACGTGCCGGAAAAATGGACCTTTTTATGATACGGTACAATTATAACAAAAACAAGCTTTCTTATTGAGTTATTCGAAGCTGTTGTAGAGGCCTTCCTGTAAGTACTGTTGTTTCGTTGGTTGAATGTGGCAGAAACTGTGGGTTGATTTTCTTCTCTCCTTCCCCTACCACTACTGTCTATCTTCATGTACTCTGTCGTTAATGATAAGCAATGGATGCTTAGGGGTAGAAACACAAACCATATTATTTCTCTGGGCTAAGTTCAACGTTAGTGCTGTTTCATAAGTTGTCTGGGAGGTTTAAATTGTTACTTTCAAGTAATCTTTGCCTGATTGCTGGTGATGTTATCCCATAAATAAACGCATCTTACATATTCTTCGCTGACTTGTTTAGGCTGTTCTGTCTTTAAAGTTGCAGTCTTTCAAGACCTTGAAAAAACTCGCCAATCGACTAATCTTGTTTTTGCTTCTACGTGGGCTAGTAGGTTGCGGGCGAAGATTTCCTTCATTTTTGATGTAATTGCTAAATTTTTATGTATTCTAAATTAATAATTGCTAATGGCATCATGTCCAGTTTCACATGCTTCAATAATTTTTCATACTCCTACCATCCTTTCCACAAAGTCTTAGACTAATGGATAATGTGGAGTATGGAATATGGGTTTACTCTCCTCTGACAGAACCGGAAGTAAGGAACTAGCGGCTCCGAAATTCCTTAGAAAAAAATTGTCGAAGGAGACACATGGCTGTTATCCTTAGAACAGAAATAGATAGCCCTACAAAGTCTGGACAACAAAAAGTTGTCGAACAGAACCAAAAAGGTTTGATACATCCGTTCACACTGACACACCCAATTTTGCGTCGAACAACGAAGAGCTAAACTAGAACTCTTTTACCCCAACAAGAAATCTACACAAAGATAAGTGTTTCATGATAATTGATACTTTTATAAATATGAGACTTACGACCGCTAAAGCAATAAGTCTTAGCATCCCTTACACCAAAATAAAACACTTTTAAAAATATACAACCCTTGTCTTGTAATTTTATTCCATTTCTTATCAGTATTTGCACCACAAATTTCCCATAGGAGATGTTTTATGTAGGAATGTATACTTTTTTAGAGAAGTCTGCAAATCTTTACTTGCAAATTGGTGGTCTATTGTCCGTGTAGAGGACATCCTGTTGTACCTCTTTCCTGGAATATCATATTTATATTCCTAAAACGGCTGTAGATGAAGATGGAATGGAGACGTCTTACGAATGGGATTCGGCTGTACTAATCTGCTACGAGTAAAATTCGTTTCCTGCTATTGTGAACAGATTAGCACTTCATATTGCCAAGAATGTGATGTGGCGTTTTCGTGTTGGTGCATCAATTTGACTCGCTCGATATTTTTGGCAGGTGTGGCAATTGGGCGATAACATCCTCGATGTCCCTATTTATCTTTACCCAGTAAATTAGTTCATGCCCTCAATCTATTTTTTTCAACTCCTTGTGTGATGCATGGAGTTCTCCTAGAATCCCTCTCTGCATAGTAGGGTATTATATTTTATCATCTTGAGCCAGAATACGGTCTTGGACTCCTATATCATCTCTTAAATTCCAAAAGGGTAAAGGAGTAGGTTTGGGCAGCTAGAACGATCATCAGGCCAGCCAGTCATTACAATGTGGAATGAGTTCTTTTAGAACTTTTCTCTTTGATGTTTCCGCTCTGACGTTCTCTATCCAGGTCGGTGAGAAATTCATGTATGTGCTTATGTTGTGTACCTTTATATCTATCCCCTTTCCTATTAAATTTGCTGGTATTGGGGGTACCCGTGATACCCGTGATACCCGTGATAAACAGTCTGCAAATTGGAACTGCTTTTCCTGGGGTTTTCCTTCGGTCTTCAGCAACATTCTGGATAATTTTTAATGCTATGGACTCTAGAGGCTTGTGATCTGTGTGGATCGTGACTTTGTGGCCCCATGCATAATGGTGAAACTTTTTTCCAAGCAAAATTACAATTTATCTCCTTGTTCTTAGCAGCTATCTGGGTGCTTGGGTCCCATGATCACTGCCATATCTTTGATCCCCTATACGATCATATCGTCACAAATGGAAAGGACAATTTTATGTCACCGAAGTTTTTTCTCCATAGCATGCTGGATTCGTCCTGGCCCACACTTTATCCCCCATGGGAAACTCTTGAACATGTTATATCATGGAGGTATAATGTTATCATCCTGGACTCTTTGTCCAGATAAGGATGTCAGTATCCCAACTTATTTATCTAGATCAATATGGTATCAACTGCATTACTGGCCCAATGTAGTTTGAGATATCGACTTCCCTCAAATGTTTGGGGTGACGAAATGTGGTCTGAGTACCGCTTTGTTTAGGTCTCTAGGGTCTAGGCATAGTCTGACTGAACCGTTTTGCCTAGCCACTCCTGAATTTATCTGGCCCCTTGTTCGTACGATCTTTCAGACTTGATCTTGGCATTGGAAATTGGTTTCGTGCCCTGAATGAGGTCTCTCTTTTTGGTCAACGTTTGTCTGTGCCATTGTGTTCTCTTAATGGTTTGGGTGGCCGTTTTTATTGCTAGTTTAATATTACTAGGCCCAACTCCGTGAACTTTGGAGCCCTTGCAATATCGGAATCTATAACATGGATGTTGCGCCAACAAAATCTGTCTCGGAACTTTACTTCCTATTTCCAACCATATCCTTCTGCTTATCTTCAATTCAAACAAAAGTGAAACAGTCGCATGGCAAAGTCTTTTTAAATGATACTCACTGAGCTCTTTGATATCTTTTTTTGGTAAAGTGGTTGCTCATAGCCCCTATACTCAACCTTTGTGCTGATCTCCATTTATTTTTTTCCTGTTGCAATTCTAAATTTGGCAATGCATTCCGCTGGAATTATTAGGTAATTTTCTGAATCGTGTACAATATACATCCTTCGCTATTGGAATCTTATATAATCTGTTCTTTGTTGCTGTGGCGGATTTCCTGTTTTTTGTGGCCCTTGTGGTCTTTATTGGTTCCTTTGTCTACTGGTTTTTTTTTCCGTTTTTTTTTTAACGGCAAAACATTCGCAAATGTCCTTTTTTTGTTGCATTTAATGCAGTTTTTTCCTTTTGTCGGACATTCTCCCCTGAAGTGGCTTACTGTCACAGCATTTATTTTAGAGCGTACGCATGTGCACTGGACGTTCTCAAATGAAACACGAATCAACTTCGACTTTGTTTGTATCTGGCCCCTCAGTCCTCTGCAATTCTCATGCTTTGTTATAGTCAATTTCTTCTATCTTCCTTAAGTAAGGATTTTTTGAGTTGGTTTTTATAAAGGGGGTGATTGGGCAAAACAGACCTTCGAATCAACAAGCTCCCGCCGAGGGGGAACCAAAAACAAGAAGAGTTCACAGTCTTCTACTAGCCAGACCCTCTGTTGGTCAACACATTCTTCTCTAGCGAAGTTTTGGAAATATCCGTCGTCGTAAGTCGAAATAAATTTAGCAGTTCAAAATCACATTTCCTATTTGAGTTTTGTTTCTGTTCGACTAAAATCCATTTCTTTTACTGAAAGCGCTTCGTCGTCCGACTGCTTTCTGCTGCTGCTGACTGCCAGCGCTCGACTCACTGATTATTTACGGGCATATTAGCCAAACATCCGGCACATGTCGAACCTCGCGTCCTCCAGTGCCCAAAACGCATTTGTTTGTGCATGCGGAGGACGCGAGTTCGATCCCGGCAGGCAAGACAATGTCTTGCTCTTTTTTCCTTTCGTTCTCCATCACCACTCCCCTGATGTCCTCATCACAAAACGTGCAGGGTGGGGTGGCCGTTTTGTTCTCCGCTCCCTTGAAGTAGGAGAACTGTTACTTCTTCGTCCATATCGCAAAAAACCGTCAGTTCTCTGGCCCAAATCGCACAAATGCCCTTTGTCTCGCAGCCCAATCGCACAAATGCCTCCGGTTCCAGCCCAATCGCACAAATGCCCTTTGGTCTCCAGCCCAATCGCACAAATGCCCTCCGGTCTCCGGCCCAATCGCAAAAATCCCTCTAGTCTCCGGCCCAATCACAAAAAGCCCTCCGGTCTCCAGCCCAATCACAAAATGCCCCTCCAGTCTCCGGCCCAATCGCACAAATGCCCTCTGGTCTCCGGCCCAATTGCACAAATGCCCCTCCGGTCCCTCTGGCCCAATCGCAAATGCCCTCTAGTCTCAGCCCAATCACAAAAATGCCCTCCGGTCTCTGGCCCAAATCGCAAAATGCCCTCGGTCTCCGGCCCAATCGCACAAATGCCCTCCGCTCTCCGGACCAATCGCACAAATGCCCTCTGGTCTCTGGCCACTCCCCAATCGACAATGCCCTCTGTCTCCGGCCCAATCACCAAAAATGCCTCCGGTCTCCGGCCTAAAAAAATACAAATGCCTCCGGTCTCCGGCCATCAACAAAAAAGCCCTCCGGTCTCGGCCCAATCAACAAAAATCCCTCCGGTCTCCGGCCCAATCGCACAAATGCCCTCCAGTCCTCCGGACCATCGCACAAATGCCCTCCTGTCTCTGGCCCAATCGCAAAAAATGCCTTCGGTCTCGGTCAATCGCACAAATGCCCTATTGTCTCCTGGCCCAATCGCAAAAATTGCCCTCGGTCTCCGGCCCAACGCAAAAATGCCCTCGGTCTCCGGCCCAATCGCCAATCCTATTTGTCCTCTTGGGCCCAATCGCAAAAATGCCCTCTGGTCTCCGGCCCAATCGCAAAAATGCGCTCTGGTCTCCGCCAATCGCAAAAAAGTCCTCCAGTCTCCGTTCCATCGCAGACATGCCCTCCGATCTCCGGACCAATCGCAAAATGCCCTCTGGTCTCCCTGGCCAATCGCAATGCCCTCTAGTCCGGCCCAATTCACAAAAAATGCCCTCCGGTCTCCGGCCCCAATCGCAAAAATGCCCTCCGGTCTCCGGCCCATCCACAAATGCCCCCGATCTCCGGAACCACCATCGACAAAATGGCCTCTGGTCTCTGGCCCAACGCACAAATGCCCTCTAGTCTCCGGCCCAATCCAAAAGCCCTCCGGTCTCCGGCCCAATCGCACAATGCCCCGATCTCGGACCAATCGCACAAATGCCCTCTGGTCTCTGGCCCAATCGCACAAATGCCCTCTATCTCGGCCCAATCGCACAAATGCCTCCACGTCTCCAGACCAAATCGCACAAAATTTGCCTCTGGTCTCTGGCCCAATCGCAAAAATGCCCTCCGATCTTTCCGTCCAATCGCAACAATATGCCCTCGGTTTCCGTCGGTTCGTTCGAATATTTGCTGCTACAACCTCCATCATCACAATCTTCGTCATGCTGGTGTCCTTGATTCAGCTCTGACATTCTTTGAAAAGTCAGCCGTGTCCACCTCCGAAATAAATGGCCAACCTTCCATGACGAACGGCATGTTGATCCACTTTCGACTTTTAAAATTGCCCAAGGGGGGAGAGTGGTGCGATATCTCACAATTTCTGCTCACAAACGTCTACAAGGGCGCATCTTTGACTTGTTTGCCATTATCCAAAGGGCGAATATCTCTTGAGGCTCAAGTCGAGAACTCTCTGGTTTATTATCGGATATCTCTAGGTTTCGATATCCGAAATTCCTATACAATAGTCTCTAACTCTCCACGAGTGGTCACGGGATTCCCAAACGAATGTTTAAAGATTCACCGCCTATATCACGAGGGTTCACCGAATGTCACGATATCACGTATAATCTGCTTGATTCACTACGCAGATCCCAAGATTCAAGATGAATATCTGTTGTAGGTTCAGGCAGATATCCCTGAAAGATTCAAACATAGGTTTCTTTGGGTTGTGACGACATCTCTGAGGGACCCCAAGCCTATTATCTCTCTCTGTTCAGCGAATATTATCGCAAGCCGAAATAAGCCCTATAGAAGGGGGGAAAATATAAATGGGGCGAAATAGACTTTCGAATCAACAAGCTCCTGCCGAGGGACCAAAAACAAGCGAGTTCTCCGTTTCTCCAAGCCAGACCCCTCTGTTTGGTCAGCACATTCTTCCGTCTAGCAAACCGGAAAATCTGTCGTCGTTAGTCACGAAAGTAATCTTTAGCAGTTCAAAATCATATTTCCTATTTAGTTTTTGTTTCTATTCGACTAAGAATCCGATTTCTTTACTGAAAACGCTTCGTCCGTCGACTGCTCTGCTGCTGCGTGACTGCCACGCTCGACTCAACTTGTTATTTTAGGGCATATGACAACATCCGGGCACATCTGTTACGAATCTCGGCGTCCGTCCAGTGCCCAAACACGCATTTTGTTTTTGCATTGCGGACGGACAACGAGTTCGATCCTGGCAGGCAAGACAATGTCTTGTCTTTCCTTTCTCGTTCTCCGTCACATTTTAAAAAGTAATACCAAAATAAAGAATGATTATTAAAGTTTTCTCCACAATAGGCCTGATATTTACATTGCTTAGTTATTGCGAAGTCGCTTTAAAATGCGATGCGCAGACTCGGGGTGGTTCTTGACGGCACTGTAAAAGCGTGTCTGTAAACATAGAAATTCCGACTGTGGGCTTACTATTGTCTGGAAATATTTTCTGTAAGTTCAACCGTTGAAAGTAAAAAGTGTCCCAACTTTTTCCCTTAACCTCAACAATACAAAAGATATTTAAGCTTTTGATATTGTCGTCTAATCTCTTAAAGGACCTTCGAGTGAGTCCTTTCCATTTCAATGTGTTTTTTTTCACAGATACAAAAGTATGGAGAAAATTATCTCTTACCTTGGCGATGTAATCAAATGTGGGGTCATGTGTTTTCCTTTTTGTTTTCTTTTTTAAAATTATCCAATCCTGGAAAATCTCACTGTATCGTAAATTTTCTTGTTTTTAATATACCGTGTGGGTTCCTAATCTTGTTTTCCTGGACATCTATGTTATATTATATGGAATTAGTTCCAGGGTTACCTTCAGATTTAAGGAGTTAAAGAAGAAGCTGTTTAAAAAAGTGTTTATTCACAGGTTGCCATTACTAGAAATCATGGGCGGATAAGTTTAGGGTTTTTTCAAAGGGTTATTCCTCAGGGACTTAACAAATACACAGGAATAGGGAAATGAAACGTATTAAAGTCTTGGCTGGTCAAACACATTCACTACCAACACCCATAAGCTTCCTCAGGTCTTCCCAATGTCTAATTTTTTTCATTCCAAAGGCTTCCCATGCCACAATCCTTACGGATGTGCTGCCACATTATGCGAGCCAGGCGAAACGAATTACACACAACTTCCCTGTTAATATCTCTTAGTAGTGTCACTGCCGGTAGCAGAGTATCATTTAGGTTATGGTTAACAGGTTTGCCTTACACCCTTTCTTCCCCTTCCAGTGAGTACCCGTGACCTTGTCACCCATTGTAAGAAATTTTCCCTTAGAGAAAATAGTTCGTTGTTTTAAAAAAAACAAACTAAAAGTAGTTGTAATGCATTTTTGATGGATAGGTGGAAGACTTGTTTGCCTTGTGTAGCAATTTGAAATAGAACACTGCAGTAACAGTGAAAACAAAAGGTTTAAGTGGAAAAATGAAAGTTTGTAGGGCTCGGATTCAGTGTAGTAATTTTGGTAGTGTTTGGGGTTTTAGTATATGTTATTTACTAAGCTTTGCTTAGATATAGCACAAGGCCAGAAGTGTGGGGCGCCCAGTGAGAATCGAACTCAACTAACAATGGTCTGCTAATCCTAGCTTGCTAAACATTACACCAATGGAGTGCCCATTGAGGCGATAAAACTAAATTAATCAGTTTGACCTGTCAATTTTCAACCTGAAAACCACTGGTCGTGGAATTGGCTGATGGAAGCCAATCCACTGGCTTTGTACAAAAACGCGGAGACGCGCGTGTTATATTTGAAACTAGTAAAGGCCAATTTTGCGAAAGCATTTTGAAGGGGCACTGTATATCCCCACTTTTAAACAAAACATCTTTTCAGTCCGGGCAGCTACGGCTTCCGGGGCCCACATGAAATTTGGACACAAAACATCAAAGTTGGATCTACCCAAATGGTACTATATTTAATATAGTAAGAATGGGCTGTTTGTATTATTTAAAAAATAAATTAATTCCTCTAAGACTGCCGAAAAATGTAATTACTACTTGGCATAGAATCTTAGGAACACTTAAGCATAAATGATATCAAAAACTGCCGAAAGTTAATAAATGGAATGAAATAAATTGACCCCTCATTTAAAACTAACTGGTTGTAATATTTATTAGCATGGAAAAATGGTCGAGACTAAAAATAAAAGTGTTTAACGAAAAGAGAACGGAGATATTGGTTCGCTCGTTTTTTTTTTGCGACTTAGCTGGTAAATCCAACTTCAGGTATGTTCTAAATTTATTGACGATTTTCTGGACCTTATGAAGTTATATTTGTTTTGCCCATAATCTGATACTCTGTTAGCTACGAAACAATACGTAGCAGATGTCGCAGCCAATATGGCAAAGTCAAAATCATACGAAGTGACACTGGAAGCGAATTCCCGTAGAAATACTTTCAAAATTTATTAAATTGAGAAGGGATTAAACATTGAATTAAATCCTAACCCTTATTCCCATCAGGTGGGGAAAGTTGAAAGGCCCTGGCCGTACATTGTTCTATGGCTTAGATGTATGCTGATTGAATCTTCCTTAAATCTATGGGTTACGCCATAACTTGCCTCTGCCTATATAGGAATCGATGCTTTGGGAATTCTATGATTTAGGGAACCCCTTTTGAAGTTTTTTACCGGTTCTTAGACCGAACTTAAGTTCGTATGTCATTTTTTGGGACGATTTGTTTTTTTGGCTATGGCGCAAAATAAAAAGAAATTGGATCCCCGTTCTAAGGAGGGTTTTTTATTGGGTATGATAAACAAAGTCACAGCATATCTAATTTCCTTTCCTGAAGGGAGCCCCTATTACAAAAAATCAGATGTGTAAAAATTCACTGATTCCTATGGTAAAACCCCAAGTCAGATGAAATAGCTGATTTACTAGTTTTGCTAATTATCCAGACCATGTTTATACGAATAAATAACTGATTTAACACAACAATTAGAATCTCGTTACCCGAAACGTGAACGAAAAATGACTTTTTTTGTAACGACAATTTCAAGGTAAAAAGTTTTGACTATTGTTACTTATTGTCTAGCATTCCCAGCAACTATGTTGAGGCAATGAAATGCCCAGATTCCCAACAATGGGTGCTAGCCATGCAAAATGAATAGAAAACACTTTTGGACAATGATACATTTGAATTGAAACCTGCCTCATAAAACCAGCATATTGTAGGGAGTCGATGGGTCGACGATTTGAAATTTAATGAAAAGGGCACTTGCAAATATAAAGCTAGGTTTGTCGCAAAAGGATTTTCACAGATTTATGAAGATTACCTTGATACGTGTTCTCCAACGACTAACCTAACTTCCATACGAGTTTTAATTCAGTTGGCTGTCCAGTATAACTTGTGAATCCACCACCTAGATGTCAAAAGTATTTAAATGCTCCATTGGATTTTGATATATACATATATCCCCCAGAGGGTTTTGAAAACGAGAATAAAAACTGTGTATGGAAACTTAAAAAAGCCCTATATGGTTTGAAACAAAGTGGGCGTTCCTGGAATAACACTTTCCATAGTTACCTGGTTGACCAGGATTTTAAACCCTCTATTATAGATCCTTGTTTGTATACCAAGGAAATAAGCAAAGAAATAGCAGTAATTTTTTAGTATGGGTATATTATATTTTAATTGCTTCAAAAACTGAAGCTGATTTAATAAAAATTAAAAATAGTTTAAGTTTAAAATTTAAAATGACAGACCTGGGAAGGCTGTCTTGGTTTTTAGGGATACAATTTGATCAGAGTGAAAATACTATTAGAATGAATCAATTTAGATATATTGAAAAATTGTTGGTCAAATTTAATATGACCGATTGTAAGGCCCGAAATACACCATGCGAATTGGATATAAATAAAAGTTTTGATAATGAAAATGAATTAATTGATAATAAACTCTACCAAGAAATTATTGGTTCCTTAATTTATATTATGATGGCTACTCGGCCAGATATATCGTGTGTAGTTTCAAAATTATCTCAGTATTTGGATAAACCAACATCAATCCATTTAACAGGAGCGAAGAACGTTTTACAATATCTGAAAGGCACAATAAGTCAGGCGCTAGTATTTAAAAAATCATCTGAACCCTTGAAATTACGGGGATTTTATGATGCCGACTGGGCAGGTTCAAGTGACTGAAAAAGTATATCAGAATACTGTTTTAAATTATCGGACGAAAGCTCGATTATTCCCTGGAAATCTAAAAAACAACCAGTGGTCTCTTTGTCAACATGTGAGGCCGAATTTGTTAGTATAGTAGTAACTGTCCAAGAAGCCCTTTATTTACGAACATTAGTGAATTGTGTCGTGGAACCAAGGGTCGTTAATAACCCTGTAACTATTTATTGTGATAATCAGTGGAGCATACTACTGGCAAAAAAAAACCCCTCATACACCAGAGATCAAAATATATTGATATAAAATATCAATTTATAAGGGATGAAATTAAAAAGGGGTCTATACTCTTAAAGTATATAGAATCAGAAAAGAACATTTCAGATCTGTTCTCAAAACCATTGTACAAGATAAAAATTAATACTTTTAAAAAAGATATCATGGGGGGCCAAAATTAAACTTAAGATTTTGCCCTGTCGATTTGGGCTGCAGTATAGGCCGACTGTATTCATGCAGAGGGGTAAGACCCCCCCCCAAAAAAAAATGAATGTCCTGGACAATGACATTAAACCTGTTCAATAACTTACTAACCCACTAACTTGTATTACATTGTATTATATTTTTTGAATTAACACAACAAAAAAATTAAAAAAAAAAAAAAAAGGGGACAATACTAACTTTTGACAGTAACGTGTTGCAGTAATAAGACTAGGAATTAGGAGTAGGAAAATAATAATAATAATAATAATAATAATAATAATAATTAATATTTTTTTACAAAATAGGGTTAGTAAAATCTAAGATTAGTAATAGTAATTGTTCTATGAATTTAAAATCTAAAATTTCTTAATGAATTTATTGTAAATTGTAAACATTTCTCAATGAAATGATTGTAAATTGTAATGTTCCTCAATGAAAGGATTTAATATTCTTGAATAAAATAGCCCACATTATAAAAAAAGGGGGTGTGTTGGGGTTTTAGATACTAAAGGCGTGCGTCAATGGGTCACTTCTATTTATAGACTCGCCGAGTTTCACGTGACCATCTATTGTCCAAATGACTGGCAGTGCTGCTGCTGCTGTTTGTTTTGTACTTTATAGCTAGCTGATTCTTAATCTTAGCTCATTGAAGCACTTGGATCAATCTAGGCGTCGGACTAAAGACACTATCCAAAGGTATATTGATTTTACTTACTTGTTTTACTTTAAGTTCTTTTTACAACTTGGAACTAGGATGGCGACCAGTTACTCAACAGGTGTAGGCGGCTAAGATGACCAGCAAAATCGGTCCTTTCCAATTTTTGGGGTGGACTGACAGAGACAGTCCGCAAATATTTTGGTTCCAGTTAAAGGATGGAGCATTTTTGTGGGCGGTATAATTTCTCACCGAAACTCTTGGGTTAACAAGTTATATAGATATAGAGTCTCCGAATCCAATTCCGCATAGTGCTAACAAGGTAACTATTTTCCAATTCTTCTTAGAACTGTATTTGCTCTGTAAGTTTTAGATAAGTGTTATTTTTCTGTTGAATTATAAAATTGCCTTAAATAGTAAATTATTCCTTTACCTAGTTTAACATATGTTTTGTGTCTTTTAAGGCTATAAGTTAAATAACCTAAAAACCCCTTTGTTATTTTCTTTTCTTTTTTAGTTATAGATAAGCTTAAATGTTTTTATGTTAGTTTTAAGTAAATATGAGGCGTAAACCTTTCCTGTTAATTTTATAATTCCCTTCTTGTTGAATTGTTTTGTTTTATTGTATTGTAAATTTATTGTTCTTTTGTATATTTTCTGTGACAAGTCTTTCGTTTTAATTGTAAGTTTTCACGGCTGCTCTGTATGGAATAAAGACTTATCGAAATACTTTGTAGTCTGTATGTCTTCAAATGCACAAATAATGCACCTAATAAAAGCATCAGAAGCTGGAAAAGCCAATTGGGCAAGTATAATTCAATGAAGGGTGGATACAACAGTAAATATTCTGTCACCCGTTTAAGTTGGAATGGTTGGGGTTATGAGAAGAAATAAAGCCAAAGTCTGTTTCTCTTGAGTCAGGGTTTACTTTTATTTAGCTTAGAAAACCGTAAGCCAGTTTACTACGCTTTTATCTCAGTTAGGGGAAGGCTGTCGTACAGAACGGTCAATGGTAATAGTCGAGTGAAGTGTCGGAGGAATTCACGGTCGGGCCTTGGCTTTTGAGCGTGAAATTGAATGTTAAGGCTGGATTAAACAACAGAACTTCGAATTTTCTCTCGCGCAAATCTCAAGCTATTTCGGCAATATAAAGAGGAAGAACAATACGATGTTGTTAGAATTTAACAAACGTCAGTTTTATTAATATGTATAACTGACGGGCGAGTTACGACGAGAAACAAGAAGCAAATCGAGTCGTGCCGAGCAGACCACTTGAGAACCACCACACTCAATTTTAGAATACCATTTTCTTCCAGACGGGTCCAGTTTTTCCCCTCAAGTCTTCCTTTATTGCTAGGGTACGGCCTTGCTCGGCAAACCTTGGAGTTGCTGGTTTTGTGAATGGGTATTTTATTATGCATACTTTTTTTTCATGGAAATGAATAAAATCCATGAGCAGATCCTTTAATTCTAAGGCACCTTCTTCCCGATTTTAAAGGAACATAATTCTCCTATCCAACTTCACTTTTTGCAACAAAGTAACGTTGATAATATCACACTTCACTAGCAATGGAAAATGATTTCCATACCTTCAAATGTCTTATTTGTTGTCAGGTATGGCTGCACCAATGACCTACTGTTGTTCTCAACTTCACAAACTTTCTTTAAATTTGCAGTTGCCCAATTCCTTGTTTACAGAACAAGGAGTAACCATGTGTATCTTTTTAATTTGTTTATGAACAATTCCCTAGTAGTAGGTGGGTGTTCAATGGTGTATATCGCAATGTTGACATGCATATCTTATACCGTTGCATAACCGCTTCTCGAACCGACTTCACACCTTCGCACGGAATGGCAGCAAACACGTCTCGCAAAGTTTTCGAACGACTGCCCAACCCTCCGACACACCTCATTTTTTATAGACGCACAGCGAGGCGTCTGATAGTCTCTGCTCCACGCACCGGCCGAACATCTTTTACGTGGCGTTGGTACTCCATAACACAAGGACTGAATGAGGCTATAGACCTTTCGTCACTTTTCTCGTCTGCGGAACTGTTGTTTGTACACCGCGCCCATGCGGTCTTCTGTCACCCAAACAGCGCCCCTGCAGCGTATGTGTCGAGAATTTTGTGGCGTCAACCGTGGAAGCAGTATCAATGCCTTTACGCGAGTGTGGTAGCGTATATATTATGCTTGGCTGGTGCTGTGACACCGTGGGTGTCGTCCTTTCGTGTCATCTATACCAGTACAAGCCTTCCATAAGTTTAAGATGTACGGGGTCGTAGGGAGCTTCTTAAATCTCCGGTGGTGCATTTTGTTCCGGACGAAAGAAGAAACAACCAAGTTGATTATCACACATATATTAACAAAGGTACAAAATTGTTGCAATTTTGATGCATTTGCCTACAAGGCTATCTGAGAGGTGAAATTAATAGTTCGTAGGTGAGTTTAGCGCTGAAAGGATTTACTAGCCATCATTGGAGTTCTTCTTGGTGAAAGTTGTTAGGATAAGTAAAAGTGTTGGGAGTGTTTTTTTTGGGGCCGACTAGCCTAGGTAAGCTGACGCTTTTAGTGGGCGGTGGACGGAGCCCTTGTTAGGTGACTCTCAGATCGACCATCTTCGATAAGTGATGGGGGTTTTGGGTTTTGGGCCGCCAGACATCGTATGTTGGCGATTCGCCCCTAGTGCAGGGGAGATAGATTCCTAATCGGTTTAAAACCTGGTAAAGTTTCCTTCTTGCTCTGCTATTTTATACATATGAACACTATTTTCTATGCAAGCCTTTTTTCTGTTCTTCATTATGAAGATCCGTCATGAAGCCCATGTCATTCATGTTAGATATTATATATTATATATATATATAAGTTCTATCCACTGATAGCATTCCTCTTATAATACTTTATCGTGCGGTGGGATTCTCTCCAACTATCCCATTGTCCGATGGTACATAGGCACAACGGAACTCTATCCGGAACCCACTCCTTTGCAAATCCGGTGAACCTTTACCCGCAAAACACTGCGCATTGTCGGTAAGCAGTTCTGATCGGAGGCTCCCGTTCGCAAAAGTTGTCTCTAGCTGGCCGGATGATACTGGCGAGTCTTCCCGCTGCAATGGCCCTCCAATGGCAAAACGATGGGACCACAGTCCCCCATCAATGTCAGGTAGTGCTGGGCCCTTCGAAATGGGTCAAATTCATTCCCACCCTGCTCAATTATCACGACAGAAAGCCTGCTGGCTTCCAATGCAACCGGGGGCAGGAATGCTATCGATTGACATTTCTTGGCAATCCCTGAACCCACCGCTTGACTGCCGCCCTGGAGGCTCCGGGGATGCCCAGTTTACAAATACAGCGTGCCGCTTCACACCGGTGTCCGCTTGGACTGATGAATGGGCTC
>CM042158.1:81399512-81509379 GCA_023376005.1 Doryteuthis pealeii | reverse complement strand
GCGAAAACATCCGCCACCATTCGACTTAAGAGCGGGGTCTCCATTCATCGTTCCCATCCAATGGTTGCGGCGTTTGCCCTTCGCTTTATGAACGCGGTCGCAACGCGCAGCCAACAGCACACCGGAAAAGTGTCCCGTCAATTTTCCACACACGGAGAAAATAGTCCGACGGGTTAATATATCAGGGGCGTCGGTGGCTTCACCTCCACGACACCACCGAAGTGTGCCGCATCTTAACTGCTCTGGGCCCTGCAAACCGCTCAAAGTGCTTTTTTACGTGGGATGCAGAACATATAGTTTCATTGACAAATATGTCGTCAATATATGAAGAGGGTAGCTTTCTCAACTCTCTCGTCTTGCGCAACCACGGTATTGACGATGGACCGCATGATCAGGGTTGCGACATTGAGCCCAAACCCCAAACGGGTGAGGCAATACCTTTTCCCCTTGATATCCACCTTTGGAATGGCCACAGGGATTTCTTTAACGTGAACTTGCAATAGGCCCGACGCAAGTCCAATACAGCGACATCTGACCCTTGCTGCCGCATCTTCGTAACTTGTGTGCACACCACTTCTTGTTGTTTTCCTGTAGGATGGCCATTAGGGGATAAGGCCCTTTGGGGCGTCCGAGCTCGTCTGCAGGTATGGAAGCAGCCAGCCATTGTGTATTACCATGCTTGCAGCTCTCGGTTGTACTCCTCCCCGAAGCTGCTCAGGGGGGATATTCTGATAGCCTGTCTTTAACGTGACTGGCGGCTGGTCACCGGACCACTTGCCATGATGCAATTCCATATTCTTTTGTCAAGCTCATCAAGTTGGAAAAATATACCTCACCGGTGCTAGTCATGGACATTCCCCCAGCTGTTTGATTGCGTCCAGTCCAAGCAAACAAATCAAACCCGAGTTAGCTCCCCGTCAACGACCAGACCTCTACGTTGATAGAGGGCCCGTTGCCCACGCCAAGCCGGATAGTCCCGACTCCACAAACACTTGAGTTTACTTACAGTCAGCACGTGTACCTCCTTTCTCCTCCATGCCTAACAGCATGTTTTGTGTACGAGTGTTTGCGTGCAACCAGTTTCCACCAGGGCCTGTACGCCTCGTATCATTGATTCTGCACAATCACTGTAGGTAGCGCCGTATTTAACGGGCATTTTGGGGAGAAGACTGGCGCCGAAGTCTCGACCCCTGCTCGTTTCCCGGACAGTTTCGGTCTAATATGTCCCTGCCGCTTACATTGATAGCACGAAACTGGTCTTCGGGGTTTAGCATCCTCTTTCGTTGATGTTTCACGCCGCAGAGACAGTCGCGTGCCAAGTGATTGGGCCCATCGCATACATAGCATTTTGTTGGCGCGTCATCTTCCTTCATGGTCGTGCAGCCACCGCTACTTGCTCCCATATCAGCAGGCACTTCTTCAGTAGGCTCTTGCTCGAGCCAAACACTTGCAAAATGTCCATATCATCTAGCTGGAAAGGGCTCGAAGCAGATCCTCGGCATGCTCTGGCAACCCGGCGATAAATGCACACATCAGACTCCGATCCGTCATACCACGACAGAACTGAGAGTTTACGCAATTCGGCCAAAAAACATCAACAGTCTCTCCGGGCGCAAGCGGCGTGCCAAATTGCTTCCAAGCTGTAACAGCATCTAGAGCGAATGCTGTATCCATGGCTTTTTTAATACAGGTAAAGTCGCTCTTCTTTTCTCACTCAGCTGCTGGTAACCGCATATGCATCACCCGATAGACGCATTGGCACTACACACTCTATACGCTTTACACCGCTTAGCTGGCATATAAATTCTGCCTTCTCGATCCACTCGATGACGACTGTCCAGAATCACTTCCGTCAAAAAGTGGTATCAATTTTTGGGTCGAAATTTTTGGGCCATAATAGCCGAAATAGCTTATACCGTTGCAGTAACCGCTTCTCGAACCGACTTCACAACCTTCGCACGGACCTGGCAGCAAACACTTCTTGAACCGACTTCACAACCTTCGCACGGACCTGGCAGCAAACACTTCTCGCAAGGTTTCGAAACGACTGCCCAAGCCTCCGATACACTCATTTTTTATAGACCACGGCGAGGCGACCGATTGGGCAATCTGCAGAGCTTCAGATTTGCATCAGCGCACCTCGGCCCAGCATGCTTCCAAAACTGCTCCACAACACGAGCATGCAAATCGCGGACGCTTCGTGCATGATGTCGCGTATCTTGCTCCCGACAACACAGTATCTCCTTTCTTTTACATAGCTCTGATCCACATGATTCACTACCCTCTTCCCATCTCATACTCTGTTTTGGAGTAGCACAAAATCATGTCTAGTTGAAGCATCAGAATTTGATTGTAAAGGTTATTGAAGATGTCTTTAGGGAGTTACGTGTTATAAAATGGTGGTCTTAAGCAAAGTAGCCTTAGTCGACAGGGTTAAGAAGAGAGGAAAGTGATGTAGAAAAACGTCTCTTCATGGTTAATAGCATCTATTGTATTGCCAACATTTCTCTTTTGTTTTCGTATGTACTTCAAGAACTGAAATATATTCTTAGCTTGGTCTGTGCTCTGAAAAGTCTTTATTCAGTATTCGGGAAGGTTTGTTTTTCCTTTTGGTCTTCTTCAAAGTGTATCTAGAAGCCTAGTTGTTAGTTTTGTTTCTTTCTTTCTCTCTTGTAAACTTTGTTGAAATATAGTAAGGGACATACTCCGGCTACACCGGACAAAACTTCCGGTTTCACCGGTCAGCAGCAGCAGGCTGCCCCCTTATGGTCACGTGATGATGTTCATAAAAGCTTTCCTCACGCCCTCTTTCTCTTCCTAACCCTTGTAGGACAAAAGGTAGGTCGTAGTGTTTCTGCTACACTATTTCAGTTAGCCACATTGGGGATAAATTTGGATTACTAGAATAATGAACCCTAGAAGGTAATTCTTTGCTCACCAACCCCACGAGGTTTATCAAGCACCCGAGACGGTTGATAAAATTGCCTACTACACATCACGCTAGGAGATTTAGAGAGCCTTCGGCTATTTGCTACAATAACTTCGGATATAGCTACCCCAAATAATCTTAGTACCCCCCCCCTCAAAAAACTGACTAAGAATAGCGGACAGTGTTATATACCCTACCACCCTTACCATTTTGAAATAGCAGCAATCTTTCGAATTGGTGAATCACAGAACCCCAAACAATCAGCAACAGCACAATTCCCAAAGGGTCACAACCTAAACTTAAAGCCTTTTTAAAAAATTAAAATACCCAAATATCCGGGTGCAATGCGTTTTCTCAGTAAAATACTTAACTGCAGAAAAGCTTTCTTCTTCCGTCTGTTTACAGCAGAAATTCTTCAAACTGGGTCAATCAGTGGTCAGAGACACAGCCTTCTACGACGCTTCCGAGAATCGAGAAACGAGAATCGCGACCTCGACTTTCTCAACTGACCAGAAAACCTACAAATATGCAAACAAATGTGCATTTTTATGCATCGGTCAGTAACAAAGTCAACAAACGATTGCTAACAGTCTTAGCAATTCATAAGGAGAAATTCTACTCGAACCAGCAACAGGAATTTAATTCTGGGTGCTAACACTAAATCAACTCTAATTCGGCTGTGTTAATTCCTTACACTAGCAGATAAGAACTGCTTCTTTGGCGGTTCGATCTCGATTCAGGGTGGTTGGGAGCATTAGCTCCCCAGTCCCTGTGCTTTGGCACGGTGCTTTTGTGGGCCGAGTTCGCTACCTCGGTGCTTGAACGAACCCACACAGGTTCCCTCGACACTAAAGAAAGTTAAGTTTGTGGCGAGATCCCCAGATTTACCCATTTGTGGCACCTTTTTCTGCCCTCTGCTTGCCATGAACCAGCTTTGATCCGGTTCGATTCTTCAGCCTGCTCAGCCAACAGCCCGGTTTCTGCTAACCACCACTCTTGCATCCAGCTCGGCTTTTCCTTGATCTCCTGTCTCCTGCCCCCTCCCTCCTGCCCGGCTCTGCCATAGATTCCTTGCTGTCTATGTTCCTGTGATACCCTAGCTACCGGCAACCGCACACACTCCAGCCAGCCAACAATCCAGTCTTCCTGCCGACCCCGATCCGGCCTTCTGCCAGCCAGCCAGCCAGCCAGCCATCATCTGCTGATCGGTTCTTCTCTCAAACGGTCCTTTCAGGACCCCTTTCCTGCTACTGTCCTTATAAGGACAACACTCAAAGTCATTCCTTCACCAGGTCCGTAATTCCTCTGTGGATCCTGGCATAGTCAATTTTACCAACTAAGTAGATTGCGATTGGCTATCTTCAGCCGACGGACGGTCCATCGACCTCGTTCCCGTTGTAGTCATTTCCTTAACAACTACTTAGTTTGCGATTGATTATTTTCAGCCCCAAAGAGACGTCCATCGACTTCGTTCCAGCCTCTTTACATTGGTTCATTCAGCATATCTCCAGCCTTCAGAATGGCCTCTCCATCGACCACGACTAACGTCAACCTTTTGGCCTGCAATGCTTCCAGCCTTCAAAATGATTCGTCTGTCAACAATGACCAACATCTTCCAGCCAGCGATCTTGACAACTAAATCAATGAACAAATCATCAACTGTACTGTTATGCAGTAATAAAACACTTCCGTATTTGTTAACGTAAATCTCCTGTCTGTCCTCCTTTACTTGGTTGTGTCATTCAATTCCTTTTTTTCTGTTCACGGGGTCGACGTGCTCATCGGCTCCGCGACAGATTTTATAATATTAAGTGCCAATAATAGCGACAAAATATTGCATGTTGCTTATCTTCAGTTAACACATCGTTTGCTGCGAAGAAAAACCTTTACTTTTTTCAACATAATGTGCCCATTCTTCCTGTAAGGGAAAAATCCTTCAGGTGTTGTATTCCAATCTCACTTGCTCGAAGCGTCATCGAGCTGGCTTATATAGTAAGTAAAAGGTGTCAACACATTTGCATGCGGTGGTTCGATGGTTTTAATAAATTCCGTGTTGAGGACAACTTTCAGCCACAGCAACACTTGGATGCTTTGACCTCGGTAAGCTACCCCTCCCCACCGATCTCCGGACTCTGCAGGTGACAGCTGGGGTGCGGTCCCTTCCGTCTCGTGCTTCTCCGTAGCGGAACCGAAGGACTTGTATATTTAATGCAGGAAGATCATTGTTTGAGGAGGAATCGAAGGGGTGAAATCTCATCATCCGGGTCAAACTGGTCATCGCCATACGTCGTGTAGCTGGATGTTTGTGGAGTACTCGCGTTCTGCTTCAATTCGTAGCTCCAATGACTTTGCACTCTAACGCACTCTTGCATTCAGTGGGTGCTGAATCTATTCTCTTAACTGATATGGTGCGTCATCCTATCGACCAGCTCTGAGTGTAGATCGTGATGTCCTGTCACCAACCCCTTCCCAAATTTTGACATGCAAGTATTGTGTGGGGTCTTCACCCACACTGTGTCTCCATTTTGTAGGTTGTATGCTCCGCGACTGCTGATAGAGCACCTCGACAAGTAATGGTGACCGTAACTGTTGGGATTTCGTTCCCTCGCTTCCACTGAAGTATGTCTTCCAGCTCCCCAGACGTACAAACCCAAAACTTTGGCTACATAATTCTACCTCTCAGGTCCTTGCCCGAGACATCCGAAATTGGACGAATGTTCCTGTCTCGTCGAAACTTGGCTTTTATTGACATAAATGTCGTCGATGTATGTCGACGAGATATGTTTTGATTAACTCATCCTGAGTTAATACCATATCGACTATCGATCGCATTATAAGCAGTACCTGCACCCCTCAGAAGCACTGTCTGAAACGGCCACAACTTGTGGACATGCGCCTGAAGGTAGGCCTTTCGTAAATCCAGAAATGGTAAATTATTCCCATGTTGTCACCATTCTCTTAGGTTTTGCGAACAGATATTAGCATTCATTATAAATGCGTCGACGTATTCAGCTCCCGGTTGCGCATAACAGGGAGACGTATTCAGCCCCGCGAACCTTCTGTTTATTCTTTGGGCTACAGATATCAACGGAATTAGACGCTTAGACAACTCAAGCACCCCCTCGCGATATCGTGTTAGCCAGATTGCAGCTTGCGCTCATCTTTCGATCGCGCCAACTTAGACACTCTGACATCATATTCTGCAACACTTTGGGGTTGACCTACCATCCATGTCTCTGTAGCGGTCCAGACTTTCGCCGTGCGGTCAAATTCTGAAGTCCTGTTCGTCGATTGCTAGTGCTGCACATTAGGGTGCTTACTGTGATCGAATTCTTCGGTGCCAGATGGAGTGATGTGTATCTTCTGATGTTCATACCACTCAACAGACATCATAACCGAGTGACCGTGTCTTCCTATCAATTTGGACTGTGATTACGGTCAGTACCGAGTTCTTATCTGTCCTAGAGAAGAGACTGGTACCATTGTCTATTCCCCGGTCTCGTTTCACAGACAGGCCTGTACCAGTGATCAACTTTATGGCACCGGAAACAATGCATCTCCCGTCTTGGTCCCCTCGTGCTTGTACTGGTCTCCGTTTGATGGCTGGGTCAGTTTTCGTGCAGGGGTTTAGTCAATTGCAGGTGTAGCACGTAACATCATACATTGGCCATCTGGGATATCAGTACTTCTAATCCGTGTCTCATGTGTTGCTACCACGGGTCATTTCCACAGTCTGGTCCTTCGGGATCACCTGGGCACACGCCAGCATCTGTTAAATAAACACTGGTCAATTTTATTTGATGCTCAAAGGAGTTTCTAAACTTGGCAGACAAATATCATCGTGAGCTATCGTCATTCCTCGTGACACATTCGCCACATTGTGAACTGGTCATATGCCGAGAACTCATTCTAATCAGTGGGGAGGGGGGGGGTCACATTCAAGTCATACGCAAAGTTCCAATCGACAGTCTAAACACTCCCAACTGTATCACGATTCAAAATCCAATATCCAAAAATTATTCTTTGTCCCGCTCGTCTCGACAACAAAATACTACTGCAGTTGTTCTCTCCTCGTCTGCGAGGGTAAAGTCCTTTGAATATACCTCAATCTAACCACATCTTTTCACCTCTATTGGAAATTCCATTGCTAATTATCTCCCCCTGCCTCCAGAGGGCGAATGCCAACATCGTATATTGCGCCAAATACCAAAACTTCACTTATCAGGAACCGTTACGAGAGAGAGACGTCAAAACAAACGCTCTCATTACTTAGCCAAAAACAGGGCTACCTATCAGGGAACCGTTACTGGAGAGAACGTCAAAACTAACGTTCTCTCACTTAACCCCAAAACAGGGCCACTTATAGCAAAGCAGTACTGGAGAAGAGACATAAGACACCAAGCTCTCATTACCAAGCCCAAAAGAGGTCCACTTATCTCAGAACCTTACAACCAGATTCGTCTAAGGCATTGTATCAGCATACTGCATAAAGGCCGGTACGACTGCACACTGACTAAAGAAGAACACTACCGAGACGAAGCGTCTTATCTACATTTCCCACCGACGAGAGAAAACCGTGTCATCACCCAGTACTACAAGAAATTCCTCCACAGATAGTCTTGTAGCAATACCATTAAATTTGCAACAAATTTATGTAATTTTTGTCAAAACTGCATTTACTTTGTGTTTGTTCCTTTTTGTCCGACAAATTGCCTGAGAAATAATGGGCTCCTTCGAAACCAATTTATATTGCACATTTTGTAGACATGCCTTCTCCACCACATCGACCAACGATCCAGTAACACCAATTAGGGAAATCAAATTTATATCGAAGCCGCCATCCATTGTAAGTGCAGAAACACCTTTGTAAGGGAATCCCACCTCTGAAGAAAATCCGTCAGATCTTTAGGTCGTTAGGTTGTCTGGTCTCAGATCTCACTCGTTATAAGCGTCGTAATTATCTAACGAGCTGCTTAAGCATTTGAGCTGTTTATACAGTAAGTAGCATGCATTTACATGCGTGGTTAAAAGATTATAATAAATACTGACCAGTGCATGCATGCCCGCATGTGTTGAGGACAGCTCGTGGATGCCTTGACCACAGTAAGCTACACATCCTTCGCACTCCCATTCCTACATTATTCTCGAAAGCATTATTTTCTTTGTTTGTACTTCGTAAATCCACTTTGCTACGTTGTTGTTTCCACCGACGTTCGTTGCCGTCTTTTACTGATAAATATTGTTTGCTTAACTCGTCGCCATTTGTTTGGTACTATTCAAACATACTGAAAATGATGATGACCACTAAAGATAGAAATTTACTGAAGAGAGCAGCAGCTTGGTCAGTCCAAATATGGCGGCGTTCGACACTGTCCTTTTATTATTAGATACAACAAAAAATGCCACTAGGGATAAAGGACATATAACCCAATATGTTGAGTCACCCGAAACAAAGGGATCTAACTCTAACCTCACGGTTCAATATATAAGTCCTACCTACATAAATTACATGTCACGTAAGAGATCTTACACAACAGTCCTATTGATACAAAGCCCTGTCGGCTTTAGAATAGACTGGCTGCAACTCTGCAAAGAGATAAGACCCCCCCGACCAATAATGCTTAAGGACGAAACTTTGGTGGATGAACTGTTTATGACATGCAACACTCCACGGTCGGAGAGGCCCCCTCCGATCAATCGGTTGGTCACGTCAAGCCCTAGCACCTATATGATTGTCCTAACCCTATGTTTATGACATGCAACACTCCACGGTCGGAGAGGCCCCCTCCGATCAATCGGTTGGTCACGTCAAGCCCTAGCACCTATATGATTGTCCTAACCCTATTGTTTTTACGGCAAGCTCCAACCCGTTTATCATCACCATTGTTTCCAGGTCCACTCTCACCCGGAGGGGTAGAATCTGTTAGTGTCTCATTATGGGTTAAATAGAAAAATGTGTTTATAAAAAGAATTGAGTATCCATTAAGAATGAATTTATTTCAAAACTCCGTCGGTATTAAATGAGCCACTGAGTTTGATATGTCGTAAACAAAACAAACCAAACCTATTGATGCCATTCATGAAACCCTCATGTGGATCGCTTCACAGCTTATTTGCACACATTTTAAACCCATGTCCTATCCAGGCTCCCATGCATGTTGCATAGCAACCCCATCTAAGCATCATACCTGCTTCAGACACTTCAATTACCAGCCACCTACTTTGGGGTCCCATCCATGTAAATTATGTGTCGCATTGATACCAACAGGCATGCCATAGTGTTATTTACTAAGGTTAGCTTAGATGTATCCCAAGGCCAGAAGTATGGAGCACCTAGTGAGAATCAAACTCACTAACAATGGTCTGCGAGTCTAGCTTGCTAACTATTACACCACGTGATGTACCCAAGGCATGTCATATAAGTATTTACCAACTCATCCGCACGAGTAGGATTTGACAATTTCCTAAGGTCAATTTCTTAAGCGGAGTTTTGAATTCAGAACTTTCCTTCTCCTAGACTGTTGCCTAAACAATGTTAGAGCCCAGTCTGTTTCTACTATTTACCCATGGCTGGGAGGAGAATAGTTGGATTCATACCTTCCCAAGGGTATTAGCTCTATGTGAAATGCAAACAGTCTCGTCCATATTTTGAACTCGTCTCGCAAGCCATATAGTGAAGTCTTATTGTGGTTAATAGATGTCACTTATGTTATACTCTCTTGGCGGGTCGAGGCTATCTGCAGACTCTTTGCTGCACATCTTACTGCATATTTCTGCACTGTTGTCTTTCTCATCTCGCTGGCCGTGATCGTCTGTGTCGTCTGCTAGCTGGACCTCACTTGTCTGTAATACTACACAGGGACCCTCTTCAAGAGGTAAACAATCAATAAACCAAAGACTAGACAAAGACAGATTCAAATGGTCAGAGAGATACAAGACTCCATTCATTCTCCTTCATCATTCTTCCTATCTGTTACTATGTTCTGCCACCCGAGAGGGGGGAGACCCCTCTTCTGTCCAGTCAGGACCTCTGCTGCTTTTGTGATCTACTGGTCTCTGCTAAATGTTGATCTGACTTCCACGGTCCCCAAGTTCTAACTGACTCGGTCAACTCCCAGATCTAAACTGTCTCTGACTTTCAAATTTCCATACCCCTGCCAATTCTCGTTATTAACTCTAATTCGTTCTCGTTTCACACGGGATTTCAAAATCCTTTGTTCAAGAAGAGACCACCTACAGTATTGAACCCTATCTGTCGTAATAGCTTACTAGACCTTTAACTACCTTCCATCCTCCTGACAACTGTCACCTCGGAGGAATTATCACAATTCTTAATCTTTATTTTCTTTCTTCGTCTCTATTAAGAGTATTTACGGTTTCGAAGGAGTTCTTATTTCTCCGTAGTTGTAGGCAAATTGTCGGACAAAGAAGGAACAGACACGAAAGTAAATGCAGACACTTGTATTGACAAAAAATTACATAAAATTGTTGTAAATTTAATGGTATTTACTTCAATACTTATTTGTAGTGAGAGAGGAGACCCGCCTCGTGCAACACGGTGTGACGGAGAGGGTGGTGGGGTGAAGACTTGCCGTATGCTCGAAGGAAGCGGGCTAGGCTTTGCCTAGCGTGTAGGCTGACCTAGAGTCGAACCGCTTCCTTCAGAATGTGAGAGCTGTGGACGATCGGTGAAGTAGGAAAGGCATAGTGGCCCGGATGTGGGTGTTCGCGCCGTGCTGGCGAGTGTCGCACGTGCTGAACGGACAATTATGAGTGAGAAGCCCGGATGTGGTGAAATTGGGGTGTACTTAAAGGACTGATTCTCGGAGACCAGGCAGAACGACTTGCAGTTGTATTTTGTTGTCGAGACGAAGACATAGTTTTGGATATTGGATTTTTGGAGCGAGATACAGTTGGGAGAGCAGTGAATATATCGCGCCGTAGTTGCGTTTCCTATTTCTGTTGGACTGTCGATTGGAGCCTTGAGTCAGACTTGACTGTGACCCCCCCACTGATTAGAAGCTATTTCGGCTTTTTATACAATGGCACAAATTCGACTTAGCCGTGATGTAATAAGGCCGTTTACTGGTGAGGGTGATGTGGTGGCATGGCTGAAGAAGGTTCGCCTTGTGGCGAGACTACAGATGGTGGATGACGTGGCCAGCTTGCTGCCGTTATATTTGGAAGGAGACGCGCTGGCACTTTATATGGAAATGCCAGAGAAGGATCAGCAGGATATAAATAAAATAGAAGCGCGACTGAAGGAGGCATTTACGGATGGTTCCTTTTTAGCTTATAGGAAGCTAACCCTTGTTAAGTGGGAAGGTGAATGCGTTGACGTGTACGCAAATAGAATAAGGCAGTTGGTCGGATTGGCTGGATTCGAGGGAGTGGGGCTTGATAGGCTTGCAAGATTGGCTTTTGTCATGGGGTTCCCAGATAATATCTCAGTCGAGCTCCAACAGGCACCGAATGTTGAGACCCTAACAATGGCAGATTTGATGTCGCGAGCTAGAGTGCTAACTACTAAGGACGAAAACCGTGATGTAGCAGCAGCCGTAAGAACGGACACATCGACGTCCCAGCAAACGGGAAGTACCACCAAAGATTCACAAGTGCCGCGTAAAGGTCCCGTATGTTATACGTGTGGTGGCCCCAACCACTTTTCCCGGGATTGCCAAAGTCAACGTAATAGTGGACCTATGAACACGAGAGCACAGGGCAAAATGCGTTGTTACCGCTGTAATGGACTTGGCCACGTATCAAGAAATTGTCCGGGAAACGGATGCGGGGACAAGGCATTGTCGCCACCCTTGCCCCCGTCAAACCAGTGAAAACTACATTACCAGTTGTTGGCGTCCGGATAAATGGCATGAAGTGTTCGGCACTCGTCGATACAGGATGTTCCAAAACGATAGTAAGCACGAACTACTGTCGGGCATGGAGTAAGCGCGACATGGACATTACCACAATCGACGGCACATCCAAAGCATGTTGCGGAGTTGGTGCTGTGACAATTCACACTGAAAAAGGGATAGTGCTAAAATAGATGTTTTGGTAACGCGTGGAAAGCCGCTTGGTTACGACTTACTGCTTGGAATTGACGCGATACGAGCACTGGGTGGTGCTGAGATCACTTCCAATGGACGGGTTAAGCTCGGCAAAGGGGAAGAATTCTGTGTAGCTCTCTCAGTTGAAGAACCGGACTTCTGTGCTTCGTTTGACCATAAACAAAGGGTATGGACTGCACGGTGGAAGTGGGCCATGAATGAAGCACCAGAACAGCTGCACAATGTAATACCAGAGTATTCGGTGCCTGATACCATCAAGACTGCCTACGAGGAGGAGTTAGAGATGTGGATGGAGAATGGGTGGTTAATACCGTATCCAGAGGAGCGGCTTGGACCCCCAAAGGGTTTGATTCCACTGATGGCTATTGTACAACCCAGCAAAAACAAGGTACGACCAGTGATGGATTACAGGGAACTAAACCAACATGTGGATGCCTTCACTGCAAACGCCGACGTGTGTGCTGCTAAACTGCGCGAGTGGCGTCAGCAAGGGTCTAATGTAGCCTTGCTTGACCTAAGGAGAGCCTACCTGCAGATACATGTTCATGAGTCATTGTGGGCATTTCAAACCGTGATTGTCAAGGGAAAACGATATTGCTTGACACGGTTAGGATTTGGTCTTAATGTGGCACCGCTTATTATGAAAGCCATCGTAAATGCAGTGTTGACGCAAGAGGAGCCGATGGGGAAAGCCACGTCAGCTTACGTCGACGATATTTACGTAAACGAGGATGTAATGTCAGCAGATGAAGTCAGGAGGAAACTGGAAACCTTCGGTTTGACAAGCAAAGACCCCAAGCGTTTAAAGAATGGGGCTATAGTGTTAGGACTTGAGGTTTGGGGGAGCACGGCACCCTGCGTTGGAAACGAGGGGGCCCTGTCCCAGAAGTCCCAGATATGTTAACGCGGCGTATCATATTTTCTGTCTGCGGGAAGCTGGTGGGACACTTTCCGGTCTGCAAGTGGCTCCGTGCAGCAACCGGAGTAATTAAGAGACGGGCTAGCGCAGTCACGAGAGGATGGGACGATACAGTGGATGACGTTCCTCTTAAGCAGATGATGGCTGAAGTAGTTACCAAAGTATGCCAAGATGATCCCACCCGAGGTGATTGGTGCGTGGCCGGACGAGAGTTGAACGCATGGGTAGATGCAAGCTCTCTAGCAACAGGCGTGGTATTAGAAAGAGATGGTGCTATTATAGAGGACGCATGCTGGCTTCGTCCGAAAAACGACGCTCAGCACATAAATTTGGCGGAACTCGACGCCACACTGAAAGGACTTAATCTTGCGCTGCAGTGGCACGCTGAGGTAGTGCATCTCCACACAGATTCTCTGTGCGTGTACCACTGGTTGACCGATACCCTGACGGGTAAAGCCAGAGTGAAGACCAAAGCTGCAACTGAGATGCTGGTGCGAAGGAGATTGACGATCATACAACGGCTGGTTGAGGAATATAGTTTGAAGGTTGATGTCACCCTAATTCCATCAGAGCAAAATCTAGCCGATGAATTAACAAGAGTACCGAAGAGGTGGTTTGACATAATGAAGCAAGGATTTGATTCGTCTCCAACGTTGTGTGCGGTCGTAACTGAGCAACTGTCACCTGATCGTATCCGAGCCATACATTGCCAGAGTGGGCATCCTGGAATTCGGCGGACAACATATTTCGTTCGGAAAGTATGTCCATCAATTACGAGAGCGGCCGTTAAATCGGCCATACACGCTTGCGAGGAGTGTCAGACAGTAGATCCAGCGCCAGTTCATTGGAAACAAGGGAAGCTCGAAGTGCAGGGTAATTGGCACAGGTTGGGTATGGACATAACCCATTATAATGGCAATCATTTTGTGACACTGACGGATTGCGGCCCAACACGGTTCACCATATGGCGTCCACTGGCTCGCCAAGATGCATCTACGGTCATACGACAGTTAAGATCAGTCTTCTTTGAACGCGGTCCGCCAGTGGAAATATTAACGGACAATGCCCCCACCTTTTGTGGCCACGAGTTCCAGACCTTTGCAGGTGAATGGGGCGTGCGAATGCGATATCGATGTGCCTATGTTCCAGAGGGTAATGGTATAGCGGAACGCTGTCATCGCACCATTAAAAGAATTGCGACCAGAATGCAATGTACTATTCAAGAGGCTGTGTACTGGTACAATGTAACACCTAAAGATGGAGTAACATCGGCGACTGCGCCATCTAGCGGAATTTACCAATATGAACAGCGTGTAAAAGGGCTAGATGAGATTGCGCCATCCCCTAGAGTCATGGACGGTCCGTATCGGGAAGGAGATCTGGTTTGGGTTAAAGCCCCGAACAGTCGTTGCACTACTAAATTCGGCAAAGGCCAAGTTAGTCGAATAGTCAGCCCTCAGACTGTTCTTGTCGATGGTGTACCGCGGCATATAAAGGATCTTCGCAGGCGCTATCGACCAACTGAGGAAGACGAAGACAGTGATACGTCGTCCGAGAGTGAGTCAGGGACTATGTCGGTGGTTGGAACGGGGCCTGTAACGGCAGAGGATGTGATGCGGAGTTCCACGATGACGATGTGGCCGAGACCGAGGGGATGATGTGCAGATAGACGAAGACCCGCCACCTCTGCGAAGGAGCACTCGGCAAAAGCGAGCACCATCTCCCTGCATTTTTGTGATCACGAGATCAGGGGGGAGTGTAGTGAGAGAGGAGACCCGCCTCGTGCACACGGTGTGACGGAGAGGGTGGTGGGGTGAAGACTTGCCGTATGCTCGAAGGAAGCGGGCTAGGCTTTGCCTAGCGTGTAGGACTGACCTAGAGTCGAACCCGCTTCCTTCAGAATGTGAGAGCTGTGGACGATCGGTGAAGTAGGAAATGGCATAGTGGCCCGGATGTGGGTGTTCGCGCCGTGCTGGCGAGTGTCGCACGTGCTGAACGGACAATTATGAGTGAGAAGCCCGGATGTGGTGAAATTGGGGTGTACTTAAAGGACTGATTCTCACAGACCAGGCAGAACGACTTGCAGTTGTATTTTGTTGTCGAGACGAAGACATAGTTTTGGATATTGGATTTTGGAGCGAGATACAGTTGGGAGAGCAGTGAATATATTTGCGCCGTAGTTGCGTTTCCTATTTCTGTTGGACTGTCATTGGAGCCTGAGTCAGACTTGACTGTGACCCCTCCCCACTGATTAGAGAGGAATTTTCTTGTAGTAGGTGATAACACGGTTTTCTTCGTCGGTGGGAAATATAGATAAGACGCTTGTCTCGGTAGTTGCTCTTCCTTTAGTCAGTGTGCAATAGCTTTATGCAGTATGCAGATACAATGCCTTAGAAGGAAGCTGGTTGTAATTCTGTGATAAGTGGACTGTTTTGGGCTTGGTAATGAGTGCTTGGTGTCTTATCTTCTCCATACTGCTTGCTATAAGTGAGCCCTGTTTTGGGCTACGTCTCTCTCCATAAGTAAGCTGTTTTTGGGCTAAATGATAATGAAGTGTAGGACCTGTACGCGACTACACTCAGTGGTGCTCCGTGGAAGTAGGCCCTGTTTGGGCGAAGTGATGAGAGCGTTTGTTTTTACTTCTCTCGTTGGTAAATAAGTAGGCCCTGTTTTTGGGCTAAGTAATGAGAGCGATCTTGACGTCTCTCTCTAGTAATGCCGTACGATAAGTGAAGTTTTTGGTATTTGGCGCTAACATACGCTATGGAATTTCCGATACACGTCGGTGGCTGTCTTACTCTCACTATATACACACTTACTAACTTGACGTTGTGTCATAACTCTTAACAAGAAACTTTGAGAACTGACATTCATAATTATTTGTAAAATACCCCATTGCTTAATTGTTTTCTTTCATATCTCATTCAACAGCCTACTTTCTCCTTCTTTTTCCATACATAGTGGGTCAGAGTCAGAATTTAAAATGAGCATTTAAAAAAATATAAGGTTACTTTTTGTTGGGTATTTTTGAATGCTACTTTGTTCGCAAGATTCAGTGGACCAATAATCACTGGGTCATATAGCTATTATCTAGTCAGTTTTACTTCATCTTAGCAATTTGATTTAGCAGCTTACTATCGCAAAGCACTCGTCAAAAGAAACCTTCATCACTTAGCCCAAAACAGGGCTCAGCAGTATGGGAAGGATAAGACCCAACACTCATTACCAAGCCCAAAAACAGGGACTTATCACAGAATTATCAACCAGCTTTTTGTATCCATACTGCATAAAGACCAGTACTATTGCACACTGACAAAGGAAGAGAACTACCGAGACGAAGGTCTTATCTTATTTCCCACCGACGAGAAGGAAAACCGTGTTATCACCAGTACTACAAGAAAATCCTCTCTAATCAGTGGGGAGGGTCACAGTCAAGTCTGACTCAAGTCCAAAACAATACCGCAAATATTCACTGCTCTCCCAACTGTATCTCGCTCCAAAAATCCAATATCCAAAACTATGTCTTCGTCTCGACAACAAAAATACAACTGCAAGTCGTTCTGCCTGGTCTTGAGAATCAGTCCTTTAAGTACACCCCAATTTCACCACATCCGGGCTTCTCACTCATAATTGTCCGTTCAGCACGTGCGACACTCGCCAGCACGGCGCGACACCCACATCCGGGCCACTATGCCATTTCCTACTTCACCGATCGTCCACAGCTCTCACATTCTGAAGGAAGCGGGTTAGACTCTAGGTCAGTCCTACACGCTAGGCAAAGCCTAGCCCGCTTCCTTCGAGCATACGGCAAGTCTTCACCCCACCACCCTCTCCGTCACACCGCGTGCACGAGGCGGGTCTCCTCTCTCACTACACTCCCCCTGATCTCGTGATCACAAAAATGTCAGGGAGATGGTGCTCGCTTTTGCCGAGTGCTCCTTCGCAGAGGTGGCGGGTCTTCGTCTATCTGCACATCATCTCCCCTCGGTCTCGGTCACATCGTCATCGTGGAACTCCGCTATCATATCCTCAGCCGTTACAGGCCCCGTTCCAACCACCGACATAGTCCCTGACTCACTCTCGGACGACGTATCACTGTCTTCGTCTTCCTCAGTTTGGTCGATAGCGCCTGCGAAGATCTTTATATGCCGCGGTACACCTTCGACAAGAACAGTCTGAGGGCTGACAATTCAACTAACTTGGCCTTTGCTGAATTTAGTAGTGCAACGACTGTTCGGGCTTTAACCCAAACCAGATCTCCTTCCCGATACGGACCGTCCATGACTCTAGGGGAAGGCGCAATCTCATCTAGCCCTTTTACACGCTGTTCATATTGGCAAATTCCGCTAGATGGCGCAGTCGCGATGTTACTCCATCTTTAGGTGTTACATTGTACCAGTATACAGCCTCTTGAATAGTACATTGCATTCTGGTCGCAATTCTTTTAATGGTGCGATGACAGCGTTCCGCTATACCATTACCCTCTGGAACATAGGCACATCGATATCGCATTCGCACGCCCCATTCACCTGCAAATGTCTGGAACTCGTGGCCACAAAGATGGGGGCATTGTCTTTAATATTTCCACTGGCGGACCGCGTTCAAAGAAGACTGATCTTAACTGTCGTATGACGTAGATGCATCTTGGCGAGCCAGTGGACGCCATATGTGAACCGTGTTGGGCCGCAATTCGTCAGTGTCACAAAATGATTGCCATTATAATGGGTTATGTCCATACCCAACCTGTGCCAATTACCCTGCACGTTCGAGCTTCCCTTGTTTCCAATGAACTGGCGCTGGATCTACTGTCTGACACTCCTCGCAAGCGTGTATGGCCGATTTAACGGCCGCTCTCGTAATTGATGGACATACTTTCCGAACGAAATATGTTGTCCGCCGAATTCCAGGATGCCCACTCTGGCAATGTATGGCTCGGATACGATCAGGTGACAGTTGCTCAGTTACGACCGCACACAACGTTGGAGACAAATCAAATCCTTGCTTCATTATGTCAAACCACCTCTTCGGTACTCTTGTTAATTCATCGGCTAGATTTTGCTCTGATGGAATTAGGGTGACATCAACATTCAAACTATATTCCTCAACCAGCCGTTGTATGATCGTCAATCTCCTTCGCACCAGCATCTCAGTTGCAGCTTTGGTCTTCACTCTGGCTTTACCCGTCAGGGTATCGGTCAACCAGTGGTACACGCACAGAGAATCTGTGTGGAGATGCACTACCTCAGCGTGCCACTGCAGCGCAAGATTAAGTCCTTTCAGTGTGGCGTCGAGTTCCGCCAAATTTATGTGCTGAGCGTCGTTTTTGGACGAAGCCAGCATGCGTCCTCTATAATAGCACCATCTCTTTCTAATACCACGCCTGTTGCTAGAGAGCTTGCATCTACCCATGCGTTCAACTCTCGTCCAGGCCACGCACCAATCACCTCGGGTGGGATCATCTTGGCATACTTTGGTAACTACTTCAGCCATCATCTGCTTAAGAGGAACGTCATCCACTGTATCGTCCCATCCTCTCGTGACTGCGCTAGCCCGTCTCTTAATTACTCCGGTTGCTGCACGGAGCCACTTGCAGACCGGAAAATGTCCCAGCAGCTTCCTGCAGACAGAAAATATGATACGCCGCGTTAACATATCTGGGACTTCTGGGACAGGGCCCCCTCGTTTCCAACGCAGGGTGCCGTGCTCCCCCAAACCTCAAGTTCTAACACTATAGCCCCATTCTTTAAACGCTTGGGGTCTTTGCTTGTCAAACCGAAGGTTTCCAGTTTCCTCCTGACTTCATCTGCTGACATTACATCCTCGTTTACGTAAATATCGTCGACGTAAGCTGACGTGGCTTTCCCCATCGGCTCCTCTTGCGTCAACACTGCATTTACGATGGCTTTCATAATAAGCGGTGCCACATTAAGACCAAATCCTAACCGTGTCAAGCAATATCGTTTTCCCTTGACAATCACGGTTTGAAATGCCACAATGACTCATGAACATGTATCTGCAGGTAGGCTCTCCTTAGGTCAAGCAAGGCTACATTAGACCCTTGCTGACGCCACTCGCGCAGTTTAGCAGCACACACGTCGGCGTTTGCAGTGAAGGCATCCACATGTTGGTTTAGTTCCCTGTAATCCATTACTGGTCGTACCTTGTTTTTGCTGGGTTGTACAATAGCCATCAGTGGGATCAAACCCTTTGGGGTCCAAGCCGCTCCTCTGGATACGGTATTAACCACCCATTCTCCATCCAAATCTCTAACTCTCCTCGTAGGCAGTCTTGATGGTATCAGGCACCGAATACTCTGGTATTACATTGTGCAGCTGTTCTGGTGCTTCATTCATGGCCCACTTCCACCGTGCAGTCCATACCCTTTGTTTATGGTCAAACGAAGCACAGAAGTCCGGTTCTTCAACTGAGAGAGCTACACAGAATTCTTCCCCTTTGCCGAGCTTAACCCGTCCATTGGAAGTGATCTCAGCACCACCCAGTGCTCGTATCGCGTCAATTCAAGCAGTAAGTCGTAACCAAGCGGCTTTCCACACGTTACCAAAACATCTATTTTAGCACTATCCCTTTTTCAGTGTGAATTGTCACAGCACCAACTCCGCAACATGCTTGGATGTGCCGTCGATTGTGGTAATGTCCATGTCGCGCTTACTCCATGCCCGACAGTAGTTCGTGCTTACTATCGTTTTGGAACATTCTGTATCGACGAGTGCCGAACACTTCATGCCATTTATCCGGACGCCAACAACTGGTAATGTAGTTTTCACTGGTTTGACGGGGGCAAGGGTGGCGACAATGCCTTGTCCCCGCATCCATTTCCCGGACAATTTCTTGATACGTGGCCAAGTCCATTACAGCGGTAACAACGCATTTTGCCCTGTGCTCTCGTGTTCATAGGTCCACTATTACGTTGACTTTAGCAATCCCGGGAAAAGTGGTTGGGCCACCACACGTATAACATACGGGACCTTTACGCGGCACTTGTGAATCTTTGGTGGTACCCCGTTTGCTGGGACGTCGATGTGTCCGTTCTTACGGCTGCTGCTACATCACGGTTTTCGTCCTTAGTAGTTAGCACTCTAGCTCGCGACATCAAATATGCCATTGTTAGGGTCTCAACATTCGGTGCCTGTTGGAGCTCGACTGAGATATTATCTGGGAACCCCATGACAAAAGCCAATCTTGCAAGCCTATCAAGCCGCACTCCCTCGAATCCAGCCAATCCGACCAACTGCCTTATTCTATTTGCGTACACGTCAACGCATTCACCTTCCCACTTAACAAGGGTTAGCTTCCTATAAGCTAAAAAGGAACCATCCGTAAATGCCTCCTTCAGTCGCGCTTCTATTTTATTTATATCCTGCTGATCCTTCTCTGGCATTTCCATATAAAGTGCCAGCGCGTTCCTTCCAAATATAACGGCAGCAAGCTGGCCACGTCATCCACCATCTGTAGTCTCGCCACAAGGCGAACCTTCTTCAGCCATGCCACCACATCACCCTCACCAGTAAACGGCCTTATTACATCACGGCTAGGTCGAATTTGTGCCATTGTATAAAAAGCCGAAATAGCTTCTAATCAGTGGGGAGGGGTCACAGTCAAGTCTGACTCAAGGCTCCAATCGACAGTCCAACAGAAATAGGAAACGCAACTACGGCGCAAATATATTCACTGCTCTCCCAACTGTATCTCGCTCCAAAAATCCAATATCCAAAACTATGTCTTCGTCTCGACAACAAAATACAACTGCAAGTCGTTCTGCCTGGTCTCTGAGAATCAGTCCTTTAAGTACACCCCAATTTCACCACATCCGGGCTTCTCACTCATAATTGTCCGTTCAGCACGTGCGACACTCGCCAGCACGGCGCGAACACCCACATCCGGGCCACTATGCCATTTCCTACTTCACCGATCGTCCACAGCTCTCACATTCTGAAGGAAGCGGGTTCGACTCTAGGTCAGTCCTACACGCTAGGCAAAGCCTAGCCCGCTTCCTTCGAGCATATGGCAAGTCCTCACCCCCACCACTCTCCGTCACACCGTGTTGTACGAGGCGGGTCTCCTCTCTCACTACAAATAAGTATTGAAGTAAATACCATTAAATTTACAACAATTTTATGTAATTTTTTGTCAATACAAGTGTCTGCATTTACTTTCGTGTCTGTTCCTTCTTTGTCCGACAATTTGCCTACAACTACGGAGAAATAAGAACTCCTTCGAAACCGTAAATACTCTTAATAGAGACGAAGAAAGAAAATAAAGATTAAGAATTGTGATAATTCCTCCGAGGTGACAGTTGTCAGGAGGATGGAAGGTAGTTAAAGGTCTAGTAAGCTATTACGACAGATAGGGTTCAATACTGTAGGTGGTCTCTTCTTGAACAAAGGATTTTGAAATCCCGTGTGAAACGAGAACGAATTAGAGTTAATAACGAGAATTGGCAGGGGTAGTGGAAATTTGAAAGTCAGAGACAGTTTAGATCTGGGAGTTGACCGAGTCAGTTAGAACTTGGGACCGTGGAAGTCAGATCAACATTTAGCAGAGACCAGTAGATCACAAAAGCAGCAGAGTCCTGACTGGACAGAAGAGGGGTCTCCCCCTCTCGGGTGGCAGAACATAGTAACAGATAGGAAGAATGACTGAAGGAGAATGAATGGAGTCTTGTATCTCTCTGACCATTTTTGAATCTGTCTTTGTCTAGTCTTTGGTTTATTGATTGTTTACCTCTTGAAGAGGGTCCCTGGTGTAGTATTACAGACAAGTGAGGGTCCAGCTAGCAGACGACACAGACGATCACGGCCAGCGAGATGAGAAAGACAACAGTGCAGAAATATGCAGTAAGATGTGCAGCAAAGAGTCTGCAGATAGCCCTCGACCCGCCAAGAGAGTATAACATAAGTGACATCTATTAACCACAATAAGACTTCACTATATGGCTTGCGAGACGAGTTCAAAATATGGACGAGACTGTTTGCATTTCACATAGAGCTAATACCCTTGGGAAAGGTATGAATCCAACTATTCTCCTCCAGCCATGGGTAAATAGTAGAACAGACTGGGCTCTAACATTGTTTAGGCAACCAGTCTAGGAGAAGGAAAGTTCTGAATTCAAAACTCCGCTTAAGAAATTGACCTTAGGAAATTGTCAAATCCTACTCGTGCGGATGAGTTGGTAAATACTTATATGACATGCCTTGGGGTACATCACGTGGTGTAATAGTTAGCAAGCTAGACTCGCAGACCATTGTTAGTGAGTTTGATTCTCACTAGGTGCTCCATACTTCTGGCCTTGGGATACATCTAAGCTAACCTTAGTAAATAACACTATGGCATGCCTGTTGGTATCAATGCGACACATAATTTACATGGATGGGACCCCCAAAGTAGGTGGCTGGTAATTGAAGTGTCTGAAGCAGGTATGATGCTTAGATGGGGTTGCTATGCAACATGCATGGGAGCCTGGATAGGACATGGGTTAAAAATGTGTGCAAATAAGCTGTGAAGCGATTCCACATGAGGGGTTTCATGAATGGCATCAATAGGTTTGGTTTGTTTTGTTTTACGACATATCAAACTCAGTGGCTCATTTAATACCGACGGAGTTTTGAAATAAATTCATTCTTAATGGATACTCAATTCTTTTTATAAACACATTTTTCTATTTAACCCATAATGAGACACTAACAGATTCTACCCCTCCGGGTGAGAGTGGACCTGGAAACAATGGTGATGATAAACGGGTTGGAGCTTGCCGTAAAAACAATAGGGTTAGGACAATCATATAGGTGCTAGGGCTTGACGTGACCAACCGATTGATCGGAGGGGGCCTCTCCGACCGTGGAGTGTTGCATGTCATAAACATAGGGTTAGGACAATCATATAGGTGCTAGGGCTTGACGTGACCAACGATTGATCGGAGGGGGCCTCTCCGACCGTGGAGTGTTTGCATGTCATAAACAGTTCATCCACCAAAGTTTCGTCCTTAAGCATTATTGGTCGGGGGGGTCTTATCTCTTTGCAGAGTTGCAGCCAGTCTATTCTAAAGCCGACAGGGCTTTGTATCAATAGGACTGTTGTGTAAGATCTCTTACGTGACATGTAATTTATGTAGGTAGGACTTATATATATTGAACCGTGAGGTTAGAGTTAGATCCCTTTGTTTCGGGTGACTCAACATATTGGGTTATATGTCCTTTATCCCTAGTGGCATCTTTTTTTGTATCTAATAATAAAAGGACAGTGTCGAACGCCGCCATATTTGGACTGACCCAAGCTGCTGCTCTCTTCAGTAAATTCTATCTTTAGTGGTCATCATCATTTTCAGTATGTTTGAATAGTACCAAACAAATGGCGACGAGTTAAGCAAACAATATTTATCAGTAAGAGACGGCAACGGAACGTCGGTGGAAACAACAACGTAGCAAAGTGGATTTACGAAGTACAAACAAAGAAATAATGCTTTCGAGAATAATGTAGGAATGGGAGTGCGAAGGATGTGTAGCTTACTGTGGTCAAGGCATCCACGAGCTGTCCTCAACACATGCGGGCATGCATGCACTGGTCAGTATTTATTATAATCTTTTAACCACGCATGTAAATGCATGCTACTTACTGTATAAACAGCTCAAATGCTTAAGCAGCTCGTTAGATAATTACGACGCTTATAACGAGTGAGATCTGAAGACCAGACAACCTAACGACCTAAAGATCTGACGGATTTTCTTCAGAGGTGGGATTCCCTTACAAGGTGTTTCTGCACTTACAATGGATGGCGGCTTCGATATAAATTTGATTTCCCTAATTGGTGTTACTGGATCGTTGGTCGAGTGGGTGGAGAAGGCATGTCTACAAAATGTGCAATATAAATTGGTTTCGAAGGAGCCCATTATTTCTCAGGCAATTTGTCGGACAAAAAAGGAACAAACACAAAGTAAATGCAGTTTTGACAAAAAATTACATAAATTGTTGCAAATTTAATGGTATTGCTACAAGACTTATCTGTGGAGGAATTTCTTGTAGTACTGGTGATGACACGGTTTTCTTCTCGTCGGTGGGAAATGTAGATAAGACGCTTCGTCTCGGTAGTTGTTCTTCCTTTAGTCAGTGTGCAGTCGTACCGGCCTTTATGCAGTATGCTGATACAATGCCTTAGACGGAATCTGGTTGTAAGGTTCTGAGATAAGTGGACCCTCTTTTGGGGCTTGGTAATGAGAGCTTGGTGTCTTATGTCTCTTCTCCAGTACTGCTTTGCTATAAGTGGCCCTGTTTTGGGGTTAAGTGAGAGAACGTTAGTTTTGACGTCTCTCTCCAGTAACGGTTCCCTGATAGGTAGCCCTGTTTTTGGGCTAAGTAATGAGAGCGTTTGTTTTGACGTCTCTCTCTCGTAACGGTTCCCTGATAAGTGAAGTTTTGGTATTTGGCGCCAATATACGATGTTGGCATTCGCCCTCTGGAGGCAGGGGGAGATAATTAGCAATGGAATTTCCAATAGAGGTGAAAAGATGTGGTTAGATTGAGGTATATTCAAAGGACTTACCCTCGCAGACGAGGGAGAGAACAACTGCAGTAGTATTTTGTTGTCGAGACGAGCGGGACAAAGAAATAATTTTGGATATTGGATTTTGAATCGTGATACAGTTGGGAGTGTTTAGACTGTCGATTGGAACTTTGCGTATGACTTGAATGTGACCCCCCCCCTCCCCACTGATTAGAATGAGTTCTCGGCATATGACCAGTTCACAATGTGGCGAATGTGTCACGAGGAATGACGATAGCTCACGATGATATTTGTCTGCCAAGTTTAGACAACTCCTTTGAGCATCAATAAGAATTGACCAGTTGTTTATTTAACAGATGCTGGCGTGTGCCCAGGTGATCCCGAAGGACCAGACTGTGGAAATGACCGTGGTAGCAACACATGAGACACGGATTAGAAGTACTGATATCCCAGATGGCCAATGTAGTGATGTTACGTGCTACACCTGCAATTGACTAAACCACCTGGCACGAAACTGACCCAGCCATCAAACGGAGACCAGTACAAGCACGAGGGGACCAAGACGGGAGATGCATTGTTTCCGGTGCCATAAAGTTGATCAACTGGTACAGGCCTGTCTGTGAAACGAGACCGGGGAATAGACAATGGTACCAGTCTCTTCTCTAGGACAGATAAGAACTCGGTACTGACCGTAATCACAGTCCAAATTGATAGGAAGACACGGTCACTCGGTTATGATCTGTTGAGTGGTATGAACATCAGAAGATACACATCACTCCATCTGGCACCGAAGAATTCGATCACAGTAAGCCACCCTAATGTGCAGCACTAGCAATCGACGAACAGGACTTCAGAATTTGACCGCACGGCGAAAGTCTGGACCGCTACAGAGACATGGATGGTAGGTCAACCCCCAATAGTGTTGCAGAATATGATGTCAGAGTGTCTAAGTTGGCGCGATCGAAAGATGAGCGCAAGCTGCAATCTGGCTAACACGATATCGCGAGGGGGTGCTTGAGTTGTCTAAGCGTCTAATTCCGTTGATATCTGTAGCCCAAAGAATAAACAGAAGGTTCGCGGGGGCTGAATACGTCTCCCTGTTATGCGCAACCGGGAGCTGAATACGTCGACGCATTTATAATGAATGCTAATATCTGTTCGCAAAACCTAAGAGAATGGTGACAACATGGGAATAATTTACCATTTCTGGATTTACGAAAGGCCTACCTTCAGGCGCATGTCCACAAGTTGTGGCCGTTTCAGACAGTGCTTCTGAGGGGGTGCAGGTACTGCTTATAATGCGATCGATAGTCGATATGGTATTAACTCAGGATGAGTTAATCAAACATATCTCGTCGACATACATCGACGACATTTATGTCAATAAAAGCCAAGTTTCGACGAGACAGGAACATTCGTCCAATTTCGGATGTCTCGGGCAAGGACCCTGAGAGGTAGAATTATGTAGCCAAAGTTTTGGGTTTGTACGTCTGGGGAGCTGGAAGACATACTTCAGTGGAAGCGAGGGAACGAAATCCCAACAGTTACGGTCACCATTACTTGTCGAGGTGCTCTATCAGCAGTCGCGGAGCATACAACCTACAAAATGGGAGACACAGTGTGGGTGAAGACCCCACACAATACTTGCATGTCAAAATTTGGGAAGGGGTTGGTGACAGGACATCACGATCTACACTCAGAGCTGGTCGATAGGATGACGCACCATATCAGTTAAGAGATAGATTCAGCACCCACTGAATGCAAGAGTGCGTTAGAGTGCAAAGTCATTGGAGCTACGAATTGAAGCAGAACGCGAGTACTCCACAAACATCCAGCTACACGACGTATGGCGATGACCAGTTTGACCCGGATGATGAGATTTCACCCCTTCGATTCCTCCTCAAACAATGATCTTCCTGCATTAAATATACAAGTCCCTTCGGTTCCGCTACGGAGAAGCACGAGACGGAAGGGACCGCACCCCAGCTGTCACCTGCAGAGTCCGGAGATCGGTGGGGAGGGGTAGCTTACCGAGGTCAAAGCATCCAAGTGTTGCTGTGGCTGAAAGTTGTCCTCAACACGGAATTTATTAAAACCATCGAACCACGCATGCAAATGTGTTGACACCTTTTACTTACTATATAAGCCAGCTCGATGACGCTTCGAGCAAGTGAGATTGGAATACCAGACGACCTGAAGGATTTTTCCCTTACAGGAAGAATGGGCACATTATGTTGAAAAAAGTAAAGGTTTTCTTCGCAGCAAACGATGTGTTAACTGAAGATAAGCAACATGCAATATTTTTGTCGCTATTATTGGCACTTAATATTATAAAATCTGTCGCGGAGCCGATGAGCACGTCGACCCCGTGAACAGAAAAAAAGGAATTGAATGACACAACCAAGTAAAGGAGGACAGACAAGGAGATTTACGTTAACAAATACGGAAGTGTTTATTTACTGCATAACAGTACAGTTGATGATTTGTTCATTGATTTAGTTGTCAAGATCGCTGGCTGGGAAGATGTTGGTCATTGTTGACAGACGAATCATTTTGAAGGCTGGAAGCATTGCAGGCCAAAAGGTTGACGTTAGTCGTGGTCGATGGAGAGGCCATTCTGAAGGCTGGAGATATGCTGAATGAACCAATGTAAAGAGGCTGGAACGAAGTCGATGGACGTCTCTTTGGGGCTGAAAATAATCAATCGCAAACTAAGTAGTTGTTAAGGAAATGACTACAACGGGAACGAGGTCGATGGACGTCTCGTCGGGCTGAAGATAGCCAATCGCAATCTACTTAGTTGGTAAATTGACTATGCCAGGATCCACAGAGGAATTACGGACCTGGTGAAGGAATGACTTTGAGTGTTGTCCTTATAAGGACAGTAGCAGGAAAGGGGTCCTGAAAGGACCGTTTGAGAGAAGAACCAGATCAGCAGATGACTGGCTGGCTGGCTGGCTGGCTGGCAGAAGGGCCGGATCGGGGTCGCAGGAGACTGGATGTTGGCTGGCTGGAGTGTGTGCGGTTTGCCGGTAGCTAGGGGTATCACAGGAACATAGACAGCAAGGAATCTATGGCAGAGCCGGGCAGGAGGGAGGGGGCAGGAGACAGGAGATCAAGGAAAAGCCGAGCTGGATGCAAGAGTGGTGGTTAGCAGAAAACCGGGCTGTTGGCTGAGCAGGCTGAAGAATCGAACCGGAATCAAAGCTGGTTCATGGCCAAGCAGAGGGCAGAAAAAAGGTGCCACAAGGGTAAATCTGGGGATCTCGCCACAAACTTAACTTTCTTTAGTGCTCGAGGGAACCTGTGTGGGTTCGTTCAAGCCACCGAGGTAGCGAACTCGGCCCACAAAGCACCGTGCCAAAGCACAGGGACTGGGGAGCTAATGCTCCCAACCACCCTGAATCGAGATCGAAACCGCCAAAGAAGCAGTTCTTATCTGCTAGTGTAAGGAATTAACACAGCCGAATTAGAGTTGATTTAGTGTTAGCACCCAGAATTAAATTCCTGTTGCTGGTTCGAGTAGAATTTCTCCTTAAATGAATTGCTAAGACTGTTAGCAATCGTTTGTTGACTTTGTTACTGACCGATGCATAAAAATGCACATTTGTTGCATATTTGTAGGTTTTCTGGTCAGTTGAGAAAGTCGAGGTCGCGATTCTCGTTTCTCGATTCTCGGAAGCGTCGTAGAAGGCTGTGTCTCTGACCACTGATTGACCCAGTTTGAAGAATTTCTGCTGTAAACAGACGGAAGAAGAAAGCTTTTCTGCAGTTAAGTATTTTACTGAGAAAACGCATTGCACCCGGATATTTGGGTATTTTAATTTTTTAAAAAGGCTTTAAGTTTAGGTTGTGACCCTTTGGGAATTGTGCTGTTGCTGATTGTTTGGGGTTCTGTGATTCACCAATTCGAAAGATTGCTGCTATTTCAAAATGGTAAGGGTGGTAGGGTATATAACACTGTCCGCTATTCTTAGTCAGTTTTTTTGGAGGGGGGGGGTAACTAAGATTATTTGGGGTAGCTATATCCGAAGTTATTGTAGCAAATAGCCGAAGGCTCTCTAAATCTCCTAGCGTGATGTGTAGTAGGCAATTTTATCAACCGTCTCGGGTGCTTGATAAACCTCGTGGGGTTGGTGAGCAAAGAATTACCTTCTAGGGTTCATTATTCTAGTAATCCAAATTTATCCCCAATGTGGCTAACTGAAATAGTGTAGCAGAAACACTACGACCTACCTTTTGTCCTACAAGGGTTAGGAGAGAAAGAGGGCGTGAGGAAAGCTTTTATGAACATCATCACGTGACCATAAGGGGGCAGCCTGCTGCTGCTGACCGGTGAAACCGGAAGTTTGTCCGGTGTAGCCGGAAGTATGTCCCTTACTATATTTCAACAAAGTTTACAAGAGAGAAAGAAAAAACAAAACTAACAACTAGGCTTCTAGATACACTTTGAAGAAGACCCCAAAAGGAAAAACAAACCTTCCCGAATACTGAATAAAGACTTTTCAGAGCACAGACCCAAGCTAAGAATATATTTCAGTTCTTGAAGTACATACGAAAACAAAAAGAGAAATGTTGGCAATACAATAGATGCTATTAACCATGAAGAGACGTTTTTCTACATCCACTTTCCTCTCTTCTTAACCCCTGTCGACTAAGGCTACTTTGCTTAAGACCACCATTTTATAACACGTAATCCCTAAAGACATCTTCAATAACCTTTACAATCAAATTCTGATGCTTCAACTAGACATGATTTTGTGCTACTCCAAAACAGAGTATGAGATGGGAAGAGGGTAGTGAATCATGTGGATCAGAGCTATGTAAAAGAAAGGGAGATACTGTGATTGTCGGGAGCAAGATACGCGACATCATGCACGAAAGCGTCCGCGATTTGCATGCTCGTGTTGTGGAGCAGTTTGGAAGCATGCTGGGCCGAGGTGCGCTGATGCAAATCTGAAGCTCTGCAGATTGCCCAATCGGTCGCCTCGCCGTGGTCTATAAAAAATGAGTGTATCGGAGGCTTGGGCAGTCGTTCGAAAACCTTGCGAGAAGTGTTTGCTGCCAGGTCCGTGCGAAGGTTGTGAAGTCGGTTCAAGAAGTGTTTGCTGCCAGGTCCGTGCGAAGGTTGTGAAGTCGGTTCGAGAAGCGGTTACTGCAACGGTTATAAGCTATTTCGGCTATTATGGCCCAAAATTTCGACCCAAAATTGATACCACTTTTTGACGGAAGTGATTCTGGACAGTCGGTCATCGAGTGGATCGAGAAGGCAGAATTTATATGCCAGCTAAGCGGTGTAAAGCGTATAGAGTGTGTAGTGCCAATGCGTCTATCGGGTGATGCATATGCGGTGTACCAGCAGCTGAGTGAGGAAAAGAAGAGCGACTTTACCTGTATTAAAAAAGCCATGGATACAGCATTCGCTCTAGATGCTGTTACAGCTTGGAAGCAATTTGTGGCACGCCGCTTGCGCCGGGAGAGACTGTTGATGTTTTTTTGCCGAATTGCGTAAACTCTCAGTTCTGGTCGGTGGTATGACGGATCGGAGTCTGATGTGTGCATTTATCGCCGGGTTGCCAGAGCATGCCGAGGATCTGCTTCGAGCCACTTTCCAGCTAGATGATATGGACATTTTGCAAGTGTTGGCTCGAGCAAGAGCCATACTGAAGAAGTGCCCTGCTGATATGGAGCAAGTAGCGGGCTGCACGACCATGAAGGAAGATGACGCGCCAACAAAATGCTATGTATGCGATGGGCCCAATCACTTGGCACGCGACTGTCTCTTGCGGCGTGAAACATCAACGAAAGAGGATGCTAAACCCCGAAGACCAGTTTCGTGCTATCAATGTAAGCGGCAGGGACATATAGACCGAAACTGTCCGGGAAACGAGCAAGGGGTCGAGACTTCGGCGCCAGTCTTCTCCCCAAATGCCCGTTAAATACGGCGCTACCTACAGTGATTGTGCAGATCAATGATACGAGGCGTACAGCCCTGGTGGAAACTGGTTGCACGCAAACACTCGTACACAAAACATGCTGTTAGGCATGGAGGAGAAAGGAGGTACACGTGCTGACTGTAGTAAACTCAAGTGTTGTGGAGTCGGGACTATCCGGCTTGGCGTGGGCAACGGGCCCTCTATCAACGTAGAGGTTCTGGTCGTTGACGGGGAGCTACTCGGGTTTGATTTGTTGCTTGGACTGGACGCAATCAAACAGCTGGGTGGAATGTCCATGACTAGCACCGGTGAGGTAAAATTTTTCCAACTTGATGAGCTTGACAAACGAATATGGATTGCATCATGGAAGTGGTCCGGTGACCAGCCGCCAGTCACGTTAAAGGACAGGCTATCAGAATATCCTGCCCTGAGCAGCTTCGGGAGGAGTACAACCGAGAGCTGCAAGCATGGATAACAATGGCTGGCTGCTTCCATACCCTGCAGACGAGCTCGGACCCCCAAAGGGCCTTATCCCCTAATGGCCATCCTACAGGAAAACAAACAAAAGTGTGTGCACACAAGTTACGAGAGTGGCGGCAGCAAGGGTCAGATGTCGCTGTATTGGACTTGCGTCGGGCCTATTTGCAAGTTCACGTAAAGAAATCCCTGTGGCCATTCCAAACGGTGGATATCAAGGGGAAAAGGTATTGCCTCACCCGTTTGGGGTTTGGGCTCAATGTCGCAACCCTGATCATGCGGTCCATCGTCAATACCGTGGTTGCGCAAGACGAGAGAGTTGAGAAAGCTACCTCTTCATATATTGACGACATATTTGTCAATGAAACTATATGTTCTGCATCCCACGTAAAAAAGCACTTTGAGCGGTTTGCAGGGCCCCAGAGCAGTTAAGATGCGGCACACTTCGGTGGTGTCGTGGAGGTGAGCCACCGACGCCCCCTGATATATTAACCCGTCGGACTATTTTCTCCGTGTGTGGAAAATTGACGGGACACTTTCCGGTGTGCTGTTGGCTGCGCGTTGCGACCGCGTTCATAAAGCGAAGGGCAAACGCCGCAACCATTGGATGGGACGATGAAGTGCGAGACCCCTCTTAAGTCGAATGGTGGCGGATGTTTTCGCCAGAGTGGCGCAAACAGATCCAACACGTGGTGATTGGTGCGTTGATGGAGAGGACGTCACTGTGTGGGTGGACGCGAGCTCGTTGGCCACTGGTGTTGTTATTGAGAGTGGTGGAGCCGGGGCTGAAGATGCGAGCTGGTTGAGACCGATAAGCGAGGATAAACATATCAACTTGGCAGAACTCGACGCAGTGTTGCGGGGCATTAACCTCGCACTGCAGTGGAATGCAACGGCGATTCACTTGCGGACAAACTCGGCGTGCGTGCATCGCTGGGTCTCAGACACTTTGTCTGGAAGGTCGAGAGTGCGAACCAAGGCTGCCACCGAAATGTTGATCCGGTGTCGACTCGGCACGCTTGCACAACTGGGCTCAGAGTATGAACTAAAGATAGATGTGGCACTGGTTAAGTCTCACGACAACCGGGCCGATCAGCTCACCAGAGTGCCGCAGCGATGGCTGGATGATATGCAAAAAGAGTCAGAACCCGCAGGACAGGCGTGTGTGGTGGTTACAGGGGACCAGGAATCTGCCCGTATACGAGCCATTCATCAGTCCAGCGGACACCCCGGTGTGAAGCGCACGCTGTATTTTGTAAAACTGGTCATCCCCGGAGCCTCCAGGGCGGCAGTTCAAGCGGTGTTCAGGGATTGCAAGAAATGTCAATCGATAGATCCTGCCCCGGTGCATTGGAAGCCAGGCAGGCTTTCTGTGCGTGATAATTGGAGCAGGGTGGGAATGAATTTGACCCATTTCGAAGGCCAGCACTACCTGACATTGATGGACTGTGGTCCCAGTCGTTTTGCCATTTGGAGGCCATTGCAGCGGGAAGACTCTGCCAGTATCATCCGGCAGCTAGAGACAATCTTTTGCGAACGGGAGCCTCCGATCGAACTGCTTACCGACAATGCCGCAGTGTTTTGCGGGGAAAGGTTCACCGGATTTGCAAAGGAGTGGGGTGTCCGGATAAGATTCCGTGTGCCTATGTACCATCGGGAAATGGGATAGTGGAGAGATCCCACCGCACGATAAAGTATTATAAGTAGAATGCTATCAGTGATAGAACTTATATATATATATATATATATATCTAACATGGGAATTTGTGACATGGGCTTTCATGCGGATCTCATAATGAAGAACAGAAAAAAGTGTTTGCATAGAAATAGTGTTCAATGTTATAATAGCAGAGCAAGTTTAAGACTATCGGTAAACCGATAGAGAATTATCTCCCCCTGCCACTAGGGGGCGAATCGCCAACATACGATGTTGGCGGCAAAACCAAACCCCATCACTTATCTGAAGATTGTCGATCTGAGGAGTCACCTTAACAAGGGCTCCGTCCACCGCCCACTTAAAAGGTCAGTTACCTAGGCTAGTCGCTCAAAAAAATCACTCCCCAACACTTTACTTATCCTAACAACTTTCACCAGAAGAACTCCAATGATGGCTAGTAGAAATCCCTTTCTAGCGCTAACTCACCTACGAACTATTAATTTCACCTCTCAAGATAAGCCTTGTAGCAAATGCCATCAAAATTTGCAACAATTTTGTACCTTTGTTAATATATGTGTGTAATCTTCAATTGTGTTGTTTTTCTTCTTTCGTCCGGAACAAATGCCGACCACCGGGAGATTAAGAGCTCCCTACGACCCCGTAATTCATCTTAAAACTTATGGAGCTGTGTACTGGTATATTTGACACCGAAAGACACACCACGGTGTCAACAGCACCAGCCAACATAATATACGTACCACACTCGCGTAAAGGGCATTGATACTGCTCCACCGGTTGACGCCACAAATTCTGACACATACGCTGCAGGGGGCGCTGTTTGGGTGAAGAGACCGCATGGGCGGTGTACAACACAGTTCGAGAAGAGAAAAGTGACGAAAGTCTATAGCCCTCATTCAGTCCTTGTGGATGGAGTACCACGCCACGTAAAAGATGTTCGGCCGGTGCGTGGAGCAGAGACTATCAGCGCCTCGCTGTGGTCTATAAAAATGAGTGTGTCGGAGGGTTGGGCAGTCGTTCGAAAACTTTGCGAGACGTGTTTGCTGCCAGGTCCGTGCGAAGGTTGTGAAGTCGGTTCGAGAAGCGGTTACTGCAACGGTTATAGATATGCATGTCAACATTGGATATACACCATTGAACACCCACCTATACTAGTGGAATTGTTCATAAACAAATAAAAAAGATACACATGGTTACTCTTGTTCTGTAATACAAGGAATTGGGCCAACTGCAAAATTTAAAAGAAAGTTTGGTGAAGTTGAGAACATACAGTAGGTCAGTTGGTGCAGCCATACTGGACAACAAATAGACATTTGAAGGTATGGAGAATCATTTTCCATTGCTAGTGAAGTGTGATATATCAACGTTACTTGTTGCAAAAAGTGAAGTTGGATAGGAGAATTATGTTTCCTTAAAATGGGAAGAAGGTGCCTTTAGAATTAAAGGATCTGCTCATGGATTTTATTCAGTTCCATGAAAAAATGTATTGCATAATAAAATACCCATTCACAAAACAGCAACTCCAAGGTTTTGCCGAGCAAGGCCGGTACCCTATGCAAATAAAGGAAGACTTGAGGGAAAAACTGGACCGTCTGGAAAGAAAAGGCATTTCTAAAATAGTGGGGTGTTCTCAGTGGTCTGCTCGCACGACTCGATTTGCTCTGTTCTCGTCGTAACTCGCCCGTCAGTTTTACATATTAATAAAACTGACGTTTGTTAAATCTAACAACATCGTATTTGTTCTTCCTTTTATATTTGCCGAATAGCTTGAGATTTGCGCGAGAGAAATTCGAAGTTCTGTTGTTTTAATCCAGCCTTAATCATTCAATTTCTCGCTCAAAAAGCCAAGTCCGACCGTGAATTTCCTCGACACTTCACTCGACTATTACCCATGACCGTTCTGTACGACAGCTCCCCTAACTGGCATAAAAGCAGTAGTAAACTGGCTACGGTTTTCTAAGCTAAAATAAAAGTAACCCTGACTCAAGAGAAACAGCTTTGGCTTTTATTTCTTCTCACTAACCCAACCATTCCAACTAATACGGGTGACAGAATATTTACTGTTGTATCCACCCCTCATGAATTATACTTGCCAATGGCTTTTCCTAGCTTCTGATGCTTTTATTAGGTTGCATTATTTGTGCATGAAGACATACAGACTACAAAGTATTTCGATAAGTCTTTATTTCCATACAGAGCAGCCGTGAAACTACAAATTAAAACGAAAGACTTGTCACAGAAAATATACAAAAAGGACAATAAATTTACAATACAATAAAACAAAACAAATTCACACAAGAAAGGGGTAATTATAAATTAACAGGAAAGGTTTACGCCTCATAATTTACTAAAATTCTTAACATAAAAACATTTAAGCTTATCTATAACTTAAAAAAGAAAAAGAAAAATACAAAGGGGTTTGGGTTATTTAACTTATTAGCCTTAAAAGACACAAAACATATGTTAAACTAGGGTAAAGGAATAATTTACTATTTAAGGCAATTTATAATTCAACAAGAAAAATAACACTTATCTAAACTTACAGAGCAAATACAGTTCTAAGAAGAATGGAAAATAGTTTACCTTGTTAGCACTATCGGGGATTGGATTCGAGACTCTATATCTTATTAACTTTTTACCAAGAGTGCGGTGAGAAATTATACCGCCCAAAATGCTCCAGTCCTTTTAACTGGAACCAAAATATTTGCGACTGTTCTCTTCAGTCACCCAAAATGGAAAGACCGAATTTTGCTGGGTCTATCTTAGCCTGCCTACTACCTGTTGAGTAACTGGTCGCCATCCTTAGTTCCAGTTGTAAAAGAACTTAAAGTAAACAAGTAAGTAAATCAATAAGTCCTTGTGGGATAGTGTCTTTTAGGTCCGACGCCCTAGATGATCCAAGTGTCAATGAGCTAAGATTAAGAATCAGCTAGTATAAATACAAAAACAGCAGCAGCAGCAGCACTGCCAGTCATTGGACAATAGGATGGTCACGTGAAACTCGGCGAGTCTATAAATAGAAGTGACCCATTGACGCACGCCTTATATACTAAAACCCCAACACGCCCTTTTTGTTATAAGGTGGGCTATTTTATTCAACATATTAAATCATTTCATTGAGGAAAATTACAATCGACAATCATTTCATTGAGAAATGTTTACAATTTACAATAAATTCATTAAGAAATTTTTCATTTTCATTTTATAGTAATAGGGCAAAAATACTATTACTGTTACTAATCTTAGATTTTACTAACCCTATTTTGTAAAAAAGAATATTAATTATTATTATTATTATTATATTATATTATTATTATTATTATTTCCTACTCCTAATTCCTAGTCTTATTACTGCAAAATGTTACTGTCAAAAGTTAGTATAGTCCCCTTTTGGGTTTTTTTGATTTTTTGGTTGTGTTGATTCAAAAAAAATACAATACTATACAGTACAATACAATGTAATACAGGTTAATGGTTTAGTAATTTATTGAACAGGTTTAATGTCATTGTCCAGGACATTCATTTTCGGGGGGGGGCTTACCCTCTGCATAAATACAGTCGGCCTATTCTTCAGCCCAAACCGACAGGGCAAAATCTTAAGTTTAATTTTAAGTTTAAAAGTATTAAGTTTTATCCTGTTCAATGGTTTTGTGAACAGATCTGAAATATTCTTTTCTGATTCTATATACTTTAGAGTATAGACCCCTTTTTAATTTCATCCCTTATAAATTGATATTTTATATCAATATGTTTTGATCTCTGGGGGGGGGGTGCCAGTAGTATGCTCGACTGATTATCACAATAAATAGTTACAGGTTATTAACGATCCCTGGTTCCACGACACAATTCACTAATGTTCGTAAATAAAGGGCTTCTTGGACTGTTACCGCTATACTAACAATTCGGCCTCACATGTTGACAACGATACTACTGGTTGTTTTTTAGATTTCCAGGAAATAATCGAGCTTTCGTCCGATAATTTAAAACAGTATCCTGATATACTTTTTCGGTCACTTGAACCTGCCCAGTCGGCATCACAAAATCCCTGTAATTTCAAGGTTCAGATGATTTTTTAAATACTAGCGCCTGACTTATTGTGCCTTTCAGATATCGCAAAACGTGCTTCGCTCCTGTCAAATGGATTGATGTTGGTTTATCTAAATACTGAGATAATTTTAAAAACTACATACGATATATCTGGTCGAGTAGCCATCATAATTTAAATTAAGGAACCAACAATTTCTCGGTAGAGTTTATTATCAATTAATTCATTTTCATTATCAAAATTTTATTTATATCCAATTCGCATGGAGTATTTCGGGGCTTACAATCGGTCATATTAAATCTGACCAACAATCTTTCAATATATCTAGTTTGATTCATTCCAGTAGTATTTTCACTATGCTCAAATTGTATTCCCAAAAACTAAGACAACCTTCCCAGGTCTGTCATTTTAAATTTTAAACTTAAACTATTTTTTAATTTTTATTAAATCAGCTTCAGTTTTTGAAGCAATTAAAATATCATCTACCCATACTAATAAAATTACTATTATTTCTTTATTAATTTCCTTTGTATACAAACAAGGATCTATAATAGCAGGTTTAAATCCTGTTCAACCAGGTAACTATGGAAAGTGTTATTCCAGAAACGCCCACTTATATATAGGGCTTTCTTAAGTTCCATACACAGTCTTTATTTCGTTTTCAAACCCTCCGGAGGATATATGTATATATCAAAATCCAATGGAGTACTTTTGATATCTAGGTGGTGGATTCGCAAGTTATACTGGCCGCCAACTGAATTAAAACTCGTATGGAAGTTAGGTTAGTCGTTGGAGAAAACGTATCAAGGTAATCTTCACCATAAATCTGTGAAAAGCCTTTTGCGACAAACCTAGCTTTATATTTCAAAGAACCCTTTTCATTAAATTTCAAATCGTAAACCCATCGACTCCCTAAAATATGCTGTTTTTTTATGGGGGCGGGGGCAGGTTTCAATTCAAAGTATCATTGTTCAAAAGTGTTTTATATTCATTTTGCATGGCTAGCACCCATTGTTGGGAATCTGTTCATTGCCTCAACATAGTTGCTGGGTATGGTTGACAATAAGTAACAATAGTCAAAACTTTTTACCTTGAAATTGTCTGTTACAAAAAAGTCAGGCCTTTTTCGTTCACGTTTCGGGTAACGAGATTCTAATTGTTGTGTTAAATCAGTTGGGGGTTTATTCGCATAAACATGGTCTGGATAAGTTGGCAAAACTAGTAAATCATCTATTTCATCTGACTTTGGGGTTTTACCATAGGAATCAGTGAATTTTACACATCTGATTTTTTTAATAGCACCTCTTTCAGGAAAGTAAATTAGATATGCTGGACTTTGTTTATCATACCCAATAAAAATACCCTCCTTAGAACGGGGATCCAATTTCTTTTTATTTTGCGCATAGCAAAAACAAATCGTCCCAAAAATATGCATACGACTTAAGTTCGGTCTAGAACCGGTAAAAACTTCAAAAGGGGTTTTCCCTAAATATGAATCAAAGCATCGATTCCTTATATAGGCAGAGGCAAGTATGGCGTAAACCCATAGATTTAATGAAGATTCAATCAGCATACATCTAGCCATTGAGAACAATGTACGCCAGGCCCTTTCAACTTTCCCCACCTGATGAGGGGAATAAGGGTAGGATAATTCATGTTTAATCCCTTTCTCAATTAATAAATTTTGAAAGTTTTCTGACGGGAATTCGCTTCCATTGTCACTTCGTATGCATTTGACTTTGCCATATTGGCTGACATCTGCTACGTATTGTTTCGTAGCTAACAGAGTATCAGATTTATGGGCTAAAAAATATAACTTCATAAGTCCAGAAAAATCGTCAATAAAATTTAGAACATACCTGAAGTTGGATTTACCAGCTAAGTCGCAAAAAACGAGCGACAATATCTCCGTTTCTCTTTTCGTTAACACTTTATTTTTAGTCTCGACCATTTTTCCCTGAATACATATATTACAACAGTTAGTTTTAAATGAGGGGTCAATTTTATTTTCATTCCATTTATTACTTTCGGCAGTTTTTTGATATCATTTATGTTACAGTGTCCTAAGATTCTATGCCAAGTATTAATATCATATTTCGCAGTCTTAGAGGAATTAATATTTTTAAATAATACAAACAGCCCATTCTTACTATATTAAATATAGTACCATTTGGTAGATCAACTTTGATGTTTTGTGTCCAAATTTCATGTGGGCCCCGGAAGCCGTAGCTGCCCTTACTGAAAAGATGTTTTGTTTAAAAGTGGGTATACAGTGCCCCTTTCAAAATGCTTTCGCAAATTTGGCCTTTACTAGTTTTCAAATATACACGCGCGTCTCCGCGTTTTTTGTACAAAGCCAGTGGATTGGCTTCCATCAGCCAATTCCACGAAGTGATTTTCAGGTTGAAAATTGAGGTCCCAACTGATAAATTTAGTTTTATCGCCTCATGGGCACCTCATTTGGTGTAATGATTAGCAAGCTAGATTAGCAGACCATTGTTAGTGAGTTCGATTCTCACTGGGCGCCCCACTTCTGGCCTTGTGCTATATCTAAGCAAAGCTTAGTAAATAACTATATACTAAAACCCCAACACTACCAAAATTACTACACTGAATCCGAGCCCTACAAACTTTCATTTTTTCCACTTAAACCTTTTGTTTTTCACTGTCTACTGCAGTGTTCTATTTCAAATTGCTACACAAGGCAAACAAGTCTTCCACCTATCATCAAAAATGCATTTACAACTACTTTTAGTTTGTTTTTTTTAACCAACGAACTATTTTCTCTAAGGAAATTCTTACAATGGGTGACAAGGTCACTGGGTACTCACTGGAATGGGGAAGAAAGGGGTGTAAGGCAAACCTGTTAACCATAAACAAATAATGATACTGCTGCTACCGGCAGTGACACTTACTAAGAGATATTAACATGGAAGTTGTGTGTAATTCGTTTCGCCTCTCGCTATAATGTGCAGCACATCCGTAAGGATTGTGCGCATGGAAGCCTTTGAATGAAAAAAATAGACATTGGGAAGACCTGAGGAGCTTATGGGTGTTGGTAGTGAATGTGTTTGACCAGCCAAGACTTTAATACGTTTCATTTCCCTATTCCTGTTGTATTTGTTAAGTCCCTTAGACTAACCCTTGAAAAACCCTAAACTTATCCGCCCATGATTTCTAGTAATGGCAACCTGTGAATAAACACTTTTTAAACAGCTTCTTCTTTAACTCCTTAAATCTGAAGGTACCCTGGTGAACTAATTCCATATAATATAACATAATGTCAGGAAAACAAGATTAGGAACTCACACGGATATTAAAAACAAGAAAATTACGATTGACAGTGATATTTTCCAGGATTGGATAATTTTAAAAAAAGAAAAAAAAAGGAAACACATGCACCCACATTTCGATACTCGCCAAGGTAAGAGAAATTTTCTCCATACTTTGTATCTGTGAAAAAAACACATTGAAATGGAAAGGACTTCACTTCGAAGGTCCTTTAAGAGACTTAGACGACAATATCAAACTTAAATATCTTTTGTATGTGGAAGGTTAGGAAATAAGTGACACTTTTACTTTTCAACCGGGTTGAAACTTACATAAAATATTTCAGACAATATGTAAGCCCACAGTCGAATTTCTATGTTTACAGACACGAACTTTTACAGTGCCGTCAAGAACCACACGAGTCTGCGCACGCATTTTAAAGCGACTTCGGCAAATAACTAAGCAATGTGAATATCATCCTATTGTGGAGAAACTTTAATAATCGATGTCTTTATTTTTGGTATTCTTTTAAAATGTGACGGAGAACGAGAAAGGAAAAAGAGCAAGACATTGTCTTGCCTGCCAGGATCGAACTCGTGTCCTTCCGCATGCAAAAACAAATGCGTTTTGGGCACTGGACGGACGCGAGGTTCGACATGTGCCCGGATGTTTGGCTAATATGCCCGTAAAATAACAAGTGAGTCGAGCGCTGGGCAGTCAGCAGCAGCAGAAGCAGTCGACGACGAAGCGCTTTTCAGTAAAGAAATGGATTTTAGTCGAATAGAAACAAAACTAAATAGGAAATATGATTTTGAACTGCTAAAGATTATTTCGACTACGACGACAGATTTTCCGGTTGCTAGACGAAGAATGTGTTGACCAACAGAGGGTCTGGCTTGTGAGAAGACGGAGAACTCGCTTGTTTTTGGTTCCCCTCGGCAGGAGCTTGTTGATTCGAAAGTCTATTTCGCCCCATATATTTTCCCCCCTTCTATAAGCTATTTCGGCTTTGGATAATATTCGCTTGAACAGAGAGATAATAGGCTTGGGTCCTCCAGAGATGTCCGTCACAACCCAAGAGAACCTATGTTTGAATCTTTCAGGGATATCTGCCTTGAACCTACAACAGATATTCATCTTGAATCTTGGGATCTGCGTAGTGAATCAAGAGATATACGTGAATATCGTGACATTCGTGAACCTCGTGATATAGGCGGTGAATCTATAAACATTCGTTTGGAATCCCGTGACACTCGTGGAGAGTTTAGAGACATTCGTATTGAATTTCGGGATATCCGAGAACCTAGAGATATCCGTAATAAACCAGGAGAGTCTCGACTTGAGCCTTCAAGAGATATTCGCTTTGGATAATGGCAAACAAGTCTAAGATGCGCCCTGTTAGACGTTTGTGAGCAGAAATGTGTGAGATATCGTCACCAATCTCCCCCCTGGCAATTTAAAAGTCGAAAGTGGATCAACATGCCGTCGTACATGGAAGGTTGGCCATTTATTTCGGAGGTGGACACGGTGACTTTTCAAAGAATGTCAGAGCTGAATCAAGACACCAGCATGAACGAAGATTGTGATGATGGAGGTGGTAGCAGCAAATATTCGAACGAGACCGACGGAAACCGGAGGGCATTTGTGCGATTGGGACGGAGATCGGAGGGCATTTGTGCGATTGGGCCAGAGACCAGAGGGCAATTGTGCGATTGGTCTGGAGACTGGAGGGCATTTGTGCGATTGGGCCGGAGACTAGAGGGCATTTGTGCGATTGGGCCAGAGACCAGAGGGCATTTGTGCGATTGGTCCGGAGATCGGAGGGCATTTGTGCGATTGGGCCGGAGACCGGAGGGCATTTTTGTGATTGGGCCGGAGACTAGAGGGCATTTGTGCGATTGGGCCAGAGACCAGAGGGCATTTGTGCGATTGGTCCGGAGATCGGAGGGCATTTGTGCGATTGGGCCGGAGACCGGAGGGCATTTTTGCGATTGGGCCGGAGACCGGAGGGCATTTTTGTGATTGGGCCGGAGACTAGAGGGCATTTTTGCGATTGGGCCAGAGACCAGAGGGCATTTTTGCGATTGGTCCGAGATCGGAGGGCATTTGTGCGATTGGACCGGAGACCGGAGGGCATTTTTGCGATTGGGCCGGAGACCAGAGGGCATTTTTGCGATTGGGCCGGAGACCAGAGGGCATTTTTGCGATTGGGAGACAATAGGGCATTTGTGGACCGGAGGGCATTTTGCGATTGGCCGGAGACCAGAGGGCATTTTTGCGATTGGGCCAGAGACAATAGGGCATTTGTGCGATTGGACCGGAGACCGAAGGGCATTTTTGCGATTGGGCCAGAGACCAGAGGGCATTTGTGCGATTGGTCCGGAGACTGAGGGCATTTTGTGATTGGGCCGGAGACCGGAGGGCATTTTTGTGATTGGGCCGGAGACCGGAGGGCATTTTTTGATTGGGCCGGAGACCGGAGGCATTTTTGTGATTGGGCCGGAGACTAGAGGGCATTTGTGCGATTGGGCCAGAGACCAGAGGGATTTGTGCGATTGGTCCGGAGATCGGAGGGCATTTGTGCGATTGGGCCGGAGACCGGAGGGCATTTTTGCGATTGGCCAGAGACCGGAGGGCATTTTTGTGATTGGGCTTGAGACTAGAGGGCATTTGTGCGATTGGGCCAGAGACCGGAGGGCATTTGTGCGATTGGGCCGGAGACCAGAGGGCATTTGTGCGATTGGGCCGGAGACTGGAGGGCATTTTTGTGATTGGGCTGGAGACCGGAGGGCATTTTTTGTGATTGGGCCGGAGACTAGAGGGCATTTTTGCGATTGGGCCGGAGACCGGAGGGCATTTGTGCGATTGGGCTGGAGACCAAAGGGCATTTGTGCGATTGGGCTGGAGACCGGAGGGCATTTGTGCGATTGGGCTGGAGACCAAAGGGCATTTGTGCGATTGGGCCAGAGACCGGACGGATTTTTGCGATATGACGAAGAAGTAACAGTTCTCCTACTTCAAGGGAGCGGGAGAACAAAACGGCCACCCCCACCCTGCACGTTTTGTGATGAGGACATCAGGGGGGAGTGTGATGGAGAACGAAAGGAAAAAGAGCAAGACATTGTCTTGCCTGCCGGGATCGAACTCGCGTCCTCCCGCATGCACAAACAAATGCGTTTTGGGCACTGGACGGACGCGAGGTTCGACATGTGCCCGGATGTTTGGCTAATATGCCCGTAAAATAACAAGTGAGTCGAGCGCTGGGCAGTCAGCAGCAGCAGAAGCAGTCGACGACGAAGCGCTTTTCAGTAAAGAAATGGATTTTAGTCGAACAGAAACAAAACTAAATAGGAAATGTGATTTTGAACTGCTAAAGATTATTTCGACTACGACGACGGATTTTTCCAACTGCTAGACGAAGAATGTGTTGACCAACAGAGGGTCTGGCTAGTTAGAAGACTGTGAACTCTCTTGTTTTTGGTTCCCCCTCGGCGGAGCTTGTTGATTCGAAGGTCTGTTTTGCCCCATATATCCCCCCTTCTATATAAAACCAACTCAAAAATCCTTACTTAAGGAAGATAGAGAATTGACTATAACAAAAGCATTGAGAATTGCAGAGACTGAGGAGGCCAGATACAAACAAGTCGAATTGATTCGTGTTTCATTTGAGAACGTCAGTGCACATGCGGTACGCTCTAAAATAAATGCTGTGACAGAAGCCACTTCAGGGGAGAATGTCCGACAAAAGGAAAAACTTGCATTAAATGCAACAAAAAAGGACATTTGCGAATGTTTGCCGTTAAAAAAAAAACGGAAAAAAAAACAAGTAGACAAAGGAACAATAAGACCACAAGGGCACAAAAACAGGAATATCCGCACAGCAACAAAGAACAGATATAATAATGATTCCAATAGCGAGGATGTATATTTGTACACTATTCAGAAATTACCCTATAATTCCACGAATGCATATGCCAAATTTAGAATTGGCAACAGGAAAAAATAAATGGAGATCAGCACAAAGGTTGATATAGGGGCTATGAGCAACCACTTACCAAAAAAGATATCAAAGAGCTCAGTGGAGTATCATTAAAAAGACTGCCATGCGACTGTTCACTTTTGTTTGAATTGAAATAAAGCAGGAAGGGATATGTTGGCTAGGAGTAAAGTTCCGAGACAGATTTGTTGGCGCAACATTCCATGTTATAGATTCCGATATTGCAAGGGCTCCAAAGTTCACGGGAGTTGGGCCTAGTAATATTAAACCTAGCAATAAAAACGGCCACTCCAACCATAAGAGAACACAATGCACAGACAAACGTTGATCCAAAAAGAGAGACCTCATCATGGCACGAAACCAATTCCAATGCCAAGATCAAGTCTGAAAGATCTACGAACAAGGGGCAGGATAATTCAGGAGTGGCTAAGGTCAACGGTTCAGTCAGACTATGCCTAGACCCTAGAGACCTAAACAAAGCGGTACTCAGACCACATTTCGTCACCCCAACATTTGAGGAAGTCGTATCTCAACTACATGGTGCCAGATGGTTTACAATTGTAGATATTAAGTTGGGATACTGACATCTTAATCTGGACAAAGAGTCCAGGAAACTGATAACATTAATTACTCCATTTGGGATATACATGTTCAAGAGATTTCCCATGGGGATAAAGTGTGCCCAGGACGAATTCCAGCATGCTATGGAAGAAAACTTCGGTGACATAAAATGTCCTTTCCATTTGTGACGATATGATCGTATATGGATTCAAAGAGTATGGCAGTGATCATGACCAAGCACCCAGATAGCTGCTAGAACAAGGGAGATAAATTGTAATTTTTGCTTGGAAAAATTTCACCATTATGCATGGGGCCACAAAGTCACGATCCACACAGATCACAAGCCTCTAGAGTCCATAGCATTAAAAATTATCCAGAATGTTGCTGAAGACCGAAGGAAACCCCAGGAAAAGCAGTTCCAATTGCAGACTGTTTATCACGGGTATCACGGGTATCACGGGTATCCCCAATACCCAGCAAATATATTGAAGGGATAGATATAAAGGTACACAACATAAGCACATACATGAATTTCTCACCGACCTGGATAGAGAACGTCAGAGCGGAAACATCAAAGGATAAAGTTCTAAAAGAACTCATCCACATTGTAATGACTGGCTGGCCTGATGATCGTTCTAGCTGCCCAACCTACCTCCTACCCTTTTGGAATTTAAGAGATGATATAGGAGTCCAAGACCGTATTCTGCTCAAGAGTGATAAAATCATAATACCTACATATGCAGAGAGGGATTCTAGGAGAACTCCATGCATCACACCAAGGAGTTGAAAAAAATAGATTGAGGGCATGAACTAATTTACTGGGTAAAGATAAATAGGGACATCGAGGATGTTATCGCCAATTGCCACACCTGCCAAAAATATCGAGCGAGTCAAATTGATGCACCAACACGAAACGCCTACATACTCTTGGCAATATGTAAGTGCTAATCTGTTCACAATAGCAGGAAACGAATATTTACTCGTAGCAGATTAGTACAGCCGAATCCCATTCGTAAGACGTCTCCATTCCACTTCATCTACAGCCGTTATTAGGAATATAAATATGATATTCCAGGAAAGAGGTACAACAGAGATCCTCTACACGGACAATAGACCACAATTTGCAAGTAAAGAATTTGCAGACTTCTCTAAAAAGTATACATTCCTACATAAAACATCTCCTATGGGAAATTTGTGGTGCCAAATACTGATAAGAATGGAATAAAATACAAGACAAGGGTTGTATATTTTTAAAAGTGTTTATTGGTGTGTAAGGATGCTAAGACTTATTGCTTTAGCGGTCGTAAGTCTCATATTTATAAAAGTATCAATTCATGAACACTTATCTTTGTGTAGATTTCTTGTTGGGGTAAAGAGTTCTAGTTGTAGGCTCATTCGTTGTTCGACGCAAAATTGGGTGTGTCAGTGTTGAACGGATGTATCAACCTTTTGTTCTGTTCGACAACTTTTTGTTGTCCAGACTTTTGTAGGGCTATCTATTTCTGTTCTAAGGATAACAGCCATGTAGTCTCTTCGACAATTTTTTCTGTTCTAAGGATTTCGGAGCCCGCTAGTTCTTACTTCCGGGTTCTGTCAGAGGAGAGTAAACCCATATTTTCCATACTCCACATTATCCATAGTCTAATGACTTTGTGGAAAGGATGGTAGGAGTATGAAAAAATATTATTGAAAGCATGTGAAACTGGACATGACTGCCATTTAGCAATTATTAATTAGCAATACATAAAATTTAGCAATACATCAAAAATGAAGGAAATCTTCGCCCGCAACCTACTAGCCACGTAGAAGCAAAAACAAGATTAGTCGATTGGCGAGTTTTTTCAAGGTCTTGAAAGACTGCAACTTTAAAGACAGAACAGCTAAACAAGTCAGCGAAGAATATGTAAGATGCGTTTATTTATGGGATAACATCACCAGCAATCAGGCAAAGATTACTTGAAAGTAACAATTTAAACCTCCAGACAACTTATGAACAAGCACTAACGTTGAACTTAGCCCAGAGAAATAATATGGTTTGTGTTTCTACCCCTAATTCATCCATTGCTATCATTAACGACAGAGTACATGACAGATAGACAGTAGTGGTAGGGGAAGGAGAGAAGAAAATCAACCCACAGTTTCTGCCACATTCAACCAACGAAACAACAGTACTTACAGGAAGGCCTCTACAACAGCTTCGAATAACATCAATAAGAAAGCTTGTTTTTTGTTATATTGTACCGTATCATAAAAGGTCCATTTTTCCGGCACGTGACGTAATTTGCCATCACTATGATAAACAGGGGTATTACTAGAAAATGTGTAGATCATCAAATATGACTACTAATGCCATTATTCATTCGGCTTCTTGTATTAGGGGTGGGCAAATGAATACTTTTTTCCTAAAATGTATGTAAGACGAGTGTTTTCTATGGCCTGTTTTCCTGCTGATTACGACTGCGATATGATCATTGACCTAGGATGTCATTTTAGGTTAGTTCCGTGATGATTTTCAAAATGGCGGCTGAAAATCCTTGTTTGTTTAAATAAGAGGACAATATATGGCTTAATAATGGTGTAATATGTCTAATCATAGGTTTTCTTAGTCACAGAATATGAAAATATATTCGTTTTATTGATCTGATCAGCTCTAATTTCTTTAACATGTAAAGAAATGAAAATTATAATAAGATTAGATTTTTTTTTACTTTAGATATCATCAATTACACTTGAAGTTTGCAATAGTTAACTTCCACACATAAGAATTGACTTCCCATATAAGGTACTTGACTCACAGATTTTCCCTGATTCGGTTATCAAATCTAGCAAACTGGGATTCATATCCTAAGTTTGTGAGAGGTGCATACTCTCTGTTACCATTGTTATCTTGCTAGAAGTGTTCAACGTCCAAAAGTTGCTTCTTAACAGCATCTATAACTTTCTCCATTACTGCAGCTTTTCAATCCCATTTGATTCACCCTCTTGTTTTACTTTAATTCCTTGAGAACAATCAATTTGGGTTTGTAATATCACAAAAATGCGTATGGTTTGCAAAAGAAAAAATAGACAAGAAGGTTTGGATTAATTTCGTTTATTTAAAATAAACAAAAGCTGGAATTGTTGAGATGATAATTCCTTTTCGCTGCTCGGTGAAATGGGGGCAGGTGTGGGGTTGAAAGTCAGTTCTGGCTCTGCGTGACGCGAGGTGTGGTGTGGGTATAGTATGGCGTGACGCGGGGTGTGGTGTGGGTATAGTATGGCGGTTCCTTTATCTCGGCCTGGTGTGTCGGCTCTGGCTGTCTACGATTAACTGATTTTTTTACTAAGTCGGCTGTATATATAATGGTTGAGAGGCTCGAGAAGGCCTTCGATGGGTTTTAGGGGGAAGATTTTTTATTGATTGAAAAATATTAAATAGAAAATATTTTTTATTGTTTATAAATTTTGTTTTTCGACCAGAAGTTTTGCTGAAGCCTATGCGTAGAACATTTGTTTTTTGTTCATTTCATTTTCGCTGTCACGGGGTTAACATCCGTTGATGTCAGTAACTTATGTTCTTTCCCAAGTGTTTTGTCTTGTTTTCTTTTCTTTTTAAATTTGTTTTGTTGGTGAGTGGATGCATTGGTTAGTAAAAATTGTGAATCAAGAGAGATATCTATTTCTGTTATCACAGGTTCAAAATAAATTTCACCGTAGTCTAGTTTCTGTCAAGCGGCATATCACCAGTGACCGTTTCATCAATCCCTGGAAAATGCATCAGAGGGAATAGAATGATATCTCCCATCGTCCTGTAGATTTCCGGGCTCAGAACAAATCACTCATTCTGAATGTACGTAGAAACAGCACTAACTGGTTGCTGTTGATATCATGTCATTAAAGGAATTTTGTATATGCTCCTGATGTGCCACAAACGACTTTTCCAAGTCTGCAATAGGTCCGATTCTTACTTTTGTTACAACAGAAATAGATATCTTTCTTGATTCACACTTTTTACTAACACAATACATATACTCACCATCAAAACGAATTAAAAAAAGAGAAAAAGAAAAAAAAATACAAACAAAAAAAAAAAAACACTTCGGAACAGAACATAAGTTACTGACCGACCGGATGTTAACTCCATAGTAGCCTAAACGAAATGAACAAAAACAATCAATGTACGCATAGGCTCCACGCAAGGTTCCGGTGAAAAAACAAAATTTATAAATTATTAAAAATATCTTCTATTTAATGTTTTTCAACCAATAAAACATCTTTTCCCCCAAACCCAAAAATAAAACAAATAAAATAAAACAAAACACTGACATCGACCGGATGTTAACCACACAGTAGCTTAATCAAAATGAACAAAAAACAATCGCTCTACACATAGGCTCCAACAAAACTTCCGGTCGAAAAACAAAATTTATAAACAATTAAAAATATCCTCTATTTGATATTTTTCAACCAATAAAAAATCTCTCCCCCCACCCCAAAAAAAAATATTTCAAAGTGAATTCGAGCCGATTCCTAACTATAAAACAGCTGTCTTATAAGCAGTTGACTGTGGACCTTCACGCCAAGAACATCGTTCGACCGGCAAGATCAAAGAACCGTCGCACATCCAACCCACACCAGACCCCACGTCACACAGAGAATAGCCATCAGCCAGAATTGACTTTCAACCACACGCCTACCCTCATTTCACCGAGCGAAAAGGAATTATCGTCTCCACAATTCCAGCTTTTGTTTATTTTAAAATAAACGAAATTAACCCAAACCTTCTCGTCTATTTTTCCTTTTGCAAACCATACGCATTTTAGAGATTTAATACTTTGAATCCCTAATGTTGAACATTTTTTTTCTTTTCATCCACAATGATCATTGTATAATGAAACAGTGTGTTGCATGACTTGGGGAAAGTAATCTAGCTATATCAATAAGTTCAAGTGTGTAACCCGTAGTTCCAGGGGAACTGAAGGCTTTCTCACCAGCAGTAAGCAATAACAATTTTTGAATCCTATTCTTTTCAGTGTTTTTGTAGATTTTTCTATGGCATAATCTACACACAATATGATATGAGCACAACATTTTAGTTGCTTATCATGATCTACTCCCAGGTTATAAAGCAAGACTTTGCAGTCAGTTGCTTGATCAGATATCCAAAATTCAATTTGACTTTTAAGGTTATCAACAGAGTAATTAGCGAGTACCACTTCAGTTTGTAATCATAAGCTTTTACCCTGTCTTCCCCCTGGGTGGCTTAGTTTATCGCCATAGCCAGTTGTGAGTGACGTACTCTCCCCCAGACTTTTGTGTTATTGATATTGTTTTGACATCGAGCTAACGATGAACAGCTGCTTTTGTGGTGTCATTAAGCCGCTGTTAGACTGGCTTGTTGCACAACTGTTATACAACACGTTCCAGATAACACAAGATTGCTCGACGACTGGGGAGCATATGCATCAGATCTCTATGAGTATCATTGCCACAGATCTCAAAGTCTTCATCACTGTTGTTACTGCTACACAGGTTGTGATCTGATTCACTTTCTATATCTAGATCATCATGAATGAATGTCCACCGTTAACCAAATTGGTTACATTGACAAATAGAAGGGGGGATATATGGGGCGAAATAGACCTTCGAATCAACAAGCTCCCGCGAAGGGGGAACCAAAACAAGCGAGTTCTCAGTCTTCTCACAAGTTGGTCAACACATTCTTCGTCTAGCAGTTGGAAAAATCCGTCGTCGTAGTCGAAATAATCTTTAGCAGTTCAAAATCACATTTCCTATTTAGTTTTGTTTCTGTTCGACTAAAATCCATTTCTTTACTGAAAAGCGCTTCGTCGTCGACTGCTTCTGCTGCTGCTGACTGCCCAGCGCTCGACTCACTTGTTATTTTACGGGCATATTAGCCAAACATCCGGGCACATGTCGAACCTCGCGTCCGTCCAGTGCCCAAAACGCATTTGTTTTTGCATGCGGGAGGACGCGAGTTCGATCCCGGCAGGCAAGACAATGTCTTGCTCTTTTTCCTTTCTCGTTCTCCATCACACTCCCCACTTTACTGAAAAGCGCTTCGTCGTCGACTGTTTCTGCTGCTGCTCACTGCTGACTGCCCAGCGCTTGACTCACTTGTTATCTTATGGGCATATTAGCCAAACATCCGGGCACGTCAGTCAAACCTCGTGTCCTTCCAGTTCCTACATCGCATCTGTTTTCGCATGCGGGAGGACGAGGGTTCGATCCCAGCAGGCAAGACAAAGTCTTGCTCTTTTTCGTTCTCCGTCACAAACTTCATTTGGGGAAGCAGTGAATTCTGACAAATACTGGACCAAACAACGAATCACAGGCTCATTGAATGACCTGTGTCCATTCCTAACCTTCACATCTTAAATGAAAGAGAACAACTAATGGCGGTATGATTTTTGCTAACCTGTGAAGAACAAAGTCTTCTGTCCGTAAATAGAGTTCTTTTTTCATATGGGTTGCTCACTGTCCTGGAAATTACATTTACTTTCACAATTTTCATCAAAAACAGATACCAATGCATCTTTCATCATCTAGTTCTTATAGATCGTTTTATTTTTCTTCTGTTGTAAGACGCTTCTTCTTTGCAGAAAGTTCTCGACTCCCTATTCTCTTCTTTATCCTTATCCAATCTTTAGGAACTGTGTTGATGCAAACTGCTTTGTAAGCTCTGAACAATTCTCATGAATGCCTGATTGTCAGGTGTCATCTTGACCCCAAAGCCTTTTTCCATTGGTTTTTGATAGGATAGATCCTTACAAGGAATATCATAGGCATAAGAGCTGCAAGTAAGAGCTGCATTGAATTCCAATGCTTTTCCATACCAAACCTAGATTTTAGATTTAGCACTGTTGTTTTAAGTTTTCCGTAAAGCATAATCATCTTTTACTATAGTAGCAACTGCTTTTTTATTTAATGGGTACACATTTTGTCTATTCAGTCATGCCATATTTTATTTGCAACAATATCATTAGCTTGATCTCTGCTCAAAGAGAGTTTCCTCTTCCATAGTTTACACAAATACAACATTCGATACTCTTCGTGGAGTTTCGTACCGGCCACCTGTCTCAAAAACCGCTAGCCGCTTCGGCTACGGATTTCAATCGAAGCTGGGTTTTTTTTTTCAGCAGCCACCGGCTAGCGGTTTTTAAGGCAGGAGGGCGGGACGGAACTCCTCAAATATACCCCAACATTCACCACAGTCCAAGGTGATAATTTCCATGTAGGTTTGAATTCCTTAATGTTCGTGTATGTAGAACCAAAACGTTATTTTATGCTTCTTGATTTTCTTTCTGCTATTTTCAACTTAGCTACTATAGGGAACTGCCATACGTTGATTGTATGACTCTGGCTAAATCATATCTGGCTTCTTCATCCCTGAACACATATAATGGACATATTAAAATGACTATAATTTATGATCCTTCGGTACAAAATAGTATAAAAAGGCTGGACATAATTGTATCATTTTTACTAAGAATACAAAATAAACCACTAAAATGAATGCATTTTCATATTTTATGTCCCAGAAAACATATAACTATATATATTACACCTCTGTAACTCCGAAAATGTTTAATTTTCTTTGAAAAAAATAGCAGTTTTCAGCCGCCATTTTGAAAATCGTCACGGAACCAACTTAAAATGACATCATATCCCAAACAAAATCATCAAAATCATAATCAGCAGCAAAAATGGCAATAAAAAACACTTGTCCCATAAATTCGACCTCCATTTGCTTGTATTTCGGTAGGTACCACAAAGGTACCAATGGGAGTTTCTTATGCTGCTACTTTCGTCATAGTTGGAAATAGAATCTTAAATGTTCAAATAGACTCTTGTGCTTTCCAAAATTTTATCAGCGAGAAAATCGTAAAGCTGAAGACTCTGCTCTTGTCCAAACGAGTAGCTATGACCGAGAAAAGTATTAACAGTCGGTCTAATTGACTGTTTTAGTCATTTTTAAACTGGATCTTAACGATAATTCATATACTTCTGTTTGTTTTACTATCATAAAGGACCTAGTTTGTTCTTGGGCAGGAATTTCAATACCGACATCTTAAGGTCACGTTTGAGTATGGTGTTCATTTATTGAAACTTGTTGTAAAAGACACGGGTACATGTTTTGCTTTGGAACGTGCTGATATAGTTGAACTGACCTTGTTTCCATGTATTTCAGCTAAATGCAAACGAAATGCTACCAAATCAAGACATTTCAGTGAGGAGAACTCTAATCTTATTGCTGTGAAAATTGGTAAACTTTTGGGGGATGGAATTATTGAACACAGTATGTGACACTATGGTAAGTGTGAACATGGTCAGAAAAAAAAATAGAATGTGTAAGCCCAGACATATGTATATGGATGGGGTGTCCTTTACGGACACAAAAGATTGGGCAGTAAAGTTTAAGAGAATTGAACGGCCACCATGAAGTTAACCCAGTTAAGATAAAATCTCTAGGTATCTAGGTGTTAAAAACAAAAAAAAACTGTTTTTATGAGAAAATCTCTTTTGGGGAAATTAATGGTCGGAATATTGGGGACGCTCAGTCTAAAGAAAAAGGTAATTGCTTTAATTTTAAGGGAAATCGCAGACAAAAAGTTCAAGATTAAATTAAGTGCCGAGCATCTAGGTGGTTAGGTTCGTGGGGATGTGCGTGTGGGGAAAATTTACATATATTCAGTCAAGCTCCAGACCTTGTCAGTTTTGAGCCCGGCAGTTGGGGTGATAGTGTCGTCTCAGTAGCAGCAAAGATAGAAAATAGCCAGGGACCCACATCAGTGAAGCCAGTAATCAACTTAGATTTAAAACAACTTCTTGCCAGCTGATATAGACCTAAGTATACACAACTCTACCACAAAGTGTCACAACTTCCTCTGCTATCAGCGTCCTGTTATCAGACTTTGACTCGTGCTCTTTGAATTGGCCAGTACAGAATATCACAACGTTGGGGTCATCGACATTTTGCAACGAAGGTGCAGCAAGTGCAGACCGGGTATTGTCACAGTATTTTACCGTATCGTACACAAGTAATAGTGGTTAAGGATTAAGTTAAAATACACAAAAAATTATGTGTGGACTCAAACCAAAAATATCTACACAGAAAAAGACGCTTTTCCATTAACAAGAATTTCCGACCTGGTAGCAAATCTTGCCAGGTATAGATATTTCTCAACTTTAAATCTAAAATCAGGATCAACCAATCGGACATGAAATCTACTGCCTTTGAAGCAAATTACCAACTTTTTCAGTTCACTCGTCTCCCATTTGAAGTAACTAATGATGTCACTACTTTCCAACGTGCTAAGAATAAAATAATAATAGATACGTTTCCCTGACTGATACGTTTCCCTATCTTGATAATGATAATTGAAGGTGAAACAGAAGAGGACCATGGCAAGAACGAGGGAAAATGTATGAGGGATGGGAGAAAAAAACACTTGACCTTGAATGATACCAAAACCATAAAGAAGGTAACAATATTAAATACTTTAGAGTATTGTGTAGGGAATGGAAAGAAAAGGCCTGACCCTGAACGAATGAAGCCATTGCAGAAACTACCAATACCTAAAAATATGAACAGTCTGAAGAGAGTCAGGGGGATGTTTGTTTACTACGCTAAGTAGATCCTTGAATTCTCAGACAATATACAACCCTTTGTGAAAGCAGATCGGTTCCCATTGGGGGGAGGGCGGTAATTAAGGCCTTTTCATTGAAATATGAATTGTGTAAAGCAACCTTATGGGCCATTGACGAGAATCTACCCCTTCGGTTAGATTGAGATGCTGTATCTGCTGTACTTAACCAAAATGGAAGGCCCGTAGCATTCATGTCAGGATCATTCCAGGCAAGTGGAGATAGCAGATAGTGGGGATAAAGTATTGTTGAGAAAGAAGTTCTAGCCATAATAGAGGCTGTACGGAAATGGAAGCATCTTTTGTACCCACATTATTTTAAGCAATACACAGATATGAGGTCTGTATCATTTATGTACGATAAGACAAAACGTACTAAAGTAAAAAAAATAAAAATAAATAAAAATTTAAATCAAAAAGTGGAGAATGGGACAGTGAATTATCTTTTGATATTGAATATCAACCTGGAAGAAATGATGTAGCCATATACACTTTCAGTCACACTTATTGAGCATCATTAAGTTCCCAAATCTTAGTCGTAGAAGAATTACATTAAAAACTATGCCATCCAGATGTATCAAGACTCTTTCATTTTGTGCGGTCAAGAGACCTCCTTTTCAGCTGAAGAAGTTAAGAAAACCTATGCATCGTGCCGAACTTGACCTACTGAAGATACACTAATAAAAATCATCCTCTGATCCGTTGTTGACGAATATTCAGAATTTCCATTCTTGTTTCTTGTCCAGACATGCAAACTTCCACAGTCATTAATTACCTGGAACTTTTTTTTAGTATGAGTGGGATACCAGACTATGTACATTCAGATAGAGACCGTTCTTTTAAATCCCGAGATCTAAAGGAATACTAACTCAGAAAAAGGATTGCAACCAGTAATTCACCCACAAATTAACAGTCAAACTGAACGGTATGTAGGGTTATCTGGAAAACAATCCAGTTGGCTCTTAAGTCACACAAACTACCAGAAAAACATGCAGTTTCATCATTCAATGCGGTCCCTGTTATGTACTACAACAAATTGTATACCACATGTAGGGTTTGTTTTTGTTTTTAATTTCAAAGATGCACAACCCATGGGAACTCTCCATTCTGGTTAATGAACCTGATTGATAGCAATCGATCATTTTCTTGCATCAGATATCCAGATGGGATCAACCGTTTCGGTTCAAGACCTTCAAGATTTCAGATTCTGCTGGCTTCGAGGCGTTTTCATCCCAAAACACTTCTCAGCAGTTCTCCATGGTGGTCTCTTCCGAACCAACACCTATTGAACTGTCAACTATACGAGATAAGTCTTTGGTGAAACGAGAAAGTTAGACTAATACAGAATACCATGACTCATCAGGCAGAAATATTGAGCAAACACTCCGTCTTTTCCATTATTATGTTTCATGTGTAATCTCCCCAATTTGTCGCTTCGAGTATCCATATAATTTTTTTCTTCCCATTTTTTCTTGTTTTTCTGCTTGTCCCTATGCTGCAACAGCTGTTACTAGCGGCTGTAATTTTTCTTTCCTTGGTCTTTTTGTGTATTCTTCGACTCCTTCGAGTGTGGCATCCACAGAATCCTCAATGTTGTTGAGACCTTTTCTACCTACTTTTCTTGATACATATAGCCTGCCTCTATCATTTCGTGCTTGTAATGACTTGTGCATTGTCATTAATTTTCTTGTCTTTTGGTTAATCAATCGGAGTTCTTCTCTTGTTCATTTAAAGAATGGCTCAGAGTATCTTTAATTGGGTCGGACAGATATTTATTACCTTGATAAGATTTCTGCAGCAGAGCTTGGTTTCTAGAAGTTGCCTTGTTCTTCTTTTAACTTTTACTTTCATCTCTGTTTATTTGATGGTGTTCTTATATTTTTCTGATTTAGTAGTTTTATTCCGCCTATGGTCTCTTTTTCTCCCTTTCATTACTAGCATGGCACAATTTTCGATGTCGAATTCCATCTCTATACCCTAGCTGTATAATCTTATGGTTTGTAAAAGGGTTTCCAGTTTTCTTTTCGTTTTTCGCAAAAATCTTGATATCATCCATGTACGTAAGGTGGTTTATGAATTTGTAAGCCCTTATCCATTTTCTAAGTATATAGTTCAGTGGTTTCATTGCTGTAATAAATGCTAGTGGCAATAGTAAGTCTCATTAGAAAATTCATCTTTGGATTTTTCCTTGTATTTTCCCATAGCTATCTAGACGGAATTCACGAACTTGTTGGATATTTTTTACATTTTAAAGCATTCTATAATCCATGTTTGTGAAATCATGTCATAGGCCATTTTATAGTCGATTAATGCCAGGTGTTTTGCATAATATTATGCATAATTTAGCATTACAAGCAGTTAGCTGATAGATGCGGACATTTTCGAATTTGCGACCTTAATCAGTTAAATTTGGAATTTCTCGAATATTTCTGATCCAATCTTAAAAATATTATATAGTTGGAAAGAGAATTGAATAATCTTTCTAAATATGTAATTTTCATTGGTTTTCATCAATTTAATTACTTTTTACAGGGAGTTAAAACCGTATTTTCCGTCGAACAACTAAAAACATAAAATATGACTTTTTTTAGGATAAATTTTACACGCTGTTTTGTTTTTCAAAATCAAACTGCTGGTCTTGGTTCTTCGGAGCTATTGCTTCCATACACCTTTACTACGTAGTTGAGATGGCTGAAGATCACCAATCTATTCGGAACCAAATTTCGGTCATTAAGGACCTGATTCAAACAAAATTAGCAAGCTTACGCTCTGGAGTGGCATCCCCACTTACTTTCTCTGTGTTCGGGGAACAAATTCTGGCCTACCTAGTGGAGATTGACAGTCACGTCAGCAAGATTAGGCTCCAGGATTCTTCCTTAGAGGAAATGGAGAGTTGGTCTACGGAATACGCTAGTGTTCTGAACTCTCTTCATGAACTTCGGATCACACTTCCTTCCTCGGGTCCCAATGACTTCTCCAGTCCGCCTATGCCCGCGCGTTCTCCTGGGCTATCTCCAGGAAGGAACCCCTCCTTCTCAAGTGCAAATAACGGCACCCACCTTTAATGGTGAGGAGATGAACGAGGACCTTATGAGTTTTCGTAATTTCCTCTCCAGATTTGAAAACTGCGTAGCAGGCATGGCTGACGACGCCGAAAGGTTAAATTTCCTTAAATGCTTATTGAGCGGCAGACCCCTGTTATTAGTCAATCACCTGAGTATGACCGACCGCAATTATCAAGTCGCACTGGACGTTCTTAAGTCGGAATACTTAGACAAGGAGGAAATAATTCAGCAAGTTTTTCAAGGCATCCTGGATTTTGATGCTGGTCGCGTCAGTTCCCCTTCTGATCTGGGGGAATTTTTGGCCCGGACTTCCTCACTCCTCAGGGAGCTGGGAGACTCCTTCGATTGTGACTTCTCGGACGATCTCTCTGCTGGTGCTCGCTTGATGGCCCAAATTCTATTCGACAAGTACCCTAAGGAGATAAAGGTAGAGATCATTCTACTAATCGGTAGGAGGATCCCGTCTTTATCTGCCTTATTTCGGGACACAGGAGAGGCTATCAAGCGGCTACAAATAAGGGAAGGAAAATCCTCCGGTTCTACCCCCTCACATTTTCAGAAGGATCGTCGTACCCACTTTCGGAAGTCGGGAAATTCTGCCTCTCGTGGGGATGCTTCGTATTTGATATCCTTCGACCCACAGACCTTGACCGAAGCCCCCGGAAGCCTTCCTCCTGTTTTGCGTGTCTCCTTCAGTAGGGGAGTGAAGACCGTCCTTCTTAACTGCCTGTTGGACACTGGGAGCGGGCGATCCTTTGTTGCTAGGAAGGCCCTACTACCCCTGGACATCCCTGGTGATTGGGGTCGAGAATATGACCTATCTCTGACCACCTTTCAGGGTCAGTGTAGGGAAAGATATAGAGAAGTAACTCTGAGGACTAACTTGGGAACGGGCCAATGGCAGATGCTGCCTGTCTTGATTCACGAAAACTTGGATCTCTCGACCAGCATCTGGATGCTCTGCTAGATAAATTCGAGGAAATGGGCTATACTCTTGCCTATAATTTTACCAGAGGATCGAACGAAGTCAAAATACAAGGCATACTTGGGTTGGACATAATCCCATACCTGGGACCTCTCCGGATGGTACCCTGCGCTCAGGGCCAGGCCTTTTCCATTCCGTCCGGACTCATTCCCTTTGGACGAGAAGACTCCTTTTTGAGCGAAGAGACCTCATCTCATCAGGGGACTGCAGCACTATCCTTCAGTAGGGTACTAGATGCTACTGACAAAGTTGAGTCCTCGCATTTGTGCTTTGCCCTGGAATCAGAGCCCACATATGTGGACCCCCTGGGGGATTTTTTTTCCGGACAGTCAAGTACAGAGAGGACGAACTTATGTTCAGTGTGGAGTCACAAGGCCTTCCTGAGCTGGAATCCTTTTCGAACATCGACCAGGAGAAGGTGAGGCAGTTCCAAGAATCCATTATATTGAGGGATAACAAATATTATGTTGAGTTGCCTTGGCACTTGCACAAACTGTCGCGAGTTCGCTCGAACCACGCAATCTCTATCCGCATTTTGGACCGAGTGGTTCGGAGACTTACGAAGGAGGGCGTATACCAACAATACTTGGAGGTATTTCATCAACAGGAACGAGACGGTACTATTGAAGAGATCAAGGTTCTGCCCGACCAATTTAAATATTACACCTGGATTCCTCATCGGCCTGTCTTCAAAACGGATCCAACCTCCACCACCAAGATACGCCCAGTTTTCAATTGCAGTTTAAAGGTTGGAGATTCTGTTTCCTTAAACGAGGTTGCATACCCAGGCATTAACTTGACAAGCAGCATGCTGAATCTGTTACTGTCATTCAGGTCAAATAAGCATGTGCTGCTGGCAGACATTAAGAAGGCGTTTCTGATGATCCGTCTCCGACTGGAGTCGGACAAGAATAGATTCTGCTTCTTTCTCCGGGATGGGGACCAACTACGTTGTTACAGGTACACAACCATTATTTTTGGGTTTGTATCCAGCCCCTTCATCCTGGGTTGCATTTCGAAGTTTCACGCTGCCAGATTTCCTCAGGATCGTTGTCGATCCATGATGGAGGAACAGTTTTATGTTGACAACCTGGTGATGAGCGATGCTGACCCGGATGTGCTTACCGAACTGTACTCCACTTGTAGAGTGCACCTTCAACAAGGTGGATTTGAGCTGCAGGCATGCAACTCTAATTGCGTTTCTCTCAGAGACCAGATGAGTCGCGATGGTACCCTCAGCACCCACGGGAGCAGGTGGGAGAAGGTGTTGGGCTACTTCTATGCGCCCCGTACTGAAGAAATGAGTGTTACCCCTGTGAAGTGTGACCCTTGTGCATCCACCAAAAGACGTATACTAGCGGAAGCAGCCAAAGTATTTGATCCACTGTCCCTATGCCTTCCGGTGACCCTGCGGGGCCGAGTGCTGGTGGCTAAACTTTGGAAGGGGGGGGGGTGTTGAACTGGGACGAACAGATTCCAGATAGGTTGCTGCCCGTGTGGAAGACTTTGGCGCAGGATCTATCCGGCCTGAGTGATGTCATGTTTGGCCGATGTGTCTTTCAAGGGGGCCAAGGAGAGCTGGTTATATTTTGTGATGCCTCTACCGAAGCTTATGGGTTCGCGGCGTACGTTGTGCAGCATCGACTCCCCAGATTGGTCTTCGCCAAGGCTAAGGTGGCCCCCTTGAAGGCAAAGACGCTTCCCACTTTAGAACTGATAGCCATATATTTGGCTTTAAAATGCTTACCCACAATTCTAGACGGCTGTAAGGGCTTGATCGCTACAAGGTTGGATGTGGCTACTGATGCGCAGGTGGTGTTGTCGTGGATTCTCTCACAATCCATGGCAAGTAAGAGCATCTTCGCCAGGAACCGTTTCAAGGATGTACTTCAGATGAAGAATCAGATTTCCGATAGATACGGACTGGAAGTGAACTTCCGTTACATACATACCTCCCAGAATCCGACAGATCTCATTACCAGAGGCATGTCCTTGAAGAGATTCAAGTCAGTTTTCAACTTCTGGTTCACCGGACCCTCCTGGATGGAAGGGGGAGGTGCCGCATGGCCAGTACAGAATTTGTCCTGCCTGAATCGCAATTCCCAGCAACTGGCATCACCATCCATAAATGTTTCCATGGCCCTCGAAGCTAATTGTACTCCTTGTGTTGATTTTGGGCGCTTCTCCGATTTCTCCTTTCTTCTCAGGGTGATGACCCTGGTGTTCCTGTTCATCAATAAACTAAGGGGGCGGTCTGAAGAGGTGGGAAGAAAGGCGATGGTATACGTGATGAGAAACATACAATCACAGTCGTACGGAACGAAACTAGACTTCTTACGAAATCCCGCCAGGAAGTTGATGCCCCCTTGGTCCGTTCTCTTGATTTGTTTTTAGACCAGGACAGCCTGATCCGTTCCCGTGGCAGGATGGATAGAACTCCCCACCTTGGCTTCGAGGTGAAGAACCCCATCCTGTTGGGCAAGAACCACCTCGTAACCCGGCTTATATTTATGGATTGTCATTCCAGGAGTGCCCATTTGGGAGTGGGATCTACTTTAGCAGAGCTAAGGCGCAGTGGATTCTGGATTCGCTTCTTCCAATATCAAGTTGCGCACTATTCCCCTTTTTTCTCCTTGGTATGGAGGTGTGTGGGAGAGGTGCATACAAACGGTAAAAACTTGCATGTACAAGACCATTGGCCGGGGAAGAGTGGATTATTTCACCTTCTTGACTATCGTTTCTTATATGCAGAGAGTAGTGAATAACCGCCCCCTGATCTACTAGGAATTTGCAGACAGGGGACTGGATGCCAAACCCCCAGCATGTTCTTGGGACCCAGCAAGAATACTGGACTGATGTTGAGAATACGACAGGATGACCTGTCGACGTCCGCGCCTCCTGGTCGGAGGAAGTTGGTGGAGGCTATGGAGCTGCGCAATGGATGGCTGGAGGATTTTCGGCGGCTGTGGTATGAAGAATATCTCCTTTGTCTTAGGGAAAGACCCCAAGGCCGATCACAGGAACCCTTTCTTAATCGGTTAAAGGTAAATGATATAGTTCTCATTAAGAGCCCCCTCAAGCCGAGACCTTCTTGGATTATGGGATCCATACTTGAACTTTAAAAATCCGATGAGGATATTATTAGATCAGCCCGTGTACGACAGAGTGACGGTGCAGTGGTGATACATTCTCTGAAACATCTTTACCCTTTAGAGCTTTCCGTTTCTCCAGAGGCCACCGAATCCGCCGAGGTGACTGCGGCCCCCACTTCTCTCCCCGACGTTTCGAACAGTCTTCTGGAGGGGGAGGCGGCCGGACTTTGGTTGTGCCCGATCTGTAATTCCCCTCAAGGAGATGAAAATTTGATTGCCTGTGACCACTGCGACGAGTGGTTTCATTTCCGATGCGCGGGAGTGAAGAAAGTCCCTCCAAAAAGACAGAAGTGGTATTGCGCAGAATGCGCTCCACGAAAACGACGACAAGGCAGACCTAGTCTGCTTCCCGGTTAGAATACCCCAAGGTTCTTTCTAGCCTAAATAGTGGTACTCGTCGAAGTATCACTAGGAAGAATCTATTTTTTTCCATTTTTCTTCTTTTTCTTTTTTTTCTTTCTGTCCCTGGGAGTGTGTGGAAAAAAATATTAAGTGGGGCCCTCTACTCACGTGGATGGCGTCGGCTGGAGTGGCGGTGTCCATTACGAAGTACCGAAGGCGAGATCGGCGCCTGACGGAGATTTATACCTTGCTACCGGATGTGAGCGGGTATTCCTTGTATAAATAAACGTCAACCAGAAAGATCGCCATGCTTCGTTGTTAAAGCCATACTGTGCGTTTGTTACCTGACCAGTCTACTTGATATCGAACCTTTGTTACTTGGATAGTTAATTGACCCTGTAATAAGAATGTTCTTTGGGGGGCACAGTTAAGTCCGACGATTTTACTCTCTCAGCAATGCTGCACTCTTCTCACCAATACTATCAAAATGTCTTGTCTCTCGTCCACTCGTCACCACGGCCAAAATGATACTGCAAGCTTTCTTCCCCTGTTTCTGAGAGCCGGTCAAATAAATGCGCAATTACAGTGTTCATCCGGGCTCCTTCCTCTGACCAGCACGTGCGACACTAATCAGCACGCGTCAATCCTTCACATCCTGGCCACTCTGGATAGTTTAGCCATTCCCATGCGTCGGGCCACGACTCACGATCAGGAGAATGCGAGTTCAATCTCCCCACTCGCCTCTGATCTCATTCTGCATACCAAACACAGTCGTGCACGCTTCGAACTACTACGTTCGTGGTTTCTCTCGCCACAGACCCTTTGCTACTTGGATAGTTAATCGACCCTTGATAGAGCCAAGGGGTCGCGAAACGGGCATTGTTTCGCAAGAACCGGATAACTGACCACGGATTCCATGCCCTTGTCTCTTTTTCTTTTCCTTACCCTTTCATGGTCGAAACATTTTCGACACAGTTTTAAACGTCCTTTATTATATTTATATATATATAAAGTAGTTTATTGTATATATTCGTTGCGTAAATGTAAATCTTTTATATTTAAAATGTTTTTAATATGTAGAATGTGGATTTGTTGCGATTCCCCGTATTGTTTAAAATTGTTTTTAATGGTTAAATAAGTAGGCTGTAGTTTCGTAGTAAATATTCGTTGCGTATGTGAAAGCAGTATGATTAAAGTAATTTTTTTTTCGTATATTTGAATGAGAAGAACTTATTTTGAATCATATAATTTTAGTGTATGCAAGATAATTGGAAAAGAAAAAAGAAAATCCCTTTCTTGTAAATAATAATAAAAACAATCTAAAAAAAGATTAATTAAAATTAAAAAAAGAGGGGGGTAGGAAAGGAAAAAAGAGAAAACAAACTTACCACAGCCGTTCTTCCTGGTAGTGAGACCAAACTCGATTACTAAAATTAAGGAAACATATATAAGAAGAACTCCATTGCCATTGGTTGGGGGTCACATGACCAGTACCATAAAGCTATGGTCAACAGGAGGCAAGGCCAGTTGCTGAAGAGGGGGAGTCGGGGTTTGATCAGTCCCTATTGGTCCCCTAGGGGAGGAAATTCGATGTTGAAAGACCAGAAATTCCCAGTGATCCCAGGGATAAAACATCGCAGTATTTTGTAAAGTACAACTTCTGCACATTATAGTCTTCCATTGACTAATATGCTTTTGGAGGTTGAAACATTGGCAAATGTTGTGCTACACTTTGAGGCCTTAAAAATGTTTGTGAGTGGATAAAAAAAAGAAATTACATAGGTAATTTGCTCTTGCATCAAAAGAGAGATTGATATCTTTGGTTAGAAACAGAAAGGCCTTTAATGATAAGGAGTTTCTGGATCTGATCCGGAATGTTTGTGATTCTTGTTCCTGTAGAAGAGATGTCTTTACAGGTTGGAACACATTATCAGAATCAAGATGATAATTGGGATAGGAAAGATGACAAACATGGGATTTCCATATGAAGAGTTTAATAATCGATAAAGAACAAAACAGACAAAAATTAGCATAGAAATCTATAGAGCGAAGTTCCTTTTGTTTTTGTTTGTGTGAGGTGTGAGCAATATTTGTAATATTTCTTTGTGAAATCAATGAAAAAAAGAAAGAATTACTTATCTGTGGGTATCCAATTCAATGGTGGATATGTCAGCAGTTTTTTTAACGTCAATTATCTCTGCTGTTTTTATCCCATTGTGTCTTTTCCGAAGCCCGGACACCAGCTTGACCAGTAAGTCAGAACGCTTATTTTCTTTGTTTATATTTTTTGAAAAAGAGCGCTTTTCAATTAGATTAAGCTGCTGTGTCATGCGCGTGCAATTAATTCTACTGCTGCTGCTTTTTTGCTTAAAACGTCACATCCCCATCGGCAAAAGAACAAAAAAGAAATTCCCTATATTTTTTTAATCACTTATGGGTTAGTCCATCTTTGCCCAAAGAAAAAGATCTATACTCTTGATAGTGCATCAGCTGTAAGATTGTCTCTGCCAGCCAAGTTGAACTCTGGTATGAGCAAACTCCAAGCCAGCAGTCACTGATTCTTATTTTTCATTTGGTGTATAAAGACTAGAGGATTATGGTCAGTGTACACCCTTGTTGATTCAGCTGAGGCAGATATGTATATTTCGAACTGCTTTAGGCTATCTATTAATGTCAATGCTTTCTTTTCCACAGTCGAATAGGATTTATCATGGACATTGGATTTTCTTGAATGGTCACTGACTGGGTGTAACATGCCTTGTTGATCTTCCTGTCATAGAACCAATCCTATTCCAATATCACTAACGTCCACTGCCAAGGAGAAAGGTTTACTGAAATCTACGGCTTGTAATACTGGCCCCGTACTCAACATTCTCTTAATTTCTTCCAGTGCTCTCTGACATTCTGATGACCACTCGAATTTGACTTCTTACTTAAGTAAATTAGTCAGGGGTGATGCGATCTCCGAGAAATGTGGACAGAACTTACGATAATTGTAATGTATGTATCTACACAGGGTACAGCATCTCCTGATTCACCGAGCACTTCCGCCATGCAGAGCTTAAGCAGCGTGTACCCTAGAAAATGGGAATAAAGGCTTAAATTAATACCAGCGTTATCGTTTTCAATGAGAAACATTACATGGTGACGAGGATGAATTACATTTCACAAAGTAAGTGTTAAATGGAACACTTTAAAAGAAAAAAAAAGAATGTATCCCCACGATTAACGGTTTTTAAACATGGGAGACAGTCCACGCTACACGCGCGTACGCAAAATAAATAAATAAATAAATAAATAAATAAGGCAGCTCTCATAATGACGTCATTAGGACGTATTGATGAATTCTCTCCAGCTGGTGGAGATTGGGATACATATGCAGAGAGACTGGAGGATTATTTTGAAGTTAATAGCATTCAAGATCCACGTAAAATGAAAGCAGTTCTTCTTTCATCTTCTCACTCCTTAAGGACCTCATAACACCGTATAGCTTGAAAGACAAAAGCTATGAGGAACTGCCGCAGGCACTCAGGGAACACTTTAACCCCACGCCATTGGTCACAATTGAGAGATTCAACTTTTATATGAGTCGCCAAAAACCAGGTCCATTTCTGATTTTATAGCCCATTTGAAAAAAATTACAAAACACTGTGAATTTTGTGAATTTTTTATAGTTGTGGGGATTACTGATGAACGCACCCGCAGACGTCTGCTATCCGAAAGGAAACAGACTTTTGCCAATGGCCGGGATATAGCACTGGCTATGGAAAGTACTAGCAAAAACACTAGCGACATTGAAGCCTGTGCAACAGCTGCAACACACAGCATATCACAAAAAACTGTGAACCAGGTGAGACAACCCACTCAATTTTGGAAATAGAAACCAAAACAAAAATTGTGTTTTTGGTGCAACGGAAAACACTCCCCAGAATCCTGTTAATTCAAAGAAGCAGTTTGTAATTTTTGCCACAAAACTGGTCACATTTCACCTGCCTGCTTGACCCAGAAAAATGTGGAGAAAACCAGAAGCACTAGAACACACAACATTCAAAGAGGAGAAGCAGCAGATGAATGTGAATCTGCATCATTACACAGACTTTTCAATCTCCATGGAAATGGCAGAATCGACCCCCTGATGGTGTTGGTTGGCATCAATGGTCGCAACGTTGAGATGGAAATTGTCACTGGAGCTGCAGTTTCATTGATCAGTCATGCTGCATTTGATAACCTGTTGTGTGAAGCTGATAAGCCAACGCTTCAGCCCATGTCACAGAAATTAGCAACCTACACAGGAGAAAGCATCACTCCATGCAGTAGATGCCAGCTGACAATATCGTCTACCATTAGTAGTTGTTCCTGGTGCTGGCCCTATGCTTCTAGGCAGAAACTGGCTACAGGTTATGCAACTGAGATGGAAACACATCCACCAGCTAAAATCTGTAAATGCTACACCTGCCATTGAAGATATCATAGCGAAATATCCTGATGTTTTTAAGGATGAATTAGGCACACTAAAGGGTTTAACGGCAAAACTAAGTGTAGACCCAAGGACAAAAGCGAAGATTACGAACAAATCTGGGCCGCCTGCTACTTCAACCACTGTTTACAACAGTCAAGAAGACCAGAAGTTTCTGCACGACAGAACTGCTCAGATGCGTTCATTCAGTAAAGAACAAGAAGTCTTTGTGTGACCTGATTTAGGTTTTGAAATTAGAAGAAAGAAAGAAAGAAAAAAAAACGGAAATATAATTCACCGGCTGACTTCGGCCGTAGATTCAAAACAGATGGGCGATCCGGCAGTGACCTCGACCGGGCAGTCGACGCGGATGGTGGCCAGTAGTAAAATCTCAAGTAGGTCGGAACTCCCAGAAGTGAGAGGTGGCGGTCATCGACAAGTCTTTGATGTAATCAGACTTTAGTCGCGCGGAAAAGATAAATCCTGTTTTATAGATTACCGGAAAATGAAAAAAAACGGAATTAAAGAGAATCTATTGTTTTTATGTTTCCTTACTACTTAAGAATGGAGATAACTCTTGTTGAAAATCGAAATTAAAGAAAGTCAGGTGTATTTAAAAAACATTCAAGTGGCCGGAAGAGATGGCACTTAGATTGGTGAGCGGAAGTAAATTTGATTGGCTGGTTGAAACAAGAGGGAGGCGGTTACCCTGCTTGAGTGGGAGGAGCAGAAAAATTCCCAATATCTTCATGCCGGCCGGAAATAAAATTGTTCCGATTGAAATATTATTTAACTCAGACGTTTTTGGCTTGAGAAGCGGACAAGGCCGAACAGGCAGAGACGAGGCCGAACGGGCAGATGAGGCCAAACGGGCAGATGAAGTTGTGATTGCTTGAGAACCGGGCTAGCTGACAAGATTAACGCAATACTGAAAGCCGAGAGTAACTGACTTCAGCTAAGACCATTTTGAAAACTTAGTCAACTTATGAACTGTTTTGCACAATACTTTGCAGAAGACCAGAAGTATTTAATTACGGGCACATCACTCCCACAAACCTTGAGAAGTAATTATTTGTATTCTTGTATTTTTGAATATAAATGTTGTTGATTTTTGAAGAAGAAAAAGAGTCGTTATTCTTTTTTTGTGTGTAACCAATCGGCCGCCATTAACCTCGGAAATGGCAGATTTCTAGTCGTTTGAGATCTTAGCACAACGTGGGGAATTCGGCTAGACTTCCAGCAAATATAGATACCCTGCAATCTGTGGTTGATGCGGAAAATCCGATCTTGACGGCCAATTTCGGAGATTCTGTGAGCCCATTAGCTCGGTAGCGACCGACGGGTTATATTTGCACAAAACTTTGGTCAAGGGCCCATGTGGCTGGCTGGTTATATTGAGGATAAGATATCACCTTTATCCTTCCTAATCAAACTGGAGGATGGACGGATTGTCCGTCGTCACCAGGATTAAGTCACGTCTCGTCCCTGCACTATAACACCCCAACCCCAAGTGGAAGACAACTTAGATCGTGAAGAGGTGGAACTAAGCATGCCCTCAAATGCAGCACCCCTAGAGGTAACAAGAGATAGTGAACAGCCCGCCACGGCATTGACATCAGCAATTTTTTTTTTTAAATCAAGAAGTTTTTGTGTTTTTTACATATGGGCCAAATAGAGGTAGAATAATCCTCAGTGATATAAAATGGTCATAAGGGCCGTCTACCCAGACCATTCTCCCCCTAAAAGAATCTTGAGGGGGAGATGTATTGTACGTATCTACACAGGGTACGACATCTCCTGGTTCACCGGGCATGTGGAGCTTAAGAAGCATGTACCCTAGAAAATGAGAATAAAGGCTTAAATCAACACCAGCGTTATCGTTTTCAATTGAAACACTACAATAATATCTTACCATATCCAGAAATCTGACTTCCCTTACATTCCTTGGGGTTGGATAATCTGAGATACATCGATTTCACTATCTGAGGTGCGACCCTTCCATATCCTATCACGTGTCTTAGATAGTTAACTTCGACCTGGCAAAACTCACTCTTGGCAAGGTTGATTGTCAGATTGGCTTCTCTGAGCCTAGTGAACACTTTCCTTAAAGTTGACTCCCATGAGTCACTATATATACAACTATGTCATCCACGTAAGTGTCTACTTCTTCAATCCTCATCAAACACTTGTCCATCATTCTCACAAATGTGGCCTGCACATTTTTCATACCAAAAGGTATGACACAATACTGAAAATTCCCCTCTGGGGTTACAAAAGCTGATACTTGTTTAGCTCTCTCGGATAAAGCTACAGCCTAATATCCTTTCAACAAATCTCATTTAATGATGAATTTTGCCTTCCCTATCCTATTAATACAATCATCCATCCAAGGAATAGAGGATGCGTCAATTCTTGTTAATTGCTTGAGCCTCCTATAATCTGTACAGAATCTGACGGATCCGTCTCCTTTGTCCATTAGAATGCAAGGAGATGCTCATTCACTACAACTGGGTTAAATAATTCCATTCTCCAACATTTATTGGATCTCTTGGTTCATAAGCTTCACTCTCTGGGGGTTCATTCTATAGGGATGCTGTCGTATGGGTCTTGCCTCTCCCACGTCTACATCATGTTGTGTTGTTGTGGTTTTCCCGGGTACATCGGAGAATAACTCCTTAAAATCTTTGATGAGGTTAACCAATTCATGTTTTTCTATTGTGGGTAGGTGAGTTAGCCTGTCTTCCAGATTCATGAAAATTTCCGGATTCGACAGCTGAGGTGACCAGTTCTGATCTATAATTGCATTCCCCGTCCTCCATTCTTTCAGTTCACTGCCTGCTTCACAACTTGCTACTGCCTCCTCCCTCTTCCTTTCTTCATCAGTAGGGCTTTAGCATGTTAATGTGGCGACTCTGTGTCTTCTTTCAACGATCTGGGGTGCTAATCCGTCGAACCACCTTATATGGTCCATGAAATTTGGTTTTGATGGGGGGATCATTGATAATGATATTAGGACCTCACTCCCCACTTCAAACTCTCTTTTTACTGTGCCCTTGTCATAGTGTCTTTTCATCCTTTCTTGTGCCAGTTCAAGTTTCCTAGCTAACTCTCTAGCTTCGGGTATCCCCTTTCTGAAGATCGCCACGTAATCTAATAAGTCTGTTTGATTCGGATTGTCCTCCAAGCATCTTTCTTTGATCAGCTTCAATGGACTTCTCACTGAGTGTCCAGCTCAAATGGGCTGAAACCTAACGACTCCTGTGTCACTTCTCTGGCTGCGAACATCACAAAATGTAAGCCTGATGCTCTACGCAATACACCCTCATCGTGCTTTTCAGCGTGTAGTAGAAGCGTTCTAAGGCATCTTGTGATTGCTAGCATGGATTTCCTTAATTCTTAACTGTCTGATCACCTGTCGGAACAGTTTTGACATGAAGTTCGATCCCTGATCCGATTGGATTTCTCTCGGTAAGCCAACTTTCATGAAGAAGTTGGTCAGGGCTCCTACAATTTTTCTAATGTTCCTTAGTGGTATTGCCTCTGGAAATCTGGAGGTCACACAAAGGATTGTGAATATATACTTGTTTCCCCTCTTTGTTCTGGGTAAGGGTCCAGCACAATCAATTATCACCCAGCTAAATGGTTCTCCCACTAAAGAGTGGTGCTGTCAGAATTTGCATGTTAGCCTTTCCGGCTGTCTAGCATACATGGCATGTTCTGCAAAACTCCACCACATCTTTCTTCAGTCCCGGCCAGTTTCAGGATCTTCTCATAGGATTTGTTTACACCGAGATGCTCTGCTAATGGTATCTTATGAGCTGTCCTTAGTATTAAGGTTCGATAAGCCTTCAGGACCACTATCTGCTATCGGGTCACCCAATCTTCTGCAGTGGGGATTTCGACTGGTCTCCATCTTCTCATTAATACTTCATGATGGATATAATATTCTGGTAGATTTTACCCTTGCTTGCCTTTGATCACCAGCTCGAAGTATTTCTGTGGCTCAGGATCTGCTCTCTGTTTTTCCACGAAGCCTCCACTCGTCATTTGTTCACTTAACGGGGTCTTCTCATCGGTGTTTTTTACTCCCTTCCTCCTGTCTACCTTCCCATTTTCTTCACTGCGCTGTGAAGATATCCTCAATGTGATTCTACCTTCTGTGTCCTCTTCACTTTCCTGTCTTCGAGCTTGGGCAAGTGTCACCACTTCTGTTTCTCTGCTCTTATGATTATCTCTCCATCTGCAATTGTTCATCTCCTGCTTGATCGTATATGTGGCATTCTCACTACTGCCAGCCAAGTCATTCCCTAGTGTTACACCCGTGCACTCGTTGGGATCGACCAACACGCGAAGCGCAACAAGCAATAGTAAAAGAAAGTAAAAATATACGAGTAGGTCCCAGTTATAAAATAGTTGGCATTAAATAAAAGGGAAATGGGATTTCAGACACTCCCCTCTCTCTATCTCTCTCTGCTCGCAATAGGTGAGTGGGGACCAGACAAATAAAATAGCACAATAACGACAACAACTGAATTGATGACAACACAGGACGCCTTGATTAACAATATAAAAATGTATTTACATTAGAAAAACCAAAGGGGGTGGGGTAGATACAGATGTAAGGTCGGCCCAGACAAATATGCAACATACAATTACAATCATCAGAAAAAGGAAAAAGAGAAAATAAACATATCATGCGATATATATAATAACACCACGACAGGGTTCATATAATACAAAGTACGATCAGAAAAAGGTTCATGCAAATACAGAAATATGGCAACAATATTTCACTTCACTCATGATTCGTTGCATTGGGTTTCAAAGAAATTGAATGTTCTCTTCTTTTCACAAACGAGTAAGAAAAAAAACCTTCTAAAGTTTTCTCTCTCAAAATCATAAAGTCATCAGATCAATCTAGAAGGAAAGTTTCCGATCAGAACAATCATAGTTCAATTTCTTTTCTTTTTTTTTCCCTTTTCTTTTTATCCTCTTAATATTTGGTAATTCTTTTCAAATAATCTTCTTCATAATAATATCCTACCAAAATGATCAGTCAAATCCCAGAGCAGAAGAAATGTACTTCTGTTCACGAGCGGAGTTCGGTGAATTGTGTATTTTCTCTCGGATTCGCGCGGGTTTTTTCATGGTTGCTATGACGATGGGGTCATTGGGTCGCCCGCACTATTAGTGAAGCCATCTCAAGAAGAAGTAAAGGGGTGGGGTCCGGCAACCCGCCCATCTCTTAGCCTTATGCACGATAGTACTAAGAATGTCCTCATCACGAAGACAAAGGAATGCCAGGGGTTAAATAAACTTTTAAGTTTCTGGTTTGCCTACCGCCCACGCATCCATGAATTTACTTGCAGACTGAGTCAACTGTCGATTTCCGCCATATGTATACATGTGAACATACGAATATAATGTCACACTAGTAACATATTTATGCCTTTCATAGGCAGTTCCTCCATTATTCCCACCTCCCCAGCTCCTGAAACCAGTCCTGATTTTACTTTCACTTGGTGCATGGGTATATACATGGATTTATTTCCGATGCGTTTTATTCTGACTCGCTGGTCCATTTCTGAGCTTGCACCCTTTGGCACACTACTCCGTAACAGTAGAGATTTCCGATGCATTTTATTCTGACTCGCCGGTCCATTTCTGAGCTTGCACCCTTTGGCACACTACTCCGTAACAGTAGAGATTGTGATGCTCCTGTGTCACTTAATATGCTAATATACACGGTACTGTTATCATCCTGGAGATGTGATAACTGACCCTTATGACAGAACGCATGGGTGCACTATGCAATTGGATGCACACAAGTTAGTAAGTGTGTGTGTGTGTGTGTGTGTGTGCATGTGTATGTGTGTGTGTATAAATATATAGAGAGAATATTAGTTAATTATACAAATAAGTAGTATGAGAGTAAGATTAGCCCCATATAGGTACATGTATGTGTATCCATGTATATATGTGTACGTATTTTGTATATATATATATATATATATATATATGTGAGTGTGTATATATGTGTATATGGTCTAGACAATCACAGGGGCTTGATGTATGTGAATGCTTGGTCAAGAAAACCATAAAAATAGATAAGCGACAACTTGGTCTGTCTTTAGGTACAAGACAGATAGGGATCAGCAATAAAAATCTAACCAATGTTGGTCTATTCTTGAACAAAGGATTTTGAAATCCCATGTGAAATCTCGAACGAATGAGAGTTAATAACGAGAATTGGCAAGGGTGAAAAATTTGAAAGTCAGAGGCAGTTTAGATCCGGCAATTGACGAGGAAAGTCAGGATCCAGGAGCCGAAGAAGATAGGTCACCTTTTAGAGCAGGGCAGAGCAACATAAAGTAGAAGTCCTGACAGTGGACAGGGAGGGGTCTCCCACCACCCCTCTCAGCTCAACACAGAAGGTAGCAGAAAATAGGAAGAATGACCAAATGAGAATGAATGCAAGTCCTATACCATCTCTCTGACCATTTTTGTGTGACCCTTATCCTGCCTTTGTCTTGTCTTTGTTAGTTCCTTTCTTTTGTTTACCTTTTGGAGGGGGATCCCCGAGGCAGTATTACAGACACAAGAAGGTCCAGCTACCAGACGACACAGACAATCACGGCCAGCGAGATGAGAAAGACAACGTTGCAGATAGCTCTCGGCTGGACAAGAGAGTATAACACCCTCAAATACAAATAGCCAGTATCCTCTTGATAGTTTCTCTGTCGATATCAGCATCTGTATTTATTTTGCACCAATGGCCTAGCCCCTCCATTCTGATGATTTTTACAGCTCAAAGATATGTCCAACCTCCCCACAAATATAGCATGTGATTTGACAGGGTTCCCATCTGTTCCACTGATGGTTGCTTCTCTGCTGTACACTCCCATTTGTCATATCGTTACACCTCTCCTGGTTAAAGTTCTGCCCTCCTGTCATATTCATGTAACTTAGCTTGCTTTTACCCTTCTTGTGTGTTAGCGCATATTCATCGGCTAGAGTAGCTACTTCATGAGCACTTTCTGCTCTCCTCTACTCGACATAGAGCTTCAGTTTTTTGCTCGTAAATGTTACCTATTTCTTAAACACCATCTATCAAGGTGCATCTCCTTTTGCCTCAGGAATTCCATATATGTTTGCGATTCCATCTTTCTGCAGTTCATAAATCTCTGTCTATATGCTTTCGGCACCAATTCATAGACTTTCAGAATTGCCTCCTTCACCCTTTCATACTCTGCACAATCTTCCACTGATAAGTGATAAGCATATGCTCTTTGTGCCCATTCTAATACTCTGGGCATTCAGCTCCAGTTCTCTTAACCGTAACTCTTGCTCTATCCTCACTTTTTAAATTTCTGCTTGGGCATCTGCCTGTAGCCCATCTAATATTTCTTCTGCAAAAATGTTATTATCCATGTTATTACCTTAATAATTTTCGCTTTCCTCATTGCCATGTGAACACCGAGTTGTAATTTTTGCCCCACAAGAAACGCGTCATCTTTCTTTAATATAGATAATCTTTCTTTAATATAGATAATCTTTCCCAGGACAGTGTCTTCAGACATTCTTCTACTACCAACATTGTGCCTTTTACTTCTCCCACACTTCACCTGTGTGTTCCCCTGATAAAGATTTCCGGCAAGCCCACAAATTTATCGGAATCTCGGATACAAATTACATTTATATTTTGCCCGGAATCTGAGATTCAGTTGTCCAGGGTACAACTCCAAGATTCCTGTAGAAGAGATGTCTTTACAGGTGGGAACACATTATCAGAATCAAGATGATAATTGGGATAGGAAAGATGACAAACATGGGATTTCCATATGAAGAGTTTAATAATCGATAAAGAACAAAACAAACAAAAATTAGCATAGAAATCTATAGAGCAAAGTTCCTTTTGTTTTTATTTGTAATATTTCTTTGTGAAATCAATGAAAAAAAGAAAGAAGTACTTATCTGTGGGTATCCAATTCAATGGTGGATATGTCAGCAGTTTTTTTTAACGTCTTTTATCTCTGCTTTATCCCATTGTGTCTTTTCCGAAGCCCGGACACCAGATTATTTTCTTTGTTTATATTTTTTGAAAAAGAGTGTTTTTGAATTAGATTAAGCTGCTGTGTCGTGCGCATGCAATTAATTCTACCACTGCTGCTGCCTTTTTGCTTAACCAAAGTCTCTCTCAATTCACAGAGGGTTGTCACGCCATCTCTTCGGAGGGTTGTTGCACTGTCTCTCAAGTGGATTATAATGCTGTCTCTCGGGTGGGTTGTCTTGCCATCTCTTAGAAGGGTTGTCGCACCTTCTCTCGGGATGGTTATCGCACCTTCCCTCGGGTGGGTTGTCACGCCATCTCTTGATAGGGTGGTCACACCATCTCGTTTGAGGGTTGTCACACTGTTTCTCAGGAGGGTTGTTGCATCATCTCTTAGGTACGTTTTCGTACCATTTTGCAGATGAGTTGTTGTGCTGTCATCATAGCTTTGTATACCTGAAAGAACAATTTGCGCAGAATGTTGACCAGTTTCCCATGTTAGCTACAAAGGGAGCACAGGCCATTTTTATAAAAATCTCTTTTCTATGACTTGTTTTCATCTTGGGTTGTATAGCTGAAAGAGAAAAATGAGCCAAAATTCACAAGATGCTGATTGAGTCACCCATGTTGGCCATCAAGCAGGTACCTGTTGATAATGACACACAGATCTGAAATCTGTGTCCCATGGTGTATAGAATTTACCTTTTGTCATTTTTCATAGGGTGGTATAGTGTGGTCATACCAGACCCAGGGGATGATTAAAATCTGTGCTCCTATCACCGATGCTGCCTGGTGCTCTTTGGGTGAAGAGTACTCTAAAGTAGGTCATCAATTTTTTTTACACACACACACATATATATGATTATTTAGAATTTTCTCATTCCTTTTACTCCGATTTAGTTCTTTTCTTTCTTTTATTCAACTTATTTCTATTCATTGATCAATAAAATACAATGTGACAGTCACATGTGTGCATTTTTCAATTACAGATATGACATCCTGGTTTCTAAAATAATTGTGACAGCTGCAGTAACAGAACAAGATAACAGTAACAGTAGTAGTGATGTCACTAGCAAATTTCACAAAGAACTAATACCAATCAACAACAATTCAGGAATAAAACCACACATCACATAATTCCAACTATATATTAATTTTTGACATCTATTAAAGTATGGCAACTCACATAAGAACATCTACTGACAAAAATGGGAGAACATGAAGAAAACATCATAACTATATAACAATAATAATAATAATGTATCAACGATAGTATGTAAATAGAGACAGAAGTAGTAATATATTTTAATGGTACGATAGAGTAAGAATTTTTTTAGCAGCTATTTATAACGATGTAGTACAATGAATTTAAAGAATTTCTAGACAAGCCATGAGGGAGTGCAGCAAAACATTTTTATATGAGAACAAGCTTTCCAAATTTATTAATTGCTCTGGTAATTGCTTACTTAATGTTGTGATAGACATCATGATAGATTGTGCTATTAGTTTCAAATAAAAATAACTTTTATGAATATACCAAAGGTTATGTTCATATGGAATATAAAAGATTTACTCAATATCTATGAAGTCACAGTCAAATTTCCCGTAAGGATAAATGGTGGAATATCTTTTAGATGTCAGTATAACTTTTCAAAAAGAATTATTATATAAAATATAAACTTAAAAGATTTACTCTTTGTAACCAATAGATTTTTAGAGGAGTGTTCAAATTACAATGTTAGCTAATATTAAAATCATCATCCCTTAAATTGTCCTAGCAGAGTTCATACAGAAAAAATAACTGTTTTGCAATATTTTGCAATGTTCTTACTGACATATCAATTAATGCAACTTATCTGAGCAGTTGGAGTCGGGTAAGGGGTTATAATTTCAATTTAAATGCTACTTTTTGATAGATCTTATTCATTTTATTTGAATAGAATAAATTGACAAACTTTTATGGATTGAAATTATAAGATTTTTAAGCAATTTCATATCTAAATGAATCAAAAACAAGGGTTTTTAGGGTCTTTATATAAGATGATCTTTAAAACTAAATGCTAAAAAATTAGTGCAAGTTAGAAACCTACTTTTTGGTGTCAGTACTTATCATAGCAATACCCAACTTTCTCTAGGTGAAACATTTTGATATTCCCCAAAAAGGTTGAAAATCAACCTACCCTACTCCTCATGTAGTATGGACCTGTCCTGGGTGGGAGATATTTATTGGAAACAATTTGACACTAGGTCAAATATCAACAAATATCCAGAAAATAATCTTATGATCTTTTTTGTTATTATTTGTTGGAATTTTACCCTGAACTTGTCTCTTCGGGATAAAATTAGCACCTTACATATTAGCAAGGCCCGACTTTAAAACCAAAAACAAATAACAACAAAAGGGTATTAGGAAAATAAGAACAAAAAATGGCGGTTGTAAGCCTAAAATTAAAATTTATTTTTCTTGCAAGTTAGTCCACTTGCTGAAATCCTTCCGTGGACTTCTAAATACCAAAACTAAAAATTTACAAGCAGGCAAGCAGGCAAACTCTCTGTACGGACGAAGATATACAAGGTGGCTGTATACGATGACTGGCGAAATTCTTGCTGTGTCGTGTTAATCTTTTTCATTAAAAAATAAGGACCAAATGCCTTTAAATTAAAGAAGTTTCTGCAAAATTGTCCATTTTAATTAAAAAATTAAAATGGACAATTTTGCTGCAGACAATATCATAAAATAAAGTCAGATTTTCAAACCGACATTTGACACAAAAGCAAATTTTACTTTCTTCTCTGAAAAAAAATTTAAGTTAAATAAAATTTATCGGTTTTAAAATACCAATTTTCAAGCCAATTTACAATAATTTTTCTTCACCTCTGGTGAAGAAATAAACTCACTCAATAAGTTAAAAGCAATATTTGGGTAAACCAAATATGCAACCAATAATTAACAATTCTTTCTTTTCCTCAGGAAAAGAAAATAACTCACGATAAACAATTCCAGGAAAGACTATGATAGAATTTTCTCTAGTTCTATCAGTTTTCATCTTACCCCAGTGCAGAAAATTTTATGTTGACTCATCGTCAATGGAGACAGCGAAAATCGAACCGGTCCCCTCAAATTCAACCTCGTGTCTACCTCGTGTCTACTGCTAAAGGAAGCAGGGGTAGCCCTTCACAAAGGGCGTAACTCTAATCACTTTCCTTTTTTCTTTTTCTTAAAATTTTTACATATTGTAAATTTACTGGTAGATATATAGATATTTACTCAGAAGGTAAACTTAGAATAACAATTATCACCATATGAAATGAGTTAAGTTCCTGGATAAGGTTGTTTCTGTTATACTTCATTGGGAATGGTATGAGCCTATAGGATCTTCCCCCAGCTATGAGTAAATAAATTTGGGTTTGGTTAGGCAACCAGTCTAGAAGTAGGAAAACTCTGAATTCAAGCCAGTTTTACTCTGCTTAAAAATAAATATTGTGTCATATCCTGCCCATGGTGGAAGGGTTGGGTAAATGCATACAGATATGTACTCAATTTTATTTTAATGCTACAAGGTTAAAAGTAGAAAATTTTGGGTAGGAATATTTCAAGTGGAAAGGATCAACTTGTCATCATTAGAAATCTTTGCTTTTACCAATGTGGATTTGTAGAGAATACAACTCTTTCAGCCACATGACAGGCTCTGACTGTTAGTCTGTTTAGTTTGACACAAAGCCAGACCAGTTAAGTAATCACTGAGAAATCCACTAAGTTTATTAGATGAACTTCTTAACCTTCACAGTATGGTAGATACTCAACAATGTTGAGTCAACATGCTTGCGTGTGTGTGTGTGTGTGTGTGTGTGTGTGTGTGTGTGTGTGTGTGTGTAATTGGGCAGCATTTCTTCATTCAGATATATTTGGTTAAATAGTATAGACATTTTTTGTCTACATATTGTCGTTTCAATAGATTCAAGTCACTGAATGGATGTCACATTTTTAAAAAAAAGACAAATGCTACTACATTGTAACTAGTGTAACTAGAATGCTTAGAAAGTTGCATTTCTTTTTTCTTTTTTTTTATAATCCCCTAATGATGGCCCATGATGGGACCAAAAGTACTTGGCAACATATCAGTTATGGCAAATTTATTAGCCACTAGCCATTAGCCTGATATCATAACATCAATTTGGTGGCTTGAAAGGAAGATGTCTATACTATTTTACTAAATATATGTATATATATAATTGCAAGTCTATAATGTATATATCAGTAAAGAATTCAAATATTATATTGCATTTAATGAGCTGGTATTATGGATGAGTAGATCTGCACTGAGCACTAAAATATTTCCTCCTAAAATATCCATATAAAACAGACAGGAGTGCATTTTATACAATCACAAATCTCTTTGATAAACAAATATGATAATGTTTTCCTTTATCTATTAATAATGGAGATTCGCTTCCGGTTTTTGTCTGTAACAAAAATTATGTCACTGCTTATGTCACATTACCCAAAATCATCATAACATAGAATAAATACACTCAAAATTTGAACATGCAACATTAGACAGTCCTCATTGTTTTTTAAAACAAGTTTTAATAAATACATGACTGGTATTATATATCTATATATAGTTTGTTTTATTTTAATACATATTTAAAGTTTACATTTTAAATTGTTTTATTTGTCAATCCTTTAATGAATTTGATGATTTTACTTACTTAGGGTACAAACTCACTGACATTGAATTTTTTATTCCCAGCCCTCAGGCAATATGTTTCAAAAATCTATTTTTACATCGCCCGGAGGGTGTTTTTTATTTTGTACTAGTATCTGTAATATATATAAAGCTTTATTTGGAACCATCCTTTTAGGTTCTGTAGAGACCAAAAAATATTTTATAAAGAACATATAAAAACAAAGGTATATATTTTATGGAATAAAAGTAAAACATTATACATATGAAATTACTTTGTAGTAAAAATTATCACATTTTAATAAAGAGAAATCCTTTAGTGTAACTGACATGTTTTCTCTTAGTCTTCAATAACAAACTTTTCATAAGAACTTAAAACAAATTTAAGGAAAAAAATGGATTTTAAGTGTTGTGATAAAAAGTTAAAAGGTTATTTTAATAAGAATTGAACATTTTTCCTTAAAATATTGTAAATATATTGGAAACATATTGTGAAAAAATCATAAAATTTATTAGAATGCTTTTCAAATTCATGTTGCAGAAATGAATTTATAATACACTGTAATTTTTCAATTTGATATATCTCATTGTTTGAGTGATTGTATAATGCTGTTCAAGGCAAGAAAACATCTATCCACAAGTGTTAAAAACATTAAGATAGCAGTCTATACTAAATTATTTGAGAGACTTGTTTCATGAGTATGCAATTTATAAGTATGAATACAACTAATTTGCTGGGTTTTTTTTTATAACCATAGAAGTAAACAAGTATTTAATATCTTATATATATCTTTATAAATTGCATTATTATTTAAACATTTGATCTCAAATCACTTTAGCTTTTCTAAATCTTTATGTTCTTACTTATCACTACTACATAGTAATCCTCTTGATCATATTACTCTTTTGTAGTTTTATCAATTTTTTTTTTCAGTTCTTTATGATCCTTCTTTCTTGCTCTCAATTCGGTTCCTTTTAACTCCAACCTACATATTTCTATAAGTTTTCACTAGCGTTTATCTTAGTAATCTTATACTGTCACATTCCTTCTAATCTTCTACCAGAATCTTTTCCCTTGAGTTTTTACCTAACAATATTTATTTGAAACCCTTAAAAATATCAGCTATAAAAATATCTTCAGGTGCACATTGTCCTGTTTCTTTCAAATTAAGTTTCATATTTCATATAATGTGTGTTATATAGAGATTATATAGCATCCACTAACAAATTACTACTACTACTACTACTACTACTACTACTACTACTCGCTAACAACATTACTTACAATTAATGACACAACAAAAGTAGAGAGAGATTTCTATTTTCAAGCAAGAAACTTTATTCAATGGTTTCAAGAATTCAATAATATTTCATTATACAAATTAAAATTTGAACATGTCGTAAACATATTCTTAAAATTATTACTCTTTCAGGCATTGAATTTATCAAATCTGCTATCTTTTTCAATAGATATCTAACTGTTATATCAGAGAAAAGATATCTCTTATGATTCACAATCCTTACACACAATATATCCACTCGCTAACAAAACAAAGCAAAACACAAGTCACGGACGCCGACCAGCAGAAGTTAACCCAACGGTACCCTAAAACAAAGCGACCAAATTGACGCAGTTCTGCGCATAGGCTCAGAAATAACTTTCGGTTGAAGGAACAATATTAATAAACAAACTCTAATTAATGTTTTTCAACCAATGAAAAATCTTCCCGCTAAATGCTCCAAAGCCCTATCTGGAGCCTATCTCATCACTACATAAGTCTGGCATTGGAGTACCATAGGCAGTTGACTGAGGGCTTTCAGGCCATTCGTATCGCTGATCGACCAGCAGGCAGGCAGGATCAAAGAGCCGCTATTTCCCACTACAACGCGCACCTGCACCTACCCTGACACTCAGCCTTACTTCAACTCGTCACCACAGCCGGCACAATATCCTTACCTTCCCTGACCACCATGAGGTCACTGGGTCATTCCTGACTTATTTCCCACACCAACTGAACATATCAACTTACATCGGCACCCTACCAACGCTACCCATTGACCATCATGGGTCCTTCTGCCTACATCACTATTCCTGACTTATTATCTACAACTGCAACTATCCACATCCACACCACGCAGAGCCTGACGTATTATCATACGATACCCACACCTCACTGCACCTCACAACCCCAGGGCCATTCCTGACTTACCCCACTCGTGCTACCAGGCCACTGAGATATTCCTGACTTACTCCACTCGGCCATTCCAGAGTTTACTACTAATACTTCTGACGACAACAACAACGTCTTCAACACTTGTTTATTTTAATAGACAATTTTAATCCAAAACCTTCTTGTCCATTTTTCCTTTGCATACCATACGCTTTATGGATATCTTAAGATATAACATAGCCAAGCTGCATTCATAGTACAAAAAGTAGATAATTCCAAGTCTGTCACCTATTTCAATTAATTACTGCTGTCCTTATTGAATGTTAACTGGATTAAGAAGGTTTTTTTGCCTTCTCTTTCATATTAACCCAAATATTGAAGATATGTTACTGCTATTCTTAGGATTATTTTAACATACTCAGCCACCTTGAAACAGGAATATCATTTCTTTCTTTATTGCATAAAGCATATTTTTGGTAGTGTAAGTTAATCTGAATAAAGCACTATTTTCCTTTTCTTCATTAGTAAATTGTATGATTCCATTGTTCACAGTTGAATGTACAATTCTTAATTTTGCTATTTAATGCCCCGAGTTTAGAAATGATCCCTAACCTTTGAAAAGTTATAATTCTGGTTTGAAGCATTATGAAGGAATAATACAATTATTTGTCTTGGTTTTTATAGATAATTTTCAAGGACTACATAGCTCATATTTCATATATATATATAAATATATATATATATATATATATATATATATATATATATATATATATATATATAGTATCCAATTGCTGCTTTAACGTTTCCGTTGCAGTGGCATCAGTAAATTATCCAAAAGTGCTTAATATATTAAAAACATAGAGCAGTAATAATAATGATAATAGAAGTAATAGAAATAGAGGAAAAGAGTTAAAGGTCTACCATGATTTCAATCCAAAAGATTTCATTAGGACTCTACCCTATGCTTAACTAAGTCAATGTAATTCCTTAGTTAGACTGAGATAAACTTCTTTTTGGATAATAACAGTTGAATGCTATGTTAGTTATTATTTTTTCTCTATTATCACATATAGCTTATGCTATTCATTTATTTATTCCTTAGTTCTTATTTCTGTATTGTTATTAACTTAATTCTAATTATAAATAATAATAGTACAAACAGTTAAAATTTAATTCTAATTATATTTTAGGGGTTGAATATTATTAAATTACACAATAACAAGTTCAAATAAATCATTGGTCACCAAAATACCTTCAGCAATTAGAACATGTAACCATTAAAGAATGGAAGAAAATCCCAGAAAAGACTTGTTCAAATCTCATCAAAACTTTTTGAAAACTATTGCAGGAAATTATAAAGATGAGATATATATATGTGTGTGTGTGTGTTTGTGTGTGTGTGTGTGTGTGTATATATATATATATATATATATATATATATATATATACGGTGGACTCTCCTATCGTAAACAATAAATGAAGGTCAGCAGTGAGTGAATCGTTTCCTCCATGTTGTGTATGCTATCAAGAAGACATTTTTTTGTGTTTTCTTGACTGTGATACTAGCTCAGCCTTACTGCGAGCTACAAAGCTACACTGACAGAAAAAAATTCTAAAGTGAGAATCAGATGTTTTTGCTTTAAAGTTTGATGGAGCTGATCATGATGTTTCAATCTATTTCCTTCAAAGCTCTTTAATCTAGCGAAACATGTCTTATGCCATTCTATCTGATTTGATGCTAGATTTTCCCAGGTACTCTGGTCATTATTGAGGCATTTCAAATTGTCCTTCAATTTGTCTTTGTAGCATAAGAGTGGATGTCCAATAGAACGCTTAGCATCTGGTAGTTGTCCATATAATATCTTCTTTGGAAGCCTGTTCTCATTCATTCTGACAATGTGACCAGCCCACCTAAGCTGAACCTTTGCTAGTAAGGTTTCAATGCCTGCAATGTTGTGACATTTTTTAAAATATTGTACGATTTTTCACCCTATCATCACATTTGATACTGCAAATAGTATGAAGATAGTGCATGTGAAAGGTGTCAAGTTGGTTTATGAGCTTGTGGTAAAGTGTTCAAGTTTCAGCACCATACAATAGAGTTGAAAGCACGACTGCTCGGTAGATATCAATTTTTATTTTGAGAGATACATATTTGATATTCCATAACCAGTGCTTCATATTGCCAAATGCAGTGCTTGCTTTAGTTATTCTGGACTGGATCTCTTTGTCCATTTTTCCATCAGAACTGACTGTTGATCCAAGATATGTAAATGCGTCAGCAATTTTTAATGCTCTTCCATCAATGAAGACAGATGGATTTACAAGATGTCGATTGCATGCTGTGGACTGGTACAGTAGTTCAATTTTCTTTATACTGATAGTAAGTCCAAATGCTTTTGATGTCTCAAAGAATTTATCAAGAATGATCTGGGTGTCTTCTAGGCTGTGTGCTAATAGAATTGCATCATCTGCAAAGAGAAGATTGTGCACTAGCTGCAAGGAAATTTTTGACTTAGCTTTAAAATGTTGCTGATTGTATAGGCCACCACTTGTTCTGAATTCGACATTTATTCCTTCACTTAGATATGAGAATGCTTTCTCAAGTTTCTGGTAGTGCTGATTCCGAGACAAAGTCATTAAGCCTGTTAAGGATGATACAACCAAAGATTCTGCCAGCAACTGAGAGAAGAGATATTCCTCTGTGGTTGTCACAGTTATACTTGTTTCCTTTGTTCTTGTACAAATGGATAATTGATGCGTCCTTAAATTGTTGTGGGACTTCACCCCTGTCCCACACAAGGTTGAAGAATTTGCAGAGCCTGTGTGTCAAAAGATTGGTTCCACATTTGTACAATTCAGCTGAAATTCCATCTTCACCAGGTGCTTTTCCATTTTAAAATTGATTGATAGCTTTCTTCACCTCAGGTATTGACATGTTAGCAGAGAAGGATTGTACAACAGGTCTCTGCGGAAGATTGTCTACTACATGTGTGTCGTAGAAGATTCCTGGTTCAGGACTGTAGAAAAATGTTCCGCCCAATGTTTGACAATATCACTTTTGTCAGTGTTATCCAATGACATGATTGGTGATAGACCATTGGAAATTGGACTAAAAACACTTTTTAGATTTTGATAGAACAATCTAAGATCATATTTGTTGGCAGCCTCATGCAAAGTTTTTGCCTTTGATGTCCACCAACTCTCCTTCATCTTCCTCAATCTTGCTTGTGATTTTCCTTTGACTGATTTAAATGCATCTTTCTTTGACATATTTTATTGTTCTTCCAGACTTGATGTCATTTATGTTTTCAAAGAGAGATTGTATTTCAGGATCATTTGAATCAAACCAGTCTTGATGTTTCCAACTAACATATCCCAGAGTTTCTTTTGCCGAGCTATACAGAATTTACCACAGACCCAACTATACAGCTTCAACATTATCCCTGGTGTCAAAAGATATGAGCTTGGAGTCAGACATTGTTTGGAGAGAGCTCAAGATTTTTGTATCTTTCAACTTTGTTACATCTACTTTTCTTGGTGATTTGGCTCTGTTGTTGCGAACAGATTTCCTTACATGCATGCCAGTGCCCAATAGCTAGTGATTGAGTCAAATTTATGTCACAACAATCATGACCATGAACTATAACATAGTCAATGAGATGGTCATGACCTGATCTGGGACGTCACCAGGTGGTTTTGAAACTGTTTGGTTGCTGGAAAATTGTGTTGGTAATCACAAGACTGAATTCACAACAAAGAGACAGCAGTAACAGACAATTAGAGTTTACCTTTCCTACACCATGTTTACCAATTACTCTTCCCCAAGTCAGTGTGTCACATCCGACACGAGCATTGAAGTCACACATGACATAGTGTTTGTCATGAAATGTTGCATGTCTCAGGAGAACCCAAAGGTTACTGTAAAAAGGATTCCTTTACCTCATCAGTGGAGTCCATTGTAGTTTCATAACAACTCAGCAAGGTTGCATATTTATTCCTTCGGATAGGTAAATGTCAGAAATATCAACTGGAAGAGACTCTAGTAGTAAAACAATGTCATTTCTGATGGCAAACCCGATACTGGACTCTCTCTTTGCAGTTTTAAAAAGACCAACCCAAAAGAAGGTGTAACCACCTTCCACTTTTTTCCCCATTGGCTGGAAGCCTGGTTTCTGATAGAACTGCAATACTAAAGTTTGTTTTGTTTAAGAACCCGTGCAATAATCGCTGATCTGCATTCAGGGTTTTTCTTGTTGTCTTGAAGTGTCCTAATGTTCCAAGATGCTATGAACATGTTTGTTTCGTTAATTTTAGATTTTCTGAAATTTCGGGTGCACAATTTGGATACCCAGTCATATGCACCTCGTAGCAGGGTCATGTTCGGACATGCAATTTTTTGGTTACATTTTATTCACTTCTCCTCAAGAGTGGAAAGCACTACCATCCCTAAATAGGGCTGTTTTGCTATGAGCAGAGGACACAAAGTGTAGTAATGTCTGGTTTTGTAATACACTGCGGCCAACTACAACACACGACCAAAAAAACCCTCACATAAGCAAGGTTTTGAGCCACTTAGGTGCCGATCAATCTACACTATGATTTGTTTAGAGAAGGTCTGTTGCTTGTGTGATGCAAAGCACACTCTCTCTATCAAAACAACATAGCCTATACAGGAGCATTATGTGCTACACATTAGGTGTTTTCTTGGATTGCATATCATTTTATCACAGAATTTCATTGGAGGCTGAGTGACAACAAGTCTCCTCAGGTTTCCAGGACTCTAGCTGATTACAGCAAAGCAGTAGTCTGGATGGTCTCAATTCTTCCTCTGATTTCCAGTTCCTCCAGTCATTTTTCCAAGTTTATTGGGACCGTTCCAAGGGCACCAACTAAAATTGGTATCACTTTCACTCTCATATTCCACAGGTTTTTCAATTCTCTGGCAAGGTCCAGGTATTTATCCATATTTTCATTTTCTTTCAGCTTCACATTTTTATCTGCTGGAACCACAAAGTTCACAAGTTGACATGTTTTGTTTTTTTTGTTAATCAACTCTAAGTCTGGTCTCCTGGCTGGGATAGGATGATCTGTCTTTATCTCAAAGTCCCAGAGAATTTTATGCTTTTCATTCTCAAGAACAGATTCTGGTTTATGCATATGCCTTTTTGCTGTATGGTCAAAATTTAATTTTTTGCATAATTCCCAGTTGATTACCTTCCCAACCCAGTTATGCCTAGCTTTGTATTCCCATTGTGTTAGTTTGCTACATTCACTTAATATATGATTCACAGTCTCATCTCTGTCACCGCACAGTCTACATTTAATGTTTTGTTGCATCTTATCAATTTTGCTCTAATACAATTTGTTTTTATGACATTATCTTGTGCAGCAATTATTAGTGATTCAGTTTCTCTCGAGGTTTCCTCTTCTTAACCATGTCCAAGTCTTTTTATGCATAACCTCTCTGATTTGTCGTTTGAAGTGCCCATATAATTGTTTTTCTTTCGATCTTTGTTTTCTAGTTTTCGTTGTTTTTCTGTTTGTCATATATTACATCTGCTGTTGTTGGCTGCCATAAGTAATCTTTCTTTGCTCTTTTTTGCGTATTCTTCGAGTCCTTGGATTGTGGCCACTACACAGTCCTCTATGTTGGCAACACCTCTTCCACCTTCTTTTCTTGAAACATAATCTATCTTTATCATCTCTAGGGTGTAGAGCCTTGTGCATTGACATTATTTCCTAGTCCTTTGGTCGATCTGTCTGAGTTCTTCTTTTGTCTTTTAAAAATGGCCCAGAGTATCTTATAATGGGGACAGCCCAGGTATTTATTCCTTTGATGAGATTTCTGCTGCTGAGCTTGGTTTCTAAGAGCTTTCTTGTTCTTCTGATGTATTCTTTTTTAACTTTTTCTTTCATCTTCGTTTGTTTGATATTGTCTGCTTCTAAAATTCCTAAGTATTTGTAAGTTTCTTTTTCTTCAAGTGTTTTCATAGTATCCTGATTTGGTAGTTGTATTCTGTCCATTAATTTTCTTTCCCCCTTTTTTATTACAAAAAAGAAATTAGACACAAACGACAGTACTCCAAGGTTTGAAGTATGGAATTAACCACGAGTGTGGCAGACTGGTTGAGAGTTAAAGAAATAACCAAACAACTAGAAATATGAATAAAAGACTGTATTACAGAATAACAATAAGGTTGCAAACTTTAGTTCATTTGCACAAATAATAATTTGTAATAAACTTATCAGAGCCCTGAGATAGGGTATTATCGGAGCCCTTGCTACGGCCTTCTGATAGTTCGGATATGATAGACTTTCTGTTGATGTCCGACTCCGATTCTGTTTTCTTGAGGAAGAGATGGAGCAACCCTGTTTTAGGTCTGTCCCCAGTGCTAGCTGGATCAGAAGAGCGCATGAGTTTGCTTATTCGGCTTTGCTGCCAAAGTATGCTGGCTCGTGATTGGTTGGTTTGAAACAGAGGCTCGCAGACAAAGGACAATAACCCCCATACCCCAGAATTCTCAATATTCTCCCGACAAAGGAAAAAACATGCAATGATGAAATTATTGTATGTTTGCATGCATGTGTAATTTGATTTAAGAAATATTTTCAAGCTCAAGGCTCTGATATTTCGGGCATTATTATAGCCATTCTAATTGTTTGATAATATCTTGTTATTTTATGGACCCATTTATTAGGGTATGTAAATGTATAAAATGGTGTATCTTTTGAGATTTTGCCATCTCAGATACAATTGTTTTGCGTAAGTGTAGTCAGGGACTAATTATTTTTTAATAATGTTCCTGTGTAATTTTTGAGATTGTGTTATCTCTGACACAAATTTTGTTTTGTGTGAAGTGGTCGCAGTTTAACGTCATGCGCCAGGACAACTTATTTCTTCCATGTTGGAGGTTGCCATTTACTAAGGGATGTAGCCTTTTGTAGTAAATTGGAAGTCTAAATTTCTTTTTTCTTTCTTTTCCAATTTGGCCTTTTATCCAATTTTGCTTGTGGAGAACTGCAATTAAATATTTTCTTGTTTTTATCTTATTGTTTTGCTTTTTCTTTCTCCTTTTCACTTTTAACTAATAAAATCTCTTTGTTCGGTTTCATCTTCTCTCCGGATAGCCTAGTTATATTAAACAATTTTGGAGCTACATGGTAATTGGAGGGAACAGACTTGATATTATCTTCACTCCAAGGAAGCTTCACAAAATAAACGTTCTTGAGTCTTTCCTCAACGAGGAAAGCAGTTGGTTCTACAGTGACCATCTCAGGATTTCTTCTGACTGCGACCAGTTCTTTATCTGGGAATATTTCTGTGTCTGTATTTCCTTCGACTTCTAATTCTATGTCTGGAAATATTTGTGTCCACTGCTACCACATTCTCTGAATTTCCTTCGACTGTGGGTAAATTCAACGTGTCTAGAAATTTCTCTGGGTCGACCGCAGCTTTCTCTGCTGCATTTGTAAAGACTTCTTCCAGGTCAGCGAGTCTGTTGTAAATGCTCATCCTAAAATAGAACTCATTTTTTCATTCAGTTAGGAATCCACATTCCTCTAAACCTAGCTTTGCCTTAGTAAAGATACCTTTGATTCTGTCATTCAAGAAATTTACTTCTTTTTGTTTTCGTTTCATGAGGTTTTCTTCCTCTTCGAAAACATGCTTCTTCCCACACCAAGTCCGCTCAAACATTTCCATGTTAAAGGAAATGTCTTGCTTTAACGAGTTTCTGACTTGTAGAAGAAGAGTAACTCCCTCTAATTCTCTGAAATGCGCCATTGTGCGATAGAATTCGTTCTTTTATTTATTTATTTACTTATTTCCTTCCTCAGACGCTTGGCTGTCGGCAACATTTTAGTAGTAAGCCGAAATGGTTACGAGGGGTGAGGGAGGTTAACGTTAATCCTTCTTATCTGTGGAGGCAAAATTTTTAGCAGCAGTGGTCAAATGGTTGCGAGGGGTGGGGAAGTTGACGCTTAGTGCTTCCTGTGAGCGGAAGAAAGACCACGAGGAGTGAAATTGACAACTGAAGAAAAATATTTTTCGTTGATTTTCTCGTGGGCCTGAACATTTTTAGGCTTCGTTACTTTTAATAATAAATTTAAAAAAAAAATAGTTGTTCATTCAACAAGTGAGGAATTTTTTCTTTTTTTTTTTTTTTCCAATGGTAGAAATTGTCCGGTATTAAATCCCAAATTCGTAGTAGCTATCCATAGTAGTAGTCGTAGTAGCAGTTGCAGAAGTGGGAGGAGCCAGAAGTTAGGCGATGACGTCAGTTAATGTCTTGAGCCAATCCGAGGCTTTGGCGCTACGTTGGAATGAGGAAGAAACAGCCATGTTGAATGTAAGAATTTTTTGAATTTGTAATTCTTATTCAACAAGTTAGGAATGTTTGTTTTTCCTAATTTTCACCTTGCTAAGAATGAAGTTCTTTCTCTGTGAGTCTGAAATTTTTAGGCTTCACGTTCGCCCCCACTTTACGAAAAAGTTGTTTTGTGTAAGAATTTTTTGAATTTGTAATTCTTATTCAACAAGTTAGGAATGTTTGTTTTTCCTAATTTTCACCTTGCTAAGAATGAAGTTCTTTCTCTGTGAGTCTGAAATTTTTAGGCTTCACGTTTGCTCCCACTTTACGAAAAGGTTGTTTGTTTTTTTTTTCTAATTCAAGGGGCATACATTAATGCTTGTTTCTTGAAATGAAGTTGCCAATATTTGTTTTAAATTCGTAAATGGCAGCTTTTATTTTATTTTATTTTTTTAAAGTGCTGGCGTCAAATTCTTCGCTTTGACTTGTTAACCACTTAGCAGTTGCTGGTTCTGCTTTTTGAAAGAAATGTATTCTTGTGGTCCGTTTTGTAATGTTTATTGCTCGAGCGGTGAATAAGACTTTTTAAAAAATAGTTTTTACATTCAACAAGTGAGGGATTTCTTTTTTTCCAAATTTTTCTCTTGCTACGAATGTTTCTCTTTCTCTGTGGGTCTGTTACTTGGCGTAAGAAATTTTTCTTAGTTCACGTTCCCACTTTATGAGAATGTAGTTTTCGTTTTTTACGAAGTTGACAGGATAACTCAGCAGTGAAGTCATCTAAATTCTATCCGATTTTCGCTTAATTTTTTTCTTTTTCAACTCTAAAGTCTTATATTCAGTGTATATTAGACTTGACACTAAAGTTTGCAAAATATAAAGAAATAAGACACGAACGGCAGTACTCCAAGGTTTGAAGTATGGAATTAACCACGAGTGTGGCAGACTGGTTGAGAGTTAAAGAAATAACCAAACAACTAGAAATATGAATAAAAGACTGTATTACAGAATAACAATAAAGTTGCAAACTTTAGTTCGTTTGCACAAATAATAATTTGTAATAAACTTATCTGAGTCCTGAGATAGGGTATTATCGGAGCCCTTGCTACGGCCTTCTGATAGTTCGGATATGATAGACTTTCTGTTGATGTCCGACTCTGTTTCTGGTTGTTGAGGAAGAGGAGCAACCCTGTTTTAGGTCTGTCCCCAGTGCTAGCTGGATCAGAAGAGCGCATGAGTTTGCTTATTCGGCTTTGCTGCCAAAGTATGCTGGCTCGTGATTGGTTGGTTTGAAACAGAGGCTCGCAGACAAAGGACGATAACCCCCATACCCCAGAATTCTCAATATTACTAGCTTAGCACATTTTTCAATTCCAAATTCCATCCCTATATCTTGGCCATATATTCTGATGGTTTGTACCATGGTTTCCAGTTCTTTTTCATTTTTTGCAAAAATTTTTATGCCATCCATGTACATAAGGTGGTTTATTTTTTCCTAAGAGTTAGTGAATTTGTATCCTCCTGTGTATTTTCTGAGTATATGATTGAGTGGCATCATTACTATAATAAATAGTAGTGGTGATAGCGAGTCTCCTAGAAAAATACCTCTTTGGATTTTTACTTCTGCTAGGGATTGTCCTCCTGCTTTTAATTAGACTCTCCAATTTTCCATGGCTTTTTTGATAAAGTTTATTATGTTGTTGGATATTTTGTACATTTTTAAACATTCAAAAATCAAAGTATGTGGGACCATATCATAAGCTTTTCTGTAGTCAATCCCTGCCATTGCAATATTTTTCGCCTATTTTAACTTCTTTAAGGATGTATTGATCTATATAAAGTAAGTCATGTGTTCCTCTTTTTCCCTTGGAGCATCCCTTCTATTCTTCTGGAAAAAGTTTACGCCAATTAAGTGAAAAGCATATTTCTTTAGTTACTGCTGTCAATATTTTCCACATCATGGGCAGACACGTTATGGGTCTATAATTGCTAAGGATATTTCTTTTTTTTGGGTCTTTCTGGATTAGGGTAGTTATTCCTTTTGTCATCCATTCAGGTACATCCAGAGTAATGGATGTACCTGAATGGATTATTATTATTGTTTACTCCTTTTGAGTTTTCACATCAGTGTTAGCTGATGGTCTTTCACTGGAGTCTGAGTGACAGCAAGTCTCCCCAGGTGTCCAGGACTCTTCTGAGTATTCTGGCAGATTGCAACAGTGCAGTGTTCTGAATGGTTTCAATTCTTCCTCTGATTTCTAAACTTTCCAAACCCTTTTCCAATCCTTTTGGGACCGTTCCCAGTGCACCAACTACAATTGGTATAACTTTCACTTTCATATTCCATAACTTTTTCAGTTCTCTGGCAAGGTCCAGATATTTGTGCATTTTTTCATTTTCCTTTAACTTCACCCTGTGATCTGCTGGAACTGCAAAATCCACCAGTTGACAAGTTCTTTCTTTTTTGTTTATCAACACTAGGTCTGGTCTTCTTGCTGGGATAAGGTGATCCGTTTTTATTTCAAAGTCCCAGAGAATTTTATGTGTTTCGTTCTCAAGAACAGATTCTGGTTTATACATATACCATTTTGTTGTATGGTCAAAATGAAATATTATTAAATTATTATTATCTATTTATAATTAAATTATTATTATTATTGTTATAACTATTATTATCATTATTATTATTAAATCATGCTATTAATATTATTTTAAACTGTTTAAATGATAGAAATAAAGTTAATAGCTTTAATGAATAAACGGTAAAAATAGACATTAAAATAACTAATAGAAATGAATTTAGACATTACATATGAATAAACAAATATCTAGCTAAGTAATTATGTACATACGTGACTTCTACAAAAGAAGTAAAGTAACCTATCATTTTAATTACTATATATATATATATATATAATTACTATAAATTATTATATATATATATATATATATATATATATATATATCTATACGTAAATAATCCTGTCATTTTTTATGGATACTATATATATATATATATATATATATATATATATATATAGTATCCATAAAAAATGACAGGATTATTTACGTATAGATTGACATTTCTAACTAGGATCAAAGACTGACTTGACGATCAGTGCAATGGCCTGCCTTAGTATTTCTAGATTAACTTGTGTAAGTAATAGATATGTCTGTTGTCTGCTTAACACAAGATCCAATGTTTGAATCACTATTCACTATTCACAGGATTTACTATTCATTTTTTAAATATATCTATTTGTCTAAGTCACAGAGAAACAAGGAAATATGTAGAAAAAGTTACACAATTCATTATTGTGTGTGTGTGTGTGTGTGTGTGTGTGTGTGTGTGTGTGGTAGTAATTGTGTTGAAAGTTTTCACTGAGATAATCTTCTGTAATTTGGTATCTTAATGAGTTAATCCTTTGATTCATTAAAAAAAATACTTTTAGCTTAAAAAGTGATAATACTTACTTGTATAAATTATAAAATATTTGTTTAACTTCAACCATGTTGTTATAAAGTGAATTTACATGTTTTTTAGTCTGTGATGCTGATTGTTGATTATTGCTTATAAAAAAAAATTTAAAAAAGGGTTAGTCAAAATTTACATGTTTTTTAGTCTGTGATGCTGATTGTTGATTATTGCTTATTAAAATAAAATTTAAAAAAGGTTAGTCAATTTACATGTTTTTTAGTCTGTGATGCTGATTGTTGATTATTGCTTATTAAAATAAAATTTAAAAAAAGGTTAGTCAAAATTTACATGTTTTTTAGTCTGTGATGCTGATTGTTGATTATTGCTTATAAAATAAAATTTAAAAAAAGGGTTAGTCAAAATTTACATGTTTTTTAGTCTGTGATGCTGATTGTTGATTATTGCTTATTAAAATAAAATTTAAAAAAAGGTTAGTCAAAATTTACATGTTTTTTTAGTCTGTGATGCTGATTGTTGATTATTGCTTATTAAAATAAATTTAAAAAAAGGTTAGTCAAAATTTACATGTTTTTTAGTCTGTGATGCTGATTGTTGATTATTGCTTATTAAAAATAAAATTTAAAAAAAGGTTAGTCAAAATTTACATGTTTTTTAGTCTGTGATGCTGATTGTTGATTATTGCTTATTAAAAATAAAATTTAAAAAAGGTTAGTCAAATTTTACATGTTTTTTAGTCTGTGATGCTGATTGTTGATTATTGCTTATAAAAATAAAATTTAAAAAAAGGTTAGTCAAAATTTACATGTTTTTTAGTCTGTGATGCTGATTGTTGATTATTGCTTATTAAAATAAAATTTAAAAAAAGGTTAGTCAAAATTTACATGTTTTTTAGTCTGTGATGCTGATTGTTGATTATTGCTTATTAAAATAAAATTTAAAAAAAAGGTTAGTCAAAATTTACATGTTTTTTAGTCTGTGATGCTGATTGTTGATTATTGCTTATTAAAATAAAATTTAAAAAAGGTTAGTCAAAATTTACATGTTTTTTAGTCTGTGATGCTGATTGTTGATTATTGCTTATTAAAATAAAATTTAAAAAAAGGTTAGTCAAAATTTACATGTTTTTTAGTCTGTGATGCTGATTGTTGATTATTGCTTATTAAAATAAAATTTAAAAAAAGGTTAGTCAAAATTTACATGTTTTTTAGTCTGTGATGCTGATTGTTGATTATTGCTTATAAAAATAAAATTTAAAAAAAGGTTAGTCAAAATTTACATGTTTTTTAGTCTGTGATGCTGATTGTTGATTATTGCTTATTAAAATAAAATTTAAAAAAGGTTAGTCAAAATTTACATGTTTTTTAGTCTGTGATGCTGATTGTTGATTATTGCTTATTAAAATAAAATTTAAAAAAAGGTTAGTCAAAATTTACATGTTTTTTAGTCTGTGATGCTGATTGTTGATTATTGCTTATAAAAATAAAATTTAAAAAAGGGTTAGTCAAAATCAACTTATTATCTGCAAAGCTGGTTGTTGGTTTTCATTGCTTGAAAGAAAAAAGAGGAAAAAGAAAAGAAAATGGCCTAATGGCATCTGTCTTTCATTGCTCTTGAGAAAAAAAATGAAATAAAATGTATAAATAAATAAATAAAATTTCCTATTTTCATAAGGAGTGCCTTCCCTTTAACCCTTTATTGGTCAATTTGGAATTTTACAATGCAATGTTACGATCCAAGTGAATTTTCCAAAGTTTATTCAGATCTCCAAGAGACCCAGTCTCAAGAAGTAAGACACTCTGAATGTCCGACAGAAAGATAGTGGATTATCTAACAGATAAGATGCTTGATTTTCAAAATCAAGAAACAATGGAAAGAGAAAGAAAGTGCATCAGATCTTATATAAACTTTAAGTCTGAGGTAAACTTTAGCTGGATAAAACTACAATCAGAATGCTCTGAAGCTGAACTGGAAGAAATTATCAAAATCTTAGAGCAATATAAGAGAGAAGTCAAGCAAGCATATGAAAATTGACCAAAATTGACCACACCACTTCCAGATATAAGAAGAAAAATGAACACCTGTACTCCAGTAACCTCTGAGGTAATAAAAGTTCTGGAGGAATGTCAAAGAGAATCTGACCAAATATTTGATCCAGCCACAACCAAAAAATCTTTCTCCCAGTTATTGTGGAGGGAAAATACCAAGTCCACTTATGCCTTAACAGTGTCCAGTGGAAGTAGCTGCCTTGAATCACAAATATCTTCAAGGAAGGCCAAGGTAGCTGTGCGTTTGGCTTCAAAACAGGCAGAAATACGCAGAGAAGAGGAAATTTTCATGCAAAGAGAAAAACTCAAGCTCGAAAATCAAAGGGACCAGGAAGTGATAGAAGCGGAATACAACATTTATGTTGAAGGAGAGGACAATGATTTGGTTCACACGCAGGTGAATCTTCAATTCACAGTAACAAGCAGATGAAAAAAGGTGTAGTTGAGTTTTCTATAACTGAAAAGGACAACAACTGCAATTGACATCATCCAGGATAGATATACAAAATCAGGAGAATGCTTTTAGGTATTCTCACTGTCTACAAGAAAATGTTGAGATATTGTAGCTTCTCTAGAATCCCATACAATGCATGAATCCTGTAAAAATATCTGATGTAGAAATCTTCTAGAACAGTGTGGAATAACAAAAAGAAACACACAGTAACAAGTGGATGCAAAAAGGTGCAGCTGAGATTCCCGTTACTTAAAATGGACAAGAGCTGCAAATTATGGAAACATCATTCATGTCAGACACACAAAACCAGAAGAACAGAGAATTGCAAGAAAAAATCTGCAGTAGCAAGCAGATGCAAAAAGATGCAGCTGAGATTTCCATTATTTAAAATGGACAAGAGCTGCAAATTATGGAAACATCATTCATGTCAGACACACAAAACCAGAAGAACAGAGAATTGCAAGAAGAAATCTGCAGTAGCAAGCAGATGCAAAAAGATGCAGCTGAGATTTCCGTTACTTAAAATGGACAAGAGCTGCAAATTATGGAAACATCATTCATGTCAGACACACAAAACCAGAAGAACAGAGAATTGCAAGAAGAAATCTGCAGTAGCAAGCAGATGCAAAAAGATGCAGCTGAGATTTCCATTATTTAAAATGGACAAGAGCTGCAAATTATGGAAACATCATTCATGTCAGACACACAAAACCAGAAGAACAGAGAATTGCAAGAAAAAATCTGCAGTAGCAAGCAGATGCAAAAAGATGCAGCTGAGATTTCCGTTACTTAAAATGGACAAGAGCTGCAAATTATGGAAACATCATTCATGTCAGACACACAAAACCAGAAGAACAGAGAATTGCAAGAAGAAATCTGCAGTAGCAAGCAGATGCAAAAAGATGCAGCTGAGATTTCCGTTACTTAAAATGGACAAGAGCTGCAAATTATGGAAACATCATTCATGTCAGACACACAAAACCAGAAGAACAGAGAATTGCAAGAAGAAATCTGCAGTAGCAAGCAGATGCAAAAAGATGCAGCTGAGATTTCCGTTACTTAAAATGGACAAGAGCTGCAAATTATGGAAACATCATTCATGTCAGACACACAAAACCAGAAGAACAGAGAATTGCAAGAAGAAATCTGCAGTAGCAAGCAGATGCAAAAAGATGCAGCTGAGATTTCCGTTACTTAAAATGGACAAGAGCTGCAAATTATGGAAACATCATTCATGTCAGACACACAAAACCAGAAGAACAGAGAATTGCAAGAAGAAATCTGCAGTAGCAAGCAGATGCAAAAAGATGCAGCTGAGATTTCCGTTACTTAAAATGGACAAGAGCTGCAAATTATGGAAACATCATTCATGTCAGACACACAAAACCAGAAGAACAGAGAATTGCAAGAAGAAATCTGCAGTAGCAAGCAGATGCAAAAAGATGCAGCTGAGATTTCCGTTACTTAAAATGGACAAGAGCTGCAAATTATGGAAACATCATTCATGTCAGACACACAAAACCAGAAGAACAGAGAATTGCAAGAAGAAATCTGCAGTAGCAAGCAGATGCAAAAAGATGCAGCTGAGATTTCCGTTACTTAAAATGGACAAGAGCTGCAAATTATGGAAACATCATTCATGTCAGACACACAAAACCAGAAGAACAGAGAATTGCAAGAAGAAATCTGCAGTAGCAAGCAGATGCAAAAAGATGCAGCTGAGATTTCCGTTACTTAAAATGGACAAGAGCTGCAAATTATGGAAACATCATTCATGTCAGACACACAAAACCAGAAGAACAGAGAATTGCAAGAAAAATCTGCAGTAGCAAGCAGATGCAAAAGATGCAGCTGAGATTTCCATTATTTAAAATGGACAAGAGCTGCAAATTATGGAAACATCATTCATGTCAGACACACAAAACCAGAAGAACAGAGAATTGCAAGAAGAAATCTGCAGTAGCAAGCAGATGCAAAAAGATGCAGCTGAGATTTCCGTTACTTAAAATGGACAAGAGCTGCAAATTATGGAAACATCATTCATGTCAGACACACAAAACCAGAAGAACAGAGAATTGCAAGAAGAAATCTGCAGTAGCAAGCAGATGCAAAAAGATGCAGCTGAGATTTCCGTTATTTAAAATGGACAAGAGCTGCAAATTATGGAAACATCATTCATGTCAGACACACAAAACCAGAAGAACAGAGAATTGCAAGAAGAAATCTGCAGTAGCAAGCAGATGCAAAAAGATGCAGCTGAGATTTCCGTTACTTAAAATGGACAAGAGCTGCAAATTATGGAAACATCATTCATGTCAGACACACAAAACCAGAAGAACAGAGAATTGCAAGAAGAAATCTGCAGTAGCAAGCAGATGCAAAAATGCAGCTGAGATTTCCATTATTTAAAATGGACAAGAGCTGCAAATTATGGAAACATCATTCATGTCAGACACACAAAACCAGAAGAACAGAGAATTGCAAGAAGAAATCTGCAGTAGCAAGCAGATGCAAAAAGATGCAGCTGAGATTTCCGTTACTTAAAATGGACAAGAGCTGCAAATTATGGAAACATCATTCATGTCAGACACACAAAACCAGAAGAACAGAGAATTGCAAGAAGAAATCTGCAGTAGCAAGCAGATGCAAAAAAGATGCAGCTGAGATTTCCGTTACTTAAAATGGACAAGAGCTGCAAATTATGGAAACATCATTCATGTCAGACACACAAAACCAGAAGAACAGAGAATTGCAAGAAGAAATCTGCAGTAGCAAGCAGATGCAAAAAAGATGCAGCTGAGATTTCCGTTACTTAAAATGGACAAGAGCTGCAAATTATGGAAACATCATTCATGTCAGACACACAAAACCAGAAGAACAGAGAATTGCAAGAAAAATCTGCAGTAGCAAGCAGATGCAAAAAGATGCAGCTGAGATTTCCGTTACTTAAAATGGACAAGAGCTGCAAATTATGGAAACATCATTCATGTCAGACACACAAAACCAGAAGAACAGAGAATTGCAAGAAGAAATCTGCAGTAGCAAGCAGATGCAAAAAGATGCAGCTGAGATTTCCGTTACTTAAAATGGACAAGAGCTGCAAATTATGGAAACATCATTCATGTCAGACACACAAAACCAGAAGAACAGAGAATTGCAAGAAGAAATCTGCAGTAGCAAGCAGATGCAAAAAGATGCAGCTGAGATTTCCGTTACTTAAAATGGACAAGAGCTGCAAATTATGGAAACATCATTCATGTCAGACACACAAAACCAGAAGAACAGAGAATTGCAAGAAGAAATCTGCAGTAGCAAGCAGATGCAAAAAGATGCAGCTGAGATTTCCGTTACTTAAAATGGACAAGAGCTGCAAATTATGGAAACATCATTCATGTCAGACACACAAAACCAGAAGAACAGAGAATTGCAAGAAGAAATCTGCAGTAGCAAGCAGATGCAAAAAGATGCAGCTGAGATTTCCGTTACTTAAAATGGACAAGAGCTGCAAATTATGGAAACATCATTCATGTCAGACACACAAAACCAGAAGAACAGAGAATTGCAAGAAAAAAATCTGCAGTAGCAAGCAGATGCAAAAAGATGCAGCTGAGATTTCCGTTACTTAAAATGGACAAGAGCTGCAAATTATGGAAACATCATTCATGTCAGACACACAAAACCAGAAGAACAGAGAATTGCAAGAAAAAATCTGCAGTAGCAAGCAGATGCAAAAAGATGCAGCTGAGATTTCTTACTTAAAATGGACAAGAGCTGCAAATTATGGAAACATCATTCATGTCAGACACACAAAACCAGAAGAACAGAGAATTGCAAGAAGAAATCTGCAGTAGCAAGCAGATGCAAAAAGATGCAGCTGAGATTTCTGTTACTTAAAATGGACAAGAGCTGCAAATTATGGAAACATCATTCATGTCAGACACACAAAACCAGAAGAACAGAGAATTGCAAGAAAAAAATCTGCAGTAGCAAGCAGATGCAAAAAGATGCAGCTGAGATTTCCATTACTTAAAATGGACAAGAGCTGCAAATTATGGAAACATCATTCATGTCAGACACACAAAACCAGAAGAACAGAGAATTGCAAGAAGAAATCTGCAGTAGCAAGCAGATGCAAAAAGATGCAGCTGAGATTTCGTTACTTAAAATGGACAAGAGCTGCAAATTATGGAAACATCATTCATGTCAGACACACAAAACCAGAAGAACAGAGAATTGCAAGAAAAATCTGCAGTAGCAAGCAGATGCAAAAAGATGCAGCTGAGATTTCCGTTACTTAAAATGGACAAGAGCTGCAAATTATGGAAACATCATTCATGTCAGACACACAAAACCAGAAGAACAGAGAATTGCAAGAAAAAATCTGCAGTAGCAAGCAGATGCAAAAAGATGCAGCTGAGATTTCCGTTACTTAAAATGGACAAGAGCTGCAAATTATGGAAACATCATTCATGTCAGACACACAAAACCAGAAGAACAGAGAATTGCAAGAAAAAATCTGCAGTAGCAAGCAGATGCAAAAAGATGCAGCTGAGATTTCCGTTACTTAAAATGGACAAGAGCTGCAAATTATGGAAACATCATTCATGTCAGACACACAAAACCAGAAGAACAGAGAATTGCAAGAAAAAATCTGCAGTAGCAAGCAGATGCAAAAAGATGCAGCTGAGATTTCCATTACTTAAAATGGACAAGAGCTGCAAATTATGGAAACATCATTCATGTCAGACACACAAAACCAGAAGAACAGAGAATTGCAAGAAGAAATCTGCAGTAGCAAGCAGATGCAAAAAGATGCAGCTGAGATTTCTGTTACTTAAAATGGTCAAGAGCTGCAAATTATGGAAACATCATTCATGTCAGACACACAAAACCAGAAGAACAGAGAATTGCAAGAAAAAATCTGCAGTAGCAAGCAGATGCAAAAAGATGCAGCTGAGATTTCTTACTTAAAATGGACAAGAGCTGCAAATTATGGAAACATCATTCATGTCAGACACACAAAACCAGAAGAACAGAGAATTGCAGCAGTAGCAAGCAGATGCTGCATTTGCATTCTTAAAATGGACAAGAGCTGCAAATTATGGAAACATCATTCATGTCAGACACACAAAACCAGAAGAACAGAGAATTGCAAGAAAAAAATCTGCAGTAGCAAGCAGATGCAAAAAGGTGCAACCAATAATGCTATCACTACATATGGACAGCAACTGGAAATGATGCAACTATCATCCATGTCAGACACCCAAAACTAGGAGAATGTACTTGTGTGTCCTGACTGACTGCAAGATAACTTTGAGACACTAGAGCTCTTCAAGATTCACATGAAAAACGTGCATTGTATAAAGGAAACAGAACTGTACACAGGCAACTATAGCAACACTCCCTATCCCAACATGTGTATCTTGAATGATCATAAAAGTAAGTCATCAAAATTTGTCTTGTTTGGATATTAAGCATCTATGAAGCTTTTATAAATGTCGATGCTCTGACCGAACATAAGCAGCACACCTACAGTGAAGTCAGTGCATCAAATGATGGTGTGGAGTGTGCACTACCTTTCTAAGCCCCATGGAAATCTTGGAACATTTGTGATATTCTTGTGGCGAGCCGGAAGTTCTTACTTCAACAGACAGAGATCGAATGACAAAAATAAGTAGTTTGCGCATGTGGATTGCGCACCCTAGTAAAAATAAAATTCAAAATAAAAGTCGTAAAATTCAACCAATCAGAGGCGTTCCCGCCTAATAAGAAAAATTATTGAATGGAGCCTACGGAGCCTACCTGATTGCTTTAAATGCTCAGACTTTTTCATTTTCAAGCAGAAAGATTTTGCCTGCCTAAGAGAATCCTTGTCACATGTTTTAAGAATTTTTAATGCAGAAGGTATGAACTATGTATCAATCTCTCTCTCTTTAAATAATCATCGCTTTAAGAGACAAACTAAATATCAGTACAAATACAGCTTGACTGATGATTATTGTGACATAAAAATTTTAACGTTCTTTCTCATTGAGTGAACTGTAAAATATTATCTTACATTTTACATTTGAACTTTAAAAAAAGAACTTTTGGCAGAACCTCGCCCAGTATTCGATGCTACCTTTTTGTATACATTTTGTTAATACAATTTTGTTTGTTTAATCAAGAGTTTTGTCTTCTATGCCATGTGCTTGATTGTTTTATGGTCTTTAAATGTTTGAACACTTTTATTAAATATTGACATCAAACTGCCCTACCTATCACCATATTCTCATAAATGCTTACAAGGGAAAACCCTTCCCAAAGCTATCAAGTCAAAATGGAGCATCTGGGGCTCCAAAAGGGAAATTCCAGCCATCACACTTACCTCTATAATCAGGGCTTTGGAGATGGATTTCCTTGACACAAATCCCAGAGAAAAAAACATGTCACAAGAAGACATCAAATTTCTGGAAATATCAACTAGGGAGATTCTGCACAATAATGAAGGATATCTGGAAATGCCCTTAACTTTCCATGGAAGTCCCTGTCTCCCAAAGAATAAATATTTGACTGAAATTTGTCTAAAACATGTTGAAGCCAAGATGGGAAGCAGGGTTCAACAACTTGAAGAACCTCAAACTAGTCAAAATTCAAAGACTAGTCGTGCTGGTCAAGAACAATTACCCCCCCACACACACACACTCATATCCCCACACACACCACAATAAAAGAAAATTACAATCCCCTCCCCCTAAAACACACACACATAACAAAAAAAAAAATTGGATATACTCCAACTCCCTCAGTGATCATTGTAATTTTTGGTAGCCCGGTGATACAGATGTTCAATAAAATCTTATGTTCAATCATAAATCCATCGAGTCTTGTGTTTTAATTTCTACCAAAAGAAGCATCAGGGAGCTGCCATATAAACCAATTTCACATTAATTTCTTTATCTGTTATTTTAAAATTGCCTATTTTTACATTTTCCAGTCTTATTCTTTCACAAAAATTTACTTTGGTTTTAATACTTTCATGATAAACTTTGAAAAAGAAAGGTAACTTCTTAAAAACAATTTTCTAAAGACTTAAATTCCATTTTTTATGAACATGCTGTTCATAAAACATAGAAAAGCATCGTGCATTCAATTTTGTTCTAAAGCAACTGTAAACTTGTTAGACTAACTACTTGTCAATGAGTCAATCCCCAAACACTGGATTAATAGAACTTTAGATCGAATGTAAAAGCAAGCCATTTCATTTTAATTAGTAAAATTACTAATTTTTTTTATCATGAAAAAACAATATAACCTTTTTTCTTTAATTACAGACGAAAGAAATGTTTTGATATATTTTGTATTTTAATTATCTCTTCTTAAAACTAAAAAGTTAAAACTTAGTTTTATTGTAGAGTAGAAGATTACTACATCATACTGACTGCAGCACTTTTTAAAAAATTAGATTTGTTGTTTGATCTTTTATTAGTCAACCTTTCCCTTTTGTTAAACTTCTCTTTATTACTGAAGGCCTTTGTTGTAAATCGACCAATACGTCTAGTGTTTTTTAAAATTTTATTCTTAAAATTAGCTAATGAATAAAATCCTTCTCTGTCACCTAACATCATTGTTTTTATTATTCTGTATTTAAACAATTTTTCTTATGAGGATTTCCTCATAATTCTTTAAAATCTATTTTTTCTCTTCATTCATCGAGAAACCTGTTATTTTAAATATTAACACATAACAATACTTAACTTGCAACCTCCCAATCATGATTATTTTCCATTTGTCTGTTAGTGTCAACAACAAAGATTACTCATCCTCAGCTCTGGCTTCTTCACTTATTCTCTCAACTCTTGCATTCTTATTTTGCTTTCTTCTGTTCTTTATTTTTCAGGAACATACACCATCACCCATGATGAATGTTACAATGAATGGAGAGTTCTACCATATTTTAAGCCTTGTTCATTCTTTATCTCACATAAAGCTTTAAACTCTTTGTAGCACTTGCTCCTCCTCTCTACTTACTCACACTCAATTTTTTTCTTTGAAAGTGCTCAATCACTGTTTGATTGATTTTGATTTCTTTTCTGTCACACTTCTCTTTCTCAATTGTGCAATTCCTCTATCTCTATCCTCTTCATACTTGCCTATTATGTATTTCTCTTTTTTTCTATTGTCGTCTCTTCTCTTTTCAGTACTTGTTTCCTCCTTCTCTCCTCCTTATTTACCCATTATTCTATCTCCCCTTCGTCCTCATTGAGCGTATGTGTGTGTGAATATGTGCGCTTCTAGCAGTCGTTACACGTTCAGCTGGTGTGTATGTGCTGCTACCAACCAGTGCAGATCAAACATAAAACACTGGACTATATACACAGAAGAGCACAGAACGAAAAATACGCAACGGATACACAGAAAAAAAGCACCGACAGTAAGCAGAAGATCTTTTTATTGGATATACCTCAAACTTAAATGACTTACAACTATTCGCTTTAGCCAGTGCCAACGGCGAAAAAAAAATGACATAAGCATTGTTGTTGTTGTTCTTATTATTATTGTTCTTATTGTTGTTATTTTTCTTATTGTTGTTGTTGTTGTTATTATTATTGTTATTATTATTATTATTATTATCATTATTATTATTATTATTATTATTCGTCACATCAGACTTTGATGTTCGGTTCGAAACCTGCCACTTTCTCTCTTATTCGTTGCTCGACTTTCTTTTTCTTAAATACTGAATAATTTATAATGCCATAAATGTATATCGTAAATGGCATTTATGGTATATAAAAGGTCTAATTCAATCCAGATCTCTGATTCATTCATCGTTAGTTTACAAATCAGGTAAATACGTTGGGAGGTAAAAGTAGTTTATTTTGAAAAGAAACGATGTGGTACTTTATTATTATTAGTTTTAGGTAACTTTTCTTTAATATCTAAAAATGTAAACATAAAACATTTGTTCATATGATAAATGCATTCATTTTATCGGTGAATTTAAAAATGGTCATTTTTGTGTCACAACTCAGACCAACAAATCTTTTAACACACGTGCAACCTATTTAAAAAGACTAACCTCATTTAATTGCTTATATTTTTCATTATTCGTAATGTTTGTTTAAAGATTAAGCTATTCAATTGTCTTCTTCATCGTCTCCCTATTTGTTGTAGCTTCTTAATGGCATTTCTCTTTTTAATACAATTCAGAAAGGGATTATTTTGTTTTCTTTTATTTGGTTGGTTGGTAACAATTTTGGATATTAAAAGATCAAAATTCACATTGATTTTTAACTAAAACTAAAGAGAAAAATCTTCCAACTACAAAAGCTTTCATTTATGCTTCATTTTTTTTCTTTTCTTTCAAATGGTAGTTGTAATAATTTGTTTCATTCCGTTTGAAAAAACGAAACAAAAAACAAAACAAAACGAAACAAAAAACGATAGAAATGTCTTGAATTCTTCAATGAACTGATTTTTTTTATTAACAGATTATTTATAGTTGACCTTTTATTGAAAATTTTGTTTTGAATGAAAGTAGTAAACTTATACGTACTCGTGATTTTTTCAAGCTGTTCTTAGTCCCATGCTTTTATTTTAAAGATGTATTAAAGAATGAATGGTTCACAGTTGGAGTTTAAGTTTTATTTTTCCATGTTACAAAACTATTTTAATTGCATTTACAATGCTATATTTACAAATTATTTGAAAATATTTAAAATGTTTCTTCAAAGTGTGAGAAATTATTACTATCATGATTATCATTATTATTATTTACTGTAAACTTTTTGCTTTTTTTTTAATCTCGAAGAACATGCGACTATTTGGCATTTCTTTTTCTTTTTACAATTACAAATAATCCAAATTTGTTTAATACCATGCTGTTTTTACTTGATCAAACTATTAAGATAGTCTAATTAAACCAATCAAATACAAACTAACATATTGATCACGAAAGAACATTGGCATTTTCGATTTATTTACTCATTATTCTTTCTCCATATTTTTATTATTAACTAAAAATTGTCGATAATTGATGATTTTTGTTTGTGACTTTGTAAACTATAAATTTTCGTTTCAGTCCTTCTGTAATTGTTTTAACCGCAAAAATTAATCTTTAATTTGAAAATGTTAATTCTTTTTTCAATTCATTAAACTTATTACATTATTCAATGAAAAATAAAACACTAAGAATGGTTATGTCCTTAGTAGATTGTTTATTTCTGATTTATTTCATTTCTCTTATAAATCCTTTGAACGTTTACAATACATCATGAACCATATTTTTACTAGAATCTAAACAGTAAACACCCAAAGTTTAACACTTATATTTTTGAATTTTCATTGAAATCAATTTTATTCAAATATATTCTTTTCCGTCTATGTTTCTCTCAATCTCACCCCCCCCTCTGGATATTGCTGGTCTCGTTACTAATTTAAAATGTTATTTAAACCTCAAATGTAAACGAAACTGTTTACTTCAATATAACGTTAAGTTTTAGTTGCTTATGTTTCTTGTAAACATCTTACACAAAAGACAGTATTTTGTTTCCTTTACAAAAAGACTTTCGGTTTTATTTTCAAATTTGCTATAATTATCCTTTTTCTATAAATTTTTCAAACCACAATTTCTTCCGATCACTTATTTCTCTAAACCTTAATTTCCGATAATCATTATTATATCATTTATTAAAACTAAACTAGTATATTTCGCTAAAAAAGAAGGAAAAAAAAGAAGAAAAGATTGTCACCACATGACTTCGATAAGAAATTAATTTAAAGTCAAATTATTATTATTATTGTTAATAGTAGTAGTAGTAGTAGTAATATTGATGTTGATAATCTCAATTCTTGCCGTTATTAACTACATTTCGAAGATCGTGTTTTCTTAGTATTTCGTTATTCATTTTTTATCAATACATTTTATTGGAAAATAACTATATCCATGTTGATAGTGACATTTTAGTACACCTTTCTTTATGCTGAAAAAATGGGATCGTTTTGGAGCATATTGACTTTAAAAAAATAATTTGTACGCGATCACACGTGCTTGTTTATATTTCGCTCCTTAAAATGTTGATAATTTCATTGCGCTAACACGAAGGTATTACTTTGTAATAATTACAAAGTCTTCAGTCGCTCTCTACACGTGTCATAACAAAATATTTTTTTCTTTTATGTTTTGTTTGCATTGCAAACTTTATATAGTGAAATGATAAATAAAATTCACAACGATGAAATAATTTCATGAAACGTGTTGTTTAGCTATTGAGACAAGTCATGGAAATGTAAAAAAAATATCATCATACCATCAGTAATCCTATTTTAAACAATATGTCGAAGGCAACCTTTCAATTAAATATTTGTACTGAGTATTCTTACTCTTAAAGTGTTAAATTACAATTCTTTAAATAAGAAAAAAAAACAAAACAAAAAAAACAACAAACAAAAAGTGTTCCAGGTGTATTCCTTGACAGGAATTTTATTCGTGGAGAGAATAATTGCCATGTCATGACATTTTAAAATACTTTTTTTAAGGAACATAAATTTTCGAAGCTGCAAATCAATGGGTATTTGTCTAGAATATTTCGCTCGGGAAATGTCTGCGACAATGTACACACACACACACACACACACACACACATAGCCATGTGCAAAAATTGACAAGGGAGATAATTTTTTTTTAATTTCTTAATTTTAAAACAATTACAACAAATCAGGGAATAGTCCGATTTTAATGAAATTTTCACCAAATTATTTTTCAACGACTTAATTTTATAACGATTAATTTATTTTATTTAAATAAAATAATTTTTTTTTTATCAATTCAGAATTTTTTTTCTTCAAATGGTCGCCTTTGACCATTAGAATAAAAATAATTTCCGGTCCCTAACTTTTACATTTCTTGAAAGATCATATCTTGAAGAATATATAAAAGATATTTTCTTAAAACTCAAAAAGTAATTCAAGGCGCATGTTTTTCTTTAATTTTTTATTCGTAGTTTTAAAACCAAAATCTTTCTTTGAATTGATGTAAAAAAATTATCTTATCTAATGTAAATGGAGTATTTTTACCATCTTAAAATTTCAAAGTCAATTTTAAATATCTGGAACTATTTATGACAAGGTCAAAAATTTTATGGAAGATAGAACTCAATGGCGCATTTTTTAACTTACATTTTTAGATAGATTACCTATCTAAAAATGTAAGTTAAAAAATGCGCCATTTTGCGCAACATATTTTCCGAATTTTTTATATATTTAATATAAATTACAATTTTTTTTATAGCGTTAGTTTATGGTATGGGTAACAAAACGGGTAACAAAACGGACCGAATTCTCTCATTTTCTGATGATAAGAAAAGTTTTAGTTATCAACGGGTTTCACCGTATTTCACTCATGTGTTTGGTTCTTTTACTTGAATTCATTCACTGAAGACTTTGTTTCAAAAGGTAAGTTGTTCTTTTATTTATTTCCTTTCAAAAATAGTAAATTTGAAAATAATACCTAATTAAAAGAAAGCATTTTCTTAATAAATTATTGAACACTGAAAACTTCTAAAAACCGAACGTTCTTATTCTTAAAAATATACTTTGCGCGAGTATTTTTATTCTAGATATTGTTAGATATCTAGTAAACATTTGTAGTATAAGTATTTTATTTAAAAAAAAAACACTTTTAAAGTTTTGTTATACACGTGAAATAAAATGTAATTTTAGCAGTTTTTTTTTTATTTAATATTTTTTTTAAGTGATGTAAATTTTAATTCGTGGCAGCACGAATTGTTTCTTTTGGCAAATAATTTTCTTTTTGTTTATGAAATTATTAAACTTTTGATATAACATTCCTTAAGAAAAAAGCTAACGATAAAAAAAAGGATAAATATTTTTCTTATTTACGAGACTTGAGTTAAAAAAAAATGTAAGATGTTCTACTGACTTTATCTAAACAAAACATTGATTTAAAAAAAAGTTTTTTTTTTTATTAAAATCGGCTTATTAGTTTCTTTTTGTTGATTAAAAAAAAAGATTCTTGTACTTCGCCTTATCGACGATTTTAAGAATCACAAAAACAATAAATTAAAGCTGGGTAATTTCTCTGATAAAATTAAATTAATTTTATCAATGAAGATACCGTAAAATCATGGAAAATTAAATGTAACACTCTGGAATTATCAACAAAATCAATTTTGTAGTTATTAATGATTAAAGTAAAGAGGTTAAGGTAAAACAAAGTTTTTAATTTAAAAGTGTTTGTTTTTCTCCTTAACATACTTAAATTTCATACCGCTACTTTCTTAAAATAAATCTTTATTAAACTTTATTTTCTATCATAATTGATGCAATACTTTTAAAATTCACTATTAAATGTTTCAGTGATAAATACGTCAACTATGACAGAAGTCTTTTTGGCTGCACTTCCAAGAAAAATATATTTTTAAGATATTGGGTGAAAAATCCAATGTTTATCTTTTACTTCGAAATACCCGGATGTGAAAACATGAGATAGTGAAAAACGGCACGAGCTATCGTATCTTTGGATACGTATTTATCTCCCTTCAACTCTAGATTTTTGACATCACACACACACACACACACACACACACACACACACACACACACACACACGCGTGTATATATATAATATATATATATATATATATATATATATATATATATATATATAATATTAGTCATGTTCAAGGATTGCCAAGGGAGATCTTAATTTTAAAACAATTACCAAAAATCAGGGAATTTTCCAATTTTAATTAAATTTTAACCAAATTATTTTCTGACGATTACCAGCAAATAAAAAAAAAAATTTTTCATCAATTCAGAATGTAGGAGGGGGGATTTGATGAATTTGATAAATATTTTTCTTTAAATTGATGCAAAAAAAATTATTTTATCTAAACTGAGTTTTTTACTACCTTAAAAATTTCAAGGTCAGTTGTACATGACTGACAGCATCATTGACTAACTTGAAAATTTAACAAAAGGTAGCCCTGAATTTTATCTTTGTAAAAATCTAACTTAAAAAATATGCTATGATATGCTGCATATTTTCAGAGATTTTTAAAGGTTAAAAACATTCGTAAATTTTTAACTATGGATGACAAAACGGGCTGAAATTTCTCCTAGTCTAAATAAATATGTCAATCACAACAGAGAAAAGTCTTTTTGGCTACACTTACAAGAAAAATATTTTTTAAGATATTGGATAGAAATTCCAATGTTTTATCTTTTACTTCGAAATACCCAGATGTGAAAACATATGAGATAGTAAAAAATAGCAATTTAGGTCAACCATAAAAATTTGCTCAGAGAAACATTATCATTAATAAAAATGATCTAAGTGAGATATATATATATTGAAAAAAACCAAAAAAAAAACCTCAGTTCGATGTTAAAATTGATTTTTCAAAAATATTGGGTTAAAACTTCAATGTCAGATGGTTTGTATCATAAAATCATCATATTTATTAATATAAGGACTTTTAAAAAAAATTGAAATTAGTTCTGTCCCCCTCAAATAATGTTGCGTACATCCATCAATTAATCATTAAATAATTATTTTGAATATTTTACACAAAATCATAGGCATTTATTTATTTGTAAACTTTTTAGTTAACTTCTTAATTCTGAAAGAAAGGTGAAAGTAAAACATAATTTCTAAAACT
>CM042158.1:81387487-81392002 GCA_023376005.1 Doryteuthis pealeii | reverse complement strand
AACAACAACAAAACTGTTGAGTATGTAGGACATAGTTAACAGTATTAAATAATATATGACAATTTTATTAATAATTGAGGTTTAGATAAAAATAAAATCCATGTGAATGTGATGTCAATAAACTAAGAGAATTGTGACATGAGCTAGGAACTATAAGTTTCGGTACAGACAGAAAAAACACACAATCTCCTTATATAAGAATATATATACTGTTATCCTCATACCATCCGACATATACTAATACATATGCCCTATATATCTGTTATATTAATATATATTCAAAATAATCATTATATATACTATATATGTCAGCTATATATATTACAAACCCACATACTACGATATAGATATCGTCCTATAACCTATACAGCAAATATATCGCCACCCTCACGAGGCGCACGTATTATAAGCGTTTTAAATGCTAATGTAAAATATGTTAAATTAGATAAGACATAATGAACAACTACAAAAACAGACATGCAGATAAAGATTGTAAAACAGACGTGGGGGGACTATAATCAAAAGCTTAGAACACTTTGAAACTAACATGCATTTCCTAATTTAACTATTATTAAAAATAGGAGTCAAAGAATTAAAGATACAGGTTATATCTTTCTTGTTAATGGATTTCTCTTCTAAGATTTACCCCAAATTTTTGCCTCATATTATTAAGATAAAACCAAACAATTAGAAATCAATGATTACTAAGCGCAAATATCTTAGTAATACAACATTTTTAAATATCAATATGCAAATAGATCTTCCTCGTTCACACATTTTCTATTTTGTGCTATATATCAAATACAATTGCATTTATCTAGTATGCAGATCATGCACCAACCAGTATAAGGTGTAATGTGCTAATGTAATGCTAATGTAATTTATGTCGTACAGTTGCCTCAGCGCCATGACACCACAACCTGGCCATCCAAAGTCTCATGCAGGTACACAGAACTAATGCGTTGTGCAGGAACTAATGACACAGTTCACAGGTTAGTCAGGGATATGGCTATGTATGTGCCTGTGAATGTGTATGTTGGAGAAGTGGCTCAGCATTATAGCTTTTGCGCGGCTATCTAAAGGCGAGCATGGCACACGCACTTTGAAATTTTTCACTGCTCCGCAGCCTACAACAGATGCAGGCAGTTTATTCCATTGGTCTCCGCAATTCTGAGCGTGAAAAATTTTCCGCAAAGTCACATCTGCACACAGTCTGTTTTCTGACTTTGTAGGCATGCCCCGCGTGATAATTTGTGGAGAGATTGCGAGATCAAAAAGGCTGCTCAAGGTTGCTGTATTGTTGACGCCATTGATTATATGACCTCATGAGCATTACCAGGTCATTGCCCAGTACTGCCAAGTTCACGACATCCAATTCCCCAAGGGCCCTGCAAGTACCGTCAGAGTTATGCCATATTCCTGGTGGATGGTACTCGCTGGTCTGCACGTCTTTGTACAGCTTTCTAGTGAGAGTAAATATTCCTGCAGAAAGCGTAGGGTTCCAGGATGGCTGACTGCAAACACTCCCAAGTTTGTTCGCCGTACCATAGCTTTGTATACAGCTTCAACAGTAGATAGCCCGGTGAACGGCTGACAAAGTTCTGCTGAAGTGCACGCCCTCGCCTTTTGGCAATTTTTGCAGATGTGTTTTTCGTCCAACGCTGAAATTCATCTCCTGACAGCAATACCCAGCATCAACGTTCGCAAGAAGATCTCCTTTTGGTATTAGTGTTGGAGGGATATATGTATGATGGCATTTTCCTCCCAAAATGCCAATGGTGGTGCATTTCGCATCCACAGCCAGCCTTCAGTTGCCAGTCGTTGATCCATTGTGCACTGTGTCCAGGTCTGATTGTAGTCCAAGATTGCACTCCGTCAGTTCAGGATCTGTTCTGTTTTTATTTCAAGGTACAACTTGACGATCAACGCCATACTTCAGACCCCTATGGTCATTCCTTAGTTAGACTCTAATCTGATATACGCGAAACAAAGGCGCCAAGAACTGCAGCCCTCTCTTTTATGGTACCCAGATGACATTCTCATATGGTGATGAGCTGTTTGCCCAAGAACTGTAACTACCTCTCGTATGAGTTATGAAGACTTCTAACCAGCTCAAAAAGTCATCCTTCACCCCCATTGCAGAGAGTTTTGCCCAAAAGTCTTTTGGTCGGGCACTGAGTTGAAGGCCTTAGCAAAGCTGCAAGTACCGACAACATCTCACCCATTGAGCCCCCCACACACTCAGTCGATCCCGGTGATTCCTCTAGCGAACTCCTAACAACTTGATCACAACAGCTGACATATTGGGGACAAATACCAAACTGCCCTTACCACAGATGGTCGGAATACAGAATTTGTGAAGCGTTCCAGAAATCCAAAGTCTCTCTCTGATGCGAGGACTCCATCAACTTCGCCAATGCAACTTGTAAGACTGACTGGCGATAGTTAACAGGTGATGTGCGCGGTCGCCCTTCTTGCAACAGTGCGATTCACATAGCAGTTCTTCCACTGTTCTGGCCAACCTGGCGTGGTAGCATCATTTTTCAAAGCCAAAATTGGAGAAAACAGCTTAGCTGGTGGCAGAATGGACAGTACCCGCCCGTCTGAGAAGCAGGTATTTCACACCATCAAGACTACGAGAAGCATGGTGCGTTTACTCTTGACGGTGGCGCGCAGCCATGCAGGTGTTGGACTTCTATAGTAGCTTATAGAAGTTTGATGTCAGAGGTGGAGGAGATGGTACATTTTCGTCCTAGACCAGTGAAAATGCCGACATAGACATTACACGCAACATAGTTCGCACACTTCTTTAGGGTCTCGGTGATTTGGTTTGTATGAGATTGCGAAGAGGCCAACAGGGGCAGTGAGGCCTCTGTTCTCGAATGTACATTATTTCAGAACACCTTACTGTCCGGGCTGTTTGCTATGCGCTGTTCAAATTCAAGTACTGCCCTTTTTTATCACCTGCTTGAGGTGGTTGGACGATTGGCTTCACCATTTCCCATATTGTCCTCTGAACTTGTGAACGTTGGTACTTCCGCTCAGTACTACAGCGTTCCTCCTGGTGTAGTCGACTGCCTTGCAGTCTCCCAAATTGCTCTCCCTGGGTGCTTTCTTCCGCCTTACGTTGTACTGATGTCCATATGCTGCCCATATTGAGTTCTGGATATTCTTGGTTATAATGTTAACTCTCCAGACTCGTTGAATTCAGGCCAACTTGGACGTGCAGCTCTGCAGTAACAGTCCCAGTCCGCTTTGTCCCAGTCAAAATGAAGCAATCACGGGTTGATTTTGTTTTTTGTTACTCCCCATGAGGACAGATTGGCAACGATCATGGCATGATAGAGTTCACTTAGAGGTTCCTCAGTAGAGACATTAATGACCGCTTCAGAGTAGTGGTGAAGATTAGATCCAGAGTATTGTCACCTATTGTCGGGGAGGTGACTACTTGGACAGTTCGAATCCAACACCAGCTCGAGGAAATCGTTAGCACCTTTGGCCATTGAAAGGTTTCCCAATCAATTTCAGGGTAGTTGAAGTCCCCTGCAATGAAAACATAAGTGGCTGTTTTCTGCAGCAGCTCTAAGATATCACAGAGTGCGTGTCCTGGTTGTTAATTGGGGGACGGTAAACAACTCCCAGTAGGAGCGATGACATGTTCATCCGTATCTCACAGAAAAGAATTCTTGCTGTGAATGGTTTTAAGTCAGCGCAAGGAATTGTTGAGAGGTCTGAACGAATGTAGATCATGACACCACCACCACGACGATTGGAGCGGTCTTTGCGAAACAGGTTGTAGCCCGTTACGTTGAAGACCCCATCCCACAATAAGGAATGAGCCCATGTTTCCGTGATTGTTATGAAATCAGGGTTGATACTTTTGACATATGTATCAAAAAGATATATCTTGTTGCATAGACTGCGAGCATTCAATGACAACAATTTATACCCTGATTTCAGCTCATGATTATGTGCAAGGGGCGTCAGGTTGTTCAGAGTTAGTTTCCCACAGATTCTGTTTTGTTGCTATTTATCGTGGGTATACTGTCCTCGGACCAGCTGGCGTCTCTCTTCCACGAGTCCCCAATCTTGGTGAACTTGCAAATTTGTCCATCACTACGCAGGCTGAAGCTTTCATGATCTGCTGAGTCATGGTTTAAGGAGGCTGCAGTGCGTAGCTTTGGGCATACTTTACGTGGAAGACCAGGGTGTATTCGGAAAGCAATCCGCTTCTCCTGCCTAGCTTTTTCTGAGGCTAGGAGGTACGAGCGTGCTTCCATTGAGCTTGCAAAGTTTAGCCTGATCAGCCTGGGTTTCTGACCTGGTCGACCAAGTCGGAGAGCGTCTCTTGGGGGGGTGCACTTTAGGTTTTTTGATGAGTCGGCAGCAAATACCTGGAGATCAGCTATATCCTCCGATACGCCGATGGCAATTACTTCATGGTCTACAGGTTGAAAGGCTTTCTCAGTTTTGGGGGTGGATTTGGCAGGAGCCTCAGTTTTGGGGGTGGATTTG